>LT986471.1:0-534462 GCA_900290405.1 Saccharomyces jurei | reverse complement strand
CACACCCACACACCACACCACACCCACTCTAACACTAACACTCTCACTCTCACTCTAACACTAACACTCTCACTTGCTCTAACAATAACCCTGATTATCACAGTATCTCTTACCCTGATTATGCTACCAACCCTGATCCAACCCTACCTCAAGCCCTGTCTCTCTGACTAACCCTACCTCTCTCTCTCCCATCCCTACCTGCTTCTCTAATGCCCACCCTCTCCACCTGCCATCCTTCACATCTCACCACTACTCCCGAACTACCACACCAACTACCCCCTACCAACTATCTATACAACTTCCACTTATCCTACCATCTACCATATGTCAACAATCACATGTCAACAATCACATGTCAACAATCACATGTCAACAATCATATGTAAACAATCATATGTAAACAATCATATCTCAACAATCATATCTCAACAATCACATGTCAACAATCACATGCCAACAATCGTATGTAAACAATCAAACGTAACAACCATACCTAACATCACGCCCACCACCTGCCCTACCCCATCACTACCTCTCCATGACTACACCCATCTCACATGAACACCCACCACACCTTCTTTATTCGTAATACCGCACCACATATGCCTACGGATGCTAAGAATGTCCTACTCCCATCTTACCCTACTGCCACACTGCTCCTCATCCTCACCTCTCACTCAGTTGTCATGGTTACCACTCTGCATCATTATACACGGCACTTACCTCAGCGCTTCACACCCTGTGCCATTTACCCATAAAACCCACATTTACGCCCATTTTAATGTTTATAATATATTCTACGTATCTGAATATCATATATATGCACTTACTTGCATCTAATATAACGTATTCGTCCACATTCTGTTTACTCATTATATACATATAATTATCACAATCTCAAAAAATCACCTCTTAAATCACCCAAACATAAATATTTTCTCATGATTCACAATGATTCATAGGCACATATTGCCATACCGTCTTACCTTGCTTTTTCTTACTACGTACCAATCTAAAAAAGCTACTAATACTGAAAAGAAAAAAAAAAAAACCAGTACACAGAAAACAGAAGATATCCATCACATCAATAAACTCAAACCTACCGTTTAGTTATGTAAACGCTTTTCATAAGAGTGCAGGTATTAACTCCACCTTCTATTTGAGCAGATGCGGTTCTGAATTCAAATCTGACTTTGCCCCTTTGCACATTCTCCTTCAATAGAGTTAGCGTTTTGCAACCAATTTCTTGACAGGAATGTTGCAGGCCGTTGTACAAATACGGAATAAACTTCTTAATGGATCCTTTGTCAACCACAGCACCCGCCACACCTTGCGCAACCAAAACGCTGTCGCATTCAGAAAAGTATCGAGACGTCGACGCATTCCCTTTAGTACCAGTCTGTTGCATGGCATCAATGGAACCCATGCCACGATACACCTTCAATCGTTTACCATCCTGGTAGAAATATTCACCGGGTGATTCGGTAGCACCAGCCAACATACCACCGATCATAACAGTTGAAGAGCCAAGCGCCAAGGCCTTCATGATATGGCCGATGTTTTGAACACCACCATCAGCCATACATGGAACACCAAACTGGTTAGCAAACTCACAGACGTTGTAAACAGCCGTCCCCTGCGGTCTACCACAGGCCATCACTTCTTGTGTGATGCAGATAGAGCCAGTACCCATCCCAATTCTCAAGCCGTCCGCACCGGCTGCAATCAAATTGGCTGCCTGTTCCCTAGTCACAACGTTTCCAGCAATAACTTCCAACTCGGGGAAAGTCTCTTTCACCCAGTGGAGCATATTCAACTGGAAAATAGAGTTGCCCTGCGATGAGTCTAAGATAACCACATCCAAGCCAGCTTCCACCAACAGGCCCAGTCTTTCCCTATCAGAGTCCATAGTGCCTATAGAAGCTCCGCATAGCAACTGCTTGCTGCTGGCAGACTTGGAAGCTAACGGGAAGTTTTCGTTTTTCTTCAAGTCAGTCCTGGAAAGCATGGACACCAGATGACCCCGGTCGTCAACAATCAACAGCTTACCCTTTTTGGTTTTCTTCAAGATTTCATTACCTTCAGACAATGTAATACCTTGTGCACCGGTAACAGGATTCTTAGTCATGACATCCCGAACAAGCAAAGAGTTGTCTTCAATGAATTGTATATCACGAGAAGTGATGATACCCGTCAACCTTCCGTCTCTTCTACCGTCTTCTGTAACGGGGAAACCGGAAAATCCAAACGTTGCTTTCATACTCTTGGCTTCACCAACGGTGGCAGTTGGGGAAATCACTATAGGGTTGTCAATAAACCCGTTTTCATAGTTCTTGACTCTTCTGACCATGGCAGCTTGGTCCTCGGAGCACAGTTATGGTGAATGAAACCAATACCACCCAACAGAGCCATGAAGATGGCCATTTCTGATTCCGTAACAGTGTCCATTGGAGAGGAAACGAATGGGGTCTTCAAATTGATATTCCTAGTCAACTTAGTCTGCAGGCTAACTTCGGAGGACAGGAAAGAGACCAAGCCTGGTAACACCAAAAAATCGTTATATGTCAACCCACCTCTGGTCTTGGAGTCCATCAATTCCTGGACTGACAAACCATCCATTCGGGGCAACCTCTCGGCAAGTTCCAAAGCAGTCGTGTAGTCTCTAACAGCAGCCATTGTTTTTACGTGTTTTTGGACTTATCAATTGCACCAATAATATACTTAATGCGTTGATGGCAGTTAAAGAGTCTTTTAGAGTTTACATATACAATTAATAAGAGAAGAAAATTTTCAGTACGCCAGATAAAATACACAGGCCCATAAAACTGAGAAATTCCACCAAGATTCTCCGCCTAGATGTTCAGCAAAAAGTTTTCAGAAAAAGATTTTCACCAAACGTCAAATGGGAAAACAGTGCACTATTTATACTTTTTTTTTTCCCTTGCTCTTTTTCTTTATTTTTCCGGAAAAGAAAATGTCCGGCCCGCCCGCGCGACTCACAATCCATCGCTGAAAACAAACCCAAATTTCAATATGGAAAGAGAGATGATGAATCACTAGTACACAGTTATTGAAAAGATATGCCGGATTCGTGACTGCACGTATAGAACAACTATCGTCATAATGGTGTCACAGAAGGTGTTCGATCCATCGCTTGCAGTAGGAAATGGCTCTTTGATTTCTCGATTAGAGGGGGTTTGGTATGTTAGCTAGGCCTCTTTTTAACCTCCTAGAGCGAGCGGCTTAGATGACATACATTTCAGGCTGAGATGTGCACGTTTATTAGGTTTGATTTTTTTTTTTGGCTTCTCCCAAGTTTATCAAACTTGGAATTAATAAAACAGCAAACTTCTCATTGAGCTATTATCACACATTGTTAGAGCCTTCTATTTAAGTAATATTCATAGACATAATTGCTTCTGCTCGCAAAGGCTAGTGCCACACGCTCTTCTTGATTAATGCATTACTGAACCATTGCTCGAGCCATATTCCTGGGTCGACGTATCAAACAGCTTCAACGTTTTGGAAAACACAAGTTGGCCGCTGAAATAACCACACTGAGGAGGCGCATACCTTTATCCCAATGTCATCAGGCCAATTTTTTGATAGTACTCATCATTCTCTATTTACACATTTTCCAGCACATGTGCAATTGTTGGATTTTCTACACGGTATTAATGATCCTGTCACGTATTGTGGTTTGGATTCATTCGTCGTTGCAACGGAATACATCCTGTCACTTCTTGGTGCACAGATGAGCTTTCAATCATTCTGAATTGACCAAAGTGTTCTCATAGTCCTCTGGTCATTCACATACAAAATCCCTCTCAAAGAGACATGCTAATCCCGTGAATCAGACCCTTTCTACTCCACCAAATAGATCCATGCTGAGGGCAAAATGATCGAATAGGAGATTACTTCTCAACAATGTTACATAAAACTACACGCTATTGACAGGTTTTTACACTTCGCCAAGGCTTTGATTTTCATGAGGTATCATCAATGTACCTTCGGAGAAAAGATACCCCTTTATTTGGTCCTTACTTCTGCATAGCATATAAGAGGCTATTTAGTAGTCCTACTATAAGTAAATCTCTTACGCTTCAATACGGCTTGTACCTACCACACACACGTTTGTAGGGTCTCTCATGCACCTGATGTTTTCTTTGTTCATTTGTTCCTTTGTTCATAACGGGGGTTGTTTTTCTTTTTGTTGACTTCATGCATGCTTCGAAGGTTGATAAGATGTTGATAAACGATTTTTATTATAAAAGCAGGACAAAAGAAGCCTTGCGGTAGCTTCCCGGTCTCGGAAATGGGAAGTAGAGCCCTTCAACAAGAGAAAGTATGACAAATATAAATGAGTTTGGGCAAGAAGTTGGTGCCGACGTCGATGGCTGGACAACCAGGGTCTTCCCACAGGAAGTTGTATTGAAAGGCAACCACTGTAGACTAGAACCGCTTGACAAAGAAAAGCACGGGTTGCAGCTCTTTAGTGCGTATGCTAAAGCGGGTCAACGCTTGTGGACGTATTTGCCTGTAGGTCCGTTCAACAACGTAGACGAATACCTAGGATTTATCGACGAACTCAATGAAACTGAAGACACCGTGCCCTACGCAATTATCCGTGAAAAGACTGGTTGTGCCGTTGGTACACTTTGCCTTATAAGGATCGATGAAGCCAATGGTTCACTTGAAGTTGGATATGTAGTTTTTTCGCCGGAGTTACAGAAGACAGTAATCGCTACTGAAGCCCAATTCCTTTTGATGAAATACGTGTTTGATGTTTTACAGTACAGGAGATATGAGTGGAAGTGCGATAGTCTAAATGGGCCATCCAGGAGGGCGGCGATGCGCCTAGGGTTCAAGCACGAGGGAACCTTTCGACAAGTGGTGGTGTACAAGGGTCGGACTCGAGACACCCAATGGTTCTCAATAATCGACAAAGAATGGATGAACATCCGTAAAGCATTCGAGCAATGGTTAGACGGGCAAAACTTTGAGGATGGTAGACAGAAGAGAGGATTGGCTACAATAAGAGAAGGCTTGTAAAAAGACTGATCAATTATATGCAAGGGATATATAGATAGCACTATGCGATTATCAAATTTATAGATTCTAATATTTTTCACCGGCATGCGAGTTCACGACTTCCTCTTCCACAACGGAGAATCAAATTGCAATCATACGCGATTTCACATACTCTCGTTTAAACCAGAATGACAGTAGAGGACAAAAACCCTCGTTTGAACATGCCATACTAACTCTAAGGTTGATACTGACATTGTTTTTGGCTCCCAACATGTTAATACACATTATGAAACGTAGTTCCTGCGTTACCTGTCATTCAGAGTGCTATTTCATACACCTTCTTCCATCTTATGTCTCCTAAATACTTTACGATATCAGATCTGGAACTGCCGTATCAATTCTCGAAAAACAAAATAGGAAAGTTGCATTGCTACGACTGACTGGTCGGTAACTCGTACAGACCCTGATCTACCAACCTTAACTGAAAGTGACACATAAAACAGCGGATGACTACGCGCCAAGACTCTAAAAAAAGATTCAACCTTTTCATGCGAGAGATAAAAGAGTGTGGAGATATACATTCACTTCCTGCTTCAATATTCTTCGCTAGATGCGGTTCTCTCCATATATGTATACCCCCACGCTGCTTATAAGTGCAACGTACATACACTGCAGCAGAAAAGAATATCGTTCCGAGGCTTATTGTACTCCGTCCAATGGCATATGCACAGCGATTGATCAAGTAAGTTTGTAATATTAATATACACTTACATATAAAACTATTTCTATACCATCAAAAAAAAGAAAGCTTTTTTTTTTTGAATTTTTCGTTACTCAGTGTCTATAATATCTTATTCGTAAAGGCATCAGTCTCTATTTGGCGATAGTGTAGATACCATCCTTGGATAGAGCCTTAGAGATAGCTGGCTTTAATCTGGTGGAGTACCATGGCACACCAGTGATCATTCTGGTCACTTGCTCTGGGGCAATACCGGTCAACATGGTGGTGAAATCACCGTAGTTGAAGACAGCTTCAGCAACTTCGACTGGGTAGGTTTCGGTTGGATGAGCAGCTTGGAACAAGTAGTATTGGGCCAAATGAGCTCTGATATCAGAGACGTAGACACCCAATTCAACCAAGTTGACTCTTTCGTCGGATTGAGCTAGAGTGGTGGTGGCGGAGGCACCGGCAGCGATGGCGGCGACACCAGCAGCAATTGAAGTTAATTTGACCATTGTGTTTGTTTTGTTTTTTAGTGATGATATAAGCTTAGTTGAAAAGAAGAGGATGAAGGCATATTTACAAAGATAGGCGGACAAGTCTACTCTACTTATACAAATTCCTTCACCAGCTGGTGCTGGCCAAACGAATCGCCGACTGACACTCATTTCTCACCTCAAGATCCCACATATCTCATCTACCACACCTTATCCACCCACCGTAACTATAGAAATGCACTTGTCCTTGAACGATTCATGCATTCGTCACACATTTCGTATATGAAGGTATGTTTTACGGCGCCTATGTGAATTCGTATGCGCGCAATCTGAGATCAACAATTATAGGGGTGCCCAGGTGCCTTTGAAAAAACCCTTTTACGTGCCTGCCATTTTTTTCAAGGACCCTCGTTCAGAAGTTTATTGTCTACGCCAGGTTCCGTATGCACTAAACGATGTTCGCGGGAAATAGGTCCCATACTGTTCCTTTTCCCCAGCTAAAATGAAATAGGAATCATGTGTTGATCTCGTATATTCTTATGGTCTACCGCTCGGCGCATGTACTTCAGTATGCCAATGCTGGAATTCTTCATACTCAAATCATAGTTCAACAAGTCTATATGTCTTGCTATCACAAACGCATACCTGCCCAAGAGGCCAGGCGCATGAAAAGGAAAGGATTGGGCAGAAGTAGTCGCCATTTGGCCACACAATACAGTAGTACGATCTTGCCTCAGCGCTAAAGAGTACACCATATATAGTCACACGACCTATAATGGAAACGTGTATGTTCAAGCCAACATCAATCTTGCTGACTCTTGAGTCTCTCAACGTTCACTCTAGCTAGAATTGGCTACTCACTTGACTCTGTTCCATCCAAGAAAACTACTAAACTATGAAATTACCTGCCGAATCAATGGTCTGACTGAACGAGACAGGTTGCTATTTCAATGGTATAGCGGCAACCTCCAAAGAGTGAAAGCATTGCAAGTTACTGTTGCTCATTTAGATGCTGCATTCGCCAACTTTGAGCCTACTTTCTTCCGAAAAACAGAACCCAAATCCGGTGAAGATTGCTAGGAAGACCAGCGGAGTCACTAAGGTTTTTTCGAGGTGGTTAGATGGTAATATTTGGTGGGGAAGCTATAATCGCCTGCCTTGTGAAAAACTTCGAGATGATAAAGGTTGCATGCCAAAAAGCAACTTTTCTCTTGCACTTTGTTGACTCAATGCCTTCATCTCAAAGTATAGATTAGGCAGCTTGGATATAGGAGAGAGAAATCAGGACCAAAAGCAAACGCCTATCAGTTATTCGCTGCAAGTTGTCCTCCTTCCTTACAAATTATCCTCGAAAAAACTCCGAAAGTTTCGGCTACAAAGGAAAAATAAAAGACAATAATACCCTATCTAGGGGGGTTAAGGATCTAAATCGACGGTCCTGTTGCTCACTGCTGCTGAATGTCTTGTACAAACGCCAAGGAAGCCAAACTCTGTTCAAATTGGTGCGCTAGCCCCATGCAACCACCGCCCTTTGGGGATTTACGCTTTTAGATCTGCTTTCGAAGTCAAGAGTATGTAAGGGTCCTAAATGTTGCCATGTCGGACAATGCTCGAGCGTATTATTCGCTCACTTCTTCTTTCCGTGGTTGAACAGTTTCTGTATTTGTATCCGCACATCCAAAAGTATGCAAAGGGCGACGCAATATTACCAGTATGCAGCTGTCTCTTCTTCTATCGTTAGCGTTATCTTTGGTCTATTCTCAGGCTGTTTTGGGTTCTTCCTCAGACTCTTATGTCAGGTTTCCCGTTCAAAAGCTAGCAAATGTTCCAGGAGTGGGCTCGCAAGATGCATCTAATGTTTTCAAAAGAGACGACGTCCTGAATTCGACTTTGATTAATGCCGTGGGGATGTACGTCGTCAAGGTGGAAATCGGAACCCCACCCCAAACTGCATACCTTCAGTTAGACACTGGCTCTTCTGATATGTATGTGAATGATGCTGATAGTCCATATTGCGTATTGATGTCTTACGGGTCAGGTTACGCTTCGACTGACAATTACGAGCTCACAGCAACTGCCACCGAGCTTCCTTCTTCCACTATATCATCGGAGAGTTACAGTACTCTCTGTGCCTACTGGGGCACATTCAATGCCGGCAACTCGTCTACTTTCAAGTACAATGACACTCAGTTCGATGAGACTTACGGCGATGGTACGTTTTATAGAGGCACATATGGAACAGACGTTGTTTCTTTAGGGAATATTACGCTAGAAAGTTTTTCCTTTGGAGTGGCTAACAACACAGAAAACCAAGGTGGTATTCTGGGTATATCTCTTCCTGCTGGAGAAAATACACATTCGCTTGGAGGAGCCTATAACACGACCCCATTTGAATATGAAAACTTTCCAATGGCATTGAAGAGCCACGGAAAGATTGAGAAGATAGCATATTCCTTGTTTTTGAATGAACCCAAAGCACACTTCGGAAGCATCCTGTTCGGAGCAGTCGACAAAAGCAAATACTCGGGGCAGCTTTACACCCTGCCTATGCTGCAGGCTTACGATACCCTCGATTCACTGGGTCCAGGAATGTTTGTTACAGCGCAGAGCGTCGCGATTTTGAATGGCGACTCTGGAAACAAAACTGTGTCGAAAGTCCGATTCCCGGTGTTGTTTGATTCTGGTACCACCTATTCTAGTCTGCCTACTGAAGTTGCGCATGCGATCGGTAAAAGGTTTGACGGAAAGTACAGTTCTGGCGATCAAGGCTACACCTTTGATTGTTCAAAAGTAAAGGATACTCTACTGTCTATTGACTTTGGAGGATTCAATATATCGGCAAATATATCCAATTTCGTGACACAGGCGAAGGACCACTGTCTTCTGAACATTGAAGCCACTGACTCAGGATTCGTGTTAGGAGATGCATTTCTAGTTGACGCATATGTTGTCTTTGACTTGGAAAGCCACGAGGTTTCCATTGCGCAGGCTAGCTTTGACGATAAAAAAGAAGAGATTGAAGTTATCTCTGACAGGGTTCCGGGTGCCATCCGAGCTCCCGGATACTCTAGTACGTGGGTGTATACACCAGGCAGCCCCATCGGAACAGGAGATTTCTACAACGTCAGTTGGACCTCCTATTCAGGGTATTCGGAGTATCAATCGTTACTTGCCACTGCGGTTGTTGGTAGTAGTGACAGTAGCAGTAGCAGTAGTGGCAGCTCAAGTGAAACAACTACAAAAAAGCAGAACGCCGGCGATAGGCTCTACCGATCATCTTTTTCTTTTTCTTTGGCTTCCTTCTTATCTTATTTCCTCTTGTGAAGAGAGTTCTGGTAAAGGGAAAAGGTACTTTTGCTATATTAGATCCTGCACTGTGAGAATGACATCTAAATCCAACGTGTTTCACTACACATCAAGGAGTTCAATGGTGATGGTTGCAACGCAACCTTGTTCTTTTCATTTTGTTTTTTTTTTATGTTTAGGTTTGAGATCGGGGAGGAGGTAACGAGAACATTTAAATGAAGAATAATAAACACCTTTATTCAATTAAATATAATCTAGTTAAATTTTATCTATAAAGATATTAATTGTAATAAGAGTAAGTAATATTATTAATACTACTTATAAGAAAAATGATATTATGCTGAGAGTATGCACTATGATAAGAGTCCAACATTGTATAAAGTACCTGCGGTAAAAAGGCAAGGTTCTATATATATATATGTTTATATATTTATGGAACTCTAGCATGCTGGCCTGTGCACCTTCCTTTTTGAAATGGTAGCTTTAACGCTCACCTGTGTTTATTGCAGCTTTCTCAATACAAACTCTTTAATAAACCAATCGTGAAATCGTGTATCGGTCTCTGCTAGTTCCGGATGAAATGATGTGGCAAGAACATTGTCATTTTGCTTTGCTGCAACAATGAGCCCTTGGTCGCTGTTATCTTTCCCGTCCAGTTTGTATAGAACCTGGACACTCTCTGGATCCAGCACCTCTTCTATCACAGGCGCACGTATAAACGTTGCAGGAAAATCGTGGCAGTCTGGAATAAAACTTGAAAAGTCACAGATCCGAGAGGAAGACTGGGCTTGTCTTCCAAAGGCATTTCTCTTCACTTTAACCTTCAGCAGGTTCAGCGTCTGGACCAAGTCAGCTTCATTGGATAACTGTTGAGAAAGATATATCAGTCCTGCGCACGTGCCCCAGATTACCTTGTTTGGGTTGTGCACAAACGTGTGAAGATCGTTGTAGAACCCTGTCCTTTGAGCAATAAGAGACATTGCGGTAGACTCTCCACCAGGTATGATCAATGCGTCACATTTTGATAGTTCGTTGTTATCTCTCACCGCAACCACTGATAATTCTGCATTATATTGATCTTTGTTTTCGTCTATGCATTTTTTCACGTGTCGTATGTGTTCTATAAACGCACCTTGTAGTGCCAGTACTCCAATTACGATGGACATGCTTAAAAGTTATTTTTTGCTCACTTTGTTGTTTGACACTACTGGATCCTACATGACGGGAGTGCATTCTGCTCACCCAATAAAGTGGGCTTTTATCAATGGATGATTATTCAGAGTCAGAGTGCCATTTTACAACTATTCTTACAGTTTCCAATGGCGCACGGCGACGCGCCGCTTAATGACATAATATTGATTGCAGTAATAGTATATCATGTGAATCGTAAAAATGAGCAAAATGAAACTGAAAAACGAAAGCAATATCGGTACTCATATGGACAAAGTTTGTACCCATATAAGACCGTGATGCTTTTAAATCTCTCAATGAATTATTTACGGTTTTCCGACTTCTGCAACAGAGCCATAGCAAGTGCAAGTATCAAATAAAACAAGAAGAAAGTAAAGAAAAAAAAAAATGTCAGAATTCAAGGTGAAAGCTGGGTTAGCTCAAATGTTAAAGGGTGGTGTAATCATGGACGTGGTCACACCTGAACAGGCTATCATTGCTGAAAGAGCAGGTGCTTGTGCTGTTATGGCCTTGGAACGTATCCCAGCCGATATGCGTAAATCTGGTCAAGTGTGTCGTATGTCAGACCCACACATGATCAAAGAAATCATGGCTGCTGTTTCGATTCCAGTAATGGCCAAGGTCCGTATCGGCCACTTTGTGGAAGCACAAATCTTGGAGGCGCTACAAGTAGATTACATCGACGAAAGTGAAGTCTTGACCCCAGCTGATTGGACACACCACATTGAAAAGAACAACTTCAAGGTCCCATTTGTTTGCGGTGCCAAGGATCTAGGTGAAGCATTGAGGAGAATAAACGAGGGTGCTGCAATGATCCGTACCAAGGGAGAGGCTGGTACTGGTGATGTTTCCGAGGCTGTCAAGCACATCACCAAGATCAAAGGTGAAATTCAGCAGTACAAAGAGACCTTGAAAGAGGAAGCAGACTTTGCAGCAAAGGCTGCTGAATTAAGAGTGCCGGTCGAATTATTGAAAGCTACACTAGAAAAGGGCAAACTGCCTGTGGTCAACTTTGCTGCCGGTGGTGTGGCCACTCCAGCAGACGCTGCTCTACTAATGCAATTGGGCTGTGAAGGTGTATTCGTTGGTTCGGGTATATTCAAGTCCTCAGATCCTCAAAAGCTAGCTGGCGCCATCGTTGAAGCGACGACACACTACGATAACCCAGAAAAACTACTACAAGTGTCTAGCGACTTGGGCGATCTAATGGGTGGTATCTCCATCCAATCAATCAATGAGACAGGTGGCAAAAACGGTGCAAGACTGTCTGAAATCGGGTGGTAGAAACAACCAACGCTGATGTAGCATTTCCCTTTTTTCCTTCCAAGGGAGTCACTTAATTATCGTAGATATTACATAATTCCATATAATATCATAACTCAATACAATATTCAACAGAGGTTCTACCGTACAAAGAAATCAAGACCGAAATCTCCATCGTTCTATTGCGCCATCGTTCTGGCGTTCCAATGCTTTCTAACATACTACTACTCGTGGTCTCGAGTTCAAAGGCACGGCTGCTTATATAGGCAGGTGTATTCTCTTTGCGGATAATTTAAGTATGCGATTAGGCGATCCGGTGTCTCATTTTTTTAGGGGAATCGCATCAATGCATTAATCACATATGCAGCAAATCATTAGGAAGCAGCATGGAATTAATGCATTTATCGGTTCTCAACCACGACATGCTACGTTGCGTGCTATCGAGGAATGTTGAGTATTCAGCTAGCGGTCTCAGAATGCTATTATTAACCCAAAAGAAGCAGCGTGTCTTTTTGGTAGAGGAATCTGAGATGCCATCGTATATTTGTAGCTGCCAGAACGACTGGCATTGAAACATATAAAAACCTCCGTATTATAGTCATCTTGAGGACTTCTCTTATATTCTTTTTCTCTTTTTACTTCTCAATTGTAAATATAATCACACATCAACAGTAAACACTTTTCCAAGATATGTCTACCGATAAGATTACATTTTTGTTGAACTGGCAACCAACTCCATACCATATTCCAATCTTCTTGGCTCAAACCAAGGGTTACTTCAAGGAACAAGGTCTAGACCTTGCTATCCTAGAACCAACTAACCCTTCCGATGTCACTGAATTGATTGGTTCTGGTAAGGTTGACATGGGTTTGAAGGCCATGATCCACACCTTGGCTGCTAAGGCCCGTGGTTTCCCAGTCACCTCCGTCGCTTCTTTGTTGGACGAACCTTTCACTGGTGTTTTGTACTTGAAGGGCAGCGGTATCACTGAAGACTTCCAATCTCTAAAGGGTAAGAGAATTGGTTACGTCGGTGAATTCGGTAAGATTCAAATCGATGAATTGACCAAGCACTACGGTATGAAGCCAGAAGACTACACTGCCGTCAGATGTGGTATGAACGTCGCCAAGTACATCATCGAAGGTAAGATCGATGCTGGTATTGGTATCGAATGTATGCAACAAGTTGAATTGGAAGAATACTTGGCCAAGCAGGGCAGACCAGCTTCCGATGCCAAGATGTTGAGAATTGACAAGTTGGCTTGTTTGGGTTGCTGTTGTTTCTGTACCGTCCTTTACATCTGTAACGACGAATTTTTGAAGAAGAACCCTGAAAAGGTCAGAAAGTTCTTGAATGCCATCAAGAAGGCTACAGACTACGTTCTATCCGACCCGGTTACCGCTTGGAAGGAATACGTCGACTTCAAGCCACAATTGAACAACGACCTATCTTACAAACAATACCAAAGATGTTACGCTTACTTCTCTTCATCTTTGTACAACGTCCACCGTGACTGGAAGAAGGTTACCGGTTACGGTAAGAGATTGGCCATTTTGCCACCAGACTACGTTGCCAACTACACCAACGAATACTTGTCTTGGCCAGAACCAGAAGAAGTTTCTGATCCATTAGAAGCTCAAAGATTGATGGCCATCCACCAAGAAAAATGTAGACAAGAAGGTACCTTCAAGAGATTGGCTCTTCCAGCCTAAACGCATCTCGCCAACTGTTGAGCAGCTGTTTCTTTTCTCGTTCATGATTTCACATTAGCTTTTGCTTCCTACCCGGTATATATATGTATATATTTATATGTGTGTATACTAAGATATGTTTATGAGCTCCTAACCTGCCTTTCTTTGTTTCAGACTTCCTATTGCCGGAAAAGTCGCGGTTGCGATTAAACGTCCAGCCGTGATGTTTATAGGATCTTCCGCTGTGTAGGACAGCTTTTCATGCACATTTCATGCTTCGTTTCTTACCGGATACCGCTACGCATCCTTCCTTAACTGGCGGGAACTATGAATTCTGTCACTTCAACTCATATATGAATATCTAGGCTGTGAGAGCTTGTGCCATGTGGTATTGCAAGAAAAAAATGCACTCTTCCCAGATGATAATCATCCTCTCTAACTAACATATTATTAATTTATTATATAGCCTTGTTTTTAGTACTGCAGGTGCCCCTGAATAGAAGTAGGCCAACTTGAGAGTCAGCCATCTTTACAACGAAACTTGACTAACTTCAAGGTCTCTCTAACACCGTTATGGTAATCAGAGTATCCATTCTGAACAACCCGATTACAGAAGATACAGATTCATTAGAAAGAACATCGGCATTTATTGCATCGTAGTCCTCTTGCCACGGGCGTGCTCTTCTTTTTGCTCAAAAGTACCCACTCAGTCTTCTGATCACTTTGGAAAGAGTGGCGCCTTTCCAAGCCATATGACTCCTCTTACCTAACCCCTACCAGAGCTGACTATCCATCCCAGGGCATATGGTTTGCTGTGCACATCTCCACCGCTGCTAGTTTTTACCTTCAGGTGCAACGGTACCGAAGAGCTTCTGGCACAGAGGGCTTTCATATTCCCCACCCTTAATTTCTACAACATTTTCATTCTTGCGGGCATTTCCACTGTTCAAGATTCTTCTTATACACAATCTCTAAAGTTTTTCAGGGCCCATCAGATTACCAAGGCTTTTTCTTCTATTCTCGAGAAATTTGCCTAAAAAAACCCTTTTGCTTCCTGCGTATTTTCTTACGGAATGGAAAGGCGCCTTGCATCCTTCTCCTTTTGAGTTAGATGTGATGACTATTCTGCAACCAGTAGAAAGCGATTCTCATATATAAGCAGGCTCTTCCAGCAGCAGTTGAATCAGCAGTGTAAAAGTAACGGTAATGGGCAAATAAGAGAGATACACGATAGAAATAAAAGAAATGAACATTACTGGCGGCAATCCTCAATTGTTCAAGTGTGGAAAGAAGGGCTATATGAATCAAACTTACCCACCACTAACTATTTATCAATGTGGTATGAACGAAGGAAAGCTGGTAGCTAAAGATGAGAAGGAACTTTACTCAATAATGTATCAGAAATTTCTTACCTATGAGCCCGAGGGGGCGGTAATTAAATGTGGTGATGAGGGATTCCTTAATACAACTGATCCTTGGCCGAGGGATTATTATGCATGTGGTTTATTCGAAGGAAAGGATACAGCGACCAATGCAGGTGTAAGTTCCTCTAAATCTTCTCGTTCTCTTGTTAAGGTCATAATTTTTTTCATGCTTGTAGTATATGCACTTGAGTAAGCTTGAAAGTATCAATCGCAATGGTGAAAAAGACTCTGAAGAAAATAGAATATAGAAGTGTGCAATATTTTTCACTCATAAGGCCTAAATCGATATTGCGGGATCGTCTCTGAAATGTATATACAGAATAATAGCTAAAAATCAAAAATCAATTGGTCAGCGCCAAGTATAACAAAATATCTAAGAAAAGGAATGCAATTTCCTGCCTATAATCAGTTTTCATTCCAGGAGAGGGTTAGCTTCTTCTATTGTAGCTATTGAGGCGGATAATTCCTTAATGCAGGAATATATCGCTTACGGCCCATTTGTTGCAGTTATCGTTACCATTGATTTGATGGCTTTTATGTGCTTATTATGAGCCAATATTTCCCCATTGGTAAAGGTAAAGCATAGTGATTACAGTAGAAAAAGAGGGGTCGAATGCCACAACATGTTAACCAGCTTTTAATGTCCAGTGCTCTCTTGTGTAGAATCTTCGTGGAACTATCAATGGCTCCTATGAAGGCTACTGTCAAAATCAAGAAAAGATGGTAATTCAAAAGCGTTACGTATGAAAACTTGTGCAAATATGTTCTATCTGACCCTGCAAACGCTTGCAAAAAATATATCGATTTCAAGCCACAACCGAATAACGACCTATCTTACTAACAATACCAAAGATGTTGCGCTTACTTTTCTTCATCTTTGTATAATGTCCATCGTGACTGAAAATATGTAGGTTGTGATTCATTAGGATCTCAAAGATCGATGCTCATTCACAAAGAAAAGCGTAGACAAGAAGGTACCTTCAAAAGATTGACTCTTCCAGCTTAAACACGCACCTTCATCAACTAATAGAAATCTACACAACTTTGAATGATTTATTATTATAAGGTCAGTAAATCATATACATGTCATAATACCCTCCTTCAGTATACTTTTCGCGCAGATGAGAGCTGCAGTGATAGCTCAAACTGCTATAGTCAATGTAACTACGAAAAATTCAACCGATTCCAAACCTCAAGAGCTGCAAGGAATCTAATGACAGACCCCTCATTACTCCCATAATTTCTACTCATAAAATCTTTCTTTGGTTTCAAGTAGCTTCTTGTTATAAAAGAACATCCAGCAACTCTACCTTTTGAGGTATAATTGGCACCTGGACAAATGGTAAAAAGTTCTCCGAGGGTAGAATTATATCAGCCTTTGTAGAATTCACATGAAACTCCCTTCATGTGCACTCATCTGTTTTTATAACTGCGAAAACAACTCTCAGCTCTAACCTTCTGGAAAGTACAGGAGTTCAGTCGTTCTAAGAATGATATACTTTGCTGTGACATGGCTCACCCTGATAGAAATGAACAGATGTACTTTTACAAAAAAAGATCTAATATGAATAACAAAAGAATGACGACATCCGCTAGTACTTTTGTTCCATCATATGTTAAACAGTGAAAAACAAAAGATAACATAGGTATATACTCATAAAAATACTCATGAAGACGTTCAGCATGTCGCACCAGAGCCCGTTGGGATTCCAGAACATCCAGAATACGAAGAGCCACCGGAAATTGATACCCCGGACCATTGCCAGTTGGAAGCATTCTTCACTAAAATTTTAACTCTTTTAGCTGCGGAGTTCACACTCCCAGTAATATCCTTCATTACTAAATTCTTAATAGGAATGCCTCCTGTAGCAGTGCCAGTGGTCTTACCATTCAGGTAATCACCTTCAATGACGATACCGTAACTCTTTATGCCGCTAATCTTATTGCTAATGAAGTTGACGTTAGTAACTGATCCTGTCGCACCCTTTACCGTTTTAATTCTCAACCCATTGGCAGAGTTAATAACGTGATTGTTTTCAGCCCAAAATCCATTCACAGTATTATCAGAACGGCCACCAACAGAACCTACAGAAATACCGTGGCCATTATAACAATAATTGTTCAGGAACTTGATAGTGGTACCTGAATTCACGGCGATACAATCATCTTGATTATAAACTGTACATCCCTGAATTACAACATTAGTAGAACTCCCAACATCAAATCCATCAGTATTGTGACCACCTGCGGAATCACCGTCTCTTATATCAATTGTTACGCCATTGATAGTTAAATCGGAACATTTATTGATGCTGAAGACTTGATGTGGGGCATTCTTAATATTCAATCCAGTGACTTTGGATTTGCCCGTCAATGCTAGTTTTACAAACTTTGGCTTAACTTTACCATTGTCACCTAAGCCATCCCACCATTTAGCTCCTTTACCATCAATAACATGCCCTGACGCACCAAGAACATTAATATTAGACCCTGAAATTGAAATTAAAGGACCAGCCCATTCCTTGTACTGGAAAGTAGTTGTACCTTCGAAAGTAACCGTAGTGCCACTTGTCAACCCAGTTAGATCTAAAGTCTGTCCAGCTGGAACACTTAGATCTTTAATAATAATGCTACTGCATTTTTTCACGGCCGAGAGTGAGGACAAAGAGGATCCTGATAGAGTACAGGAATCTCTTTTTGACAGAGGACTTGCGACAACAAAAGCGCACAAAGTAGACAGAAGTAATGAGCTAGTAAAAACCATCGCGTTTGCCCATCAGAGTGAGTAGATAGTCTTCTCTGATTTAAATTTCTGTGCGTTTTTATACCTGTACGGAACTTGATTATGAGACCACATTCTTGAAGTTAAAAAGTTTGCTTTACATTTAGTACGTCTCTAATACGCGAAAGTGGCGTGATTGTTAAACGAATACACAAGAATCATATATTTGAATCAGAACTCGTACATTCCGGGGTTGAAACTCTTACTAGTCTTCATATCAGATAGACATCCTAAGTTTTACATATTTGCGTCAAATGTTGATGGGGAAAATACGGAACTCTTCTGATATTAATACGATTGAATGGATCCTGTATAACATTTACGAGCTCCTTTATTGATGGAACAGAATGTAAGAATCTCCATTCTAGTACTAAAACTTTTATCTCACTTTCATGTTCCCTTGAGGGAAAAGTTACCGATTATAGGCTAACCACTGTAGACCTAACTTTCCCTTTTCGTACAATGTATCCGGTAACGTAACCCCTTGACCCTTCTTGGTAATATTTGGTAGGTTTAATGGTGTTATTTGCTGATGTCAAAATTCCGTTAATTCTACGTATTTGACAATTGTCACTAAGCCTGTGATACTGGGTTTTATAGCAAGGCACATTCACATTTACAAGAACCCAACTCCCTACAAGCCTTGTAGCGCGCCTAGTACAATCAGCTTATCGTAATATAACTCCAAACATAGTAAAGTAGTCAAGTCACGCAGTATTGGTGTGCTTCCATTCGGCATAGGAAAAAAGGCAACCCAGCGATATTTTTGATCTTTATTACACATGTAGGTGAGATGGCACTTTCTCGTCATGACATCACAATCAATACATATCAAACTTAAGAGAAACTAATATAGAGCTTCGCTGTGTGCGACCTTCACATCACTGTATCATCTTACCTTTTTTTTTCATATGATCGTTACGCCACTACTGGGCCGCAAATCATATACTTGTCAAAGGCACTATTACAGGGAATATCCTTCTTTCCGGTCGCTAGACTGAGTCTTCCAGTAAGCATGAGAATACTTTTAACAGTTTGCACCGGCTTCTCCTTTCTAAGTGTTTCCAACAATGATAAAAAAAACATTTTATTAAATATCTACTGTTCTAAATAATGATAATATTAATATAGCCTTGCTATATCTTATAGAGTGTATCTGAAATTTGGATTCTCGAAATCAGTTAAATCAGAAAATTCAAGATTTTCTGCCTCCGGTTGAGAACCTCTTTCTGCAGCTATCTTATCACGTCTCTTATTCTCCCTTATATTGATAAGGAGTAACACAGATAGGATGACGATCATAACAGCATAACACACGACCATAGCGACTTTGGCACCATGATATTTAGGAGCCTGCTTAGCAATAAAAGTTTGTGGACCTGCCAAGTTGGCTGCAGCGTATGCTACTAAATTAATTGAAGATACAGTCCATTTTTTACTGTATCCCGAGGAGTTTGCACTGATATTGGAAAGCACACAAATAAATGAGACGGGTGAGATATACCATAGATAAGCACCAGCCAGTCTTGCACTTTTTGAACTGTCCGCAAAACCTAGCATACAACTAGCAATCAATGCTAAGACAGCCGCAAAAATGGCCCAGCCCAACTTGTACTTCCAAAATGGTATCTTCTTATTAGTTGCGTAAACTGCCAAAATACCAAATAGTGGACAACCAACCAATTCAACAGCACCAGTAGGTAGGCCCATCAAGAAAGTATCCTTTGTTGAATATCCAAAATCGTCCTTCAGCAGAATACTCATAAAACTAGAAATACCACCGTTAGGAATATTAGAACTAACAGTAAAGAGGAAGTATAACCATGTTCTAACGTCTTTCAAAGCTTCTATAATTTGGTACTTTTTAATTTCGTGATTACCGAACCCTTGTTGGTTGGATCTGATTCTTTGAACAACCATTAATTTCTCTCTTTTAGATAAGAATCTTGCTTTTGATGGATCATCCGGGATCCATAGGTATATCAAGACACCAACAAAAATAGTAATTACACCGGTAACGACAAATAAGGTTTTCCATGCTTCAATAGCATAAGAGTCCCGGTGAATATAAACACCATATGCAATTGCATTGATTAGGACTGACCCAAGACCATTCATACCGAACCAAATTGACACTCTTGTAAATTGTTCTTCTGCTTTCCAGTATTGAGCCGTGATAATGGTGAAGCAGGGCGTGACAACACTTTCAGCACAACCTAGAAGCACTCTTAGAAGGATGAAAGTGGGGTATTTGACTGTTGGAGCAGCGTGTAGAGCTAATAGCAGCCCCCAGATGACAATAAAACCCCCAAGCATTTTGGACATATAACTTGTTCTTTGGAAAATGAACTGAATTGGACCCAGATTCATAAACAGATAACCGAAATAGAAGGCAGAAGTGACCCAAGAGTACTGGTCGCCATGCATTTTCAAATCTGTTCTCAACCCCATCACTGCAGCCGAACTGGTGGAAATCTTGTCCATGAACTGAACAGCATACAGTATACACATTAATGGAAACATACAATAATCAATCTTCCAGCGTAGTTTTCTATCCTCTTCCGGGGTCACCTCAATCGCTTTGGCTTCCTCAGCCAACTTCATGGCCTCATCGACCTTGTCACTGATGTAAACAACTTTACCGTTGGGAGATATGACCGTACTTAAAACCGGTTCTGCAGTTGTAGCATCATTTTTAATTTCAGTTTCTGAAGTGATATTTAAGTTTTTCTCATCTAGGAAAGCACTTGAGTTACTGCTAGCATCCGCCGACATCCTGATTGCGCTTTTACTATTTCAATTGTTCTTGTTTTGTTGTTTTCTTTCGAGGTTTTTGAGATTGAATATTCTACCAAGACTTCCTGATTTAATGCTTTTTTTGCTTACTTATATACATATATTACTTCATCCAAAGTGTTAACATATTCGCAATCCAGAAGAAACTGATAAGCAGTGCTATCCATATCTTCTGCGATATAGCACCATCTAGTTGAATAAGAGCTTCTTGATAAGATCCTATAGAGTCTTCCCCGATAACCCACATTATCTTAAGGTCACTTGTTATTAGTTTGCCAAATTGCACACTCTCTCAGACTAACGCGAGGGACTCATTATCATCGAAAAGAAACAAAACGTGCGGCAGGAGCGCGCTGTAGCGCCTTATCAGCGAATGAGGCGCAGAAAAAGAAATACTAACTGGCAGATTTACCGTGGGGATTTTTAAGTGTGTGAAAGCAGTTTTAGATTGTCATGTTATCGATACCGAATTAAGCGTTTCTTTTTGCTTTGGATGGAGTCAAATCATCTCCTCTGCTGTACTCGGAACACATTACGTCTACTTTGCACCACTAATTGGGCAGGAAAGTAATCAAACACTAGCTCTCGACCCCTCTACGTATTTTACACATCTTGCCTATGTCGTGGAAGGCTTGCAAAAATTAAAGTATGGATTACTTTCAGTTTACCTAAATTTTAATCTTACGATGCAGAATAAGAGATACAGATCTTAAGAAACAAACCGACACTCTTATCGAAAAAGAAACTTTGGACGATTACAATTAGCAGAAGACAATTTTTAGTTTTTTTTTTTCCGATTTATGTGAACTCGCACTCGTTATCTTTCGCCATCCTCATCGTCGATATTATTGTGTGTAGCAACTGAATAAAACGTCATTTATTGGCATCGTGGATAGCGTCTTTACGGTAGCGTCTGAAGTGAAAGAGTGAAGGCATTCCACATTACAAGTTTCTTTTTTTTTTGACTTTTAATTTTCTTGTGCGCGATTAGGACTTGAAAAAGACAATATCTTGTCGTTCTCGAACTACAGTAGATGTCTGCAACATAGATCTGTCCTAGTATTTTGCGTAAAGTTGTTAACAGATTTCTAGATAATAGTTTCTGTGCTGTTCTTTACTTTTAGATTATTATTCACTACTTGCTGACGTTGATAACATTCTACAGTGACTGGTTCTCAGGTGCGATATGGATGAGCTAGAACTGAATCACGATATGTAAACGCCATATTCCCCATCAAATATAATGGCTCAGTTGAGTCCTAACAATTTACTTGATAATCGTTCAAGACATAAAACTACTACTGTGACACCGACTTGACAGCAGATAGGGGTGATATAAGCTCTTTAAGTATCTTTTATTTAAAAAAAAAAATACTGCAAATTTAGAGTTAATGAAGGCTCAACCAGGTTAATGTTGTTGACGCGTGCAGTGCTTTCAGGACATCATCTGCTGCGCATAAGGTATTACAGTTACTTCTCTCTCGGCTATGAATTTCTAAATTAACAAAACCGCGCGAAAAAAGCTGAACGAAAATAATATGCCCACCTGTAATGGTGCCTTCGCTAAACTATCTTTTCTGACGCATTTTAATAGTTGAAACAAGTTCTAGAACAATAAAAGAAAGCATCTTTTAACTTCAAGCTGAAACTTCTTGTATATCTACACTAAGCACTACATCAAAGAATTTCTATTTAGTTTTAAAAAAGCACAGCTATGCTCTCAATTGAAAAAAGCAAGAATGAAAATACCGGCCAAAGTACTTAAAGCATTGGTTCTTAAACCAGCAGCGATACCTTCGGATTGGACAATGATACCAGTGGATATTCTGGAAGAAATTGTTTGAGAAGCTGGAACACCAGATTTGGAAATTGTGCTAAAAGCTCCAGAAGTGGCCGTTGTCAACGAAGTTTGCTTAGGAGCCTCGGAGGTGATGGTCTTAACGTTACAGCCGTTGTCGTCGCAGTGGGTGACAGTGATGGTGGTGTATGTTTCTGGAGAAATTGTTGCAGCAGTGGTGATTGAAGTTTGTTTAGGAACTTCAGAAGTTACGGTCTTGACGTTGCAGGCATTGCTGTCACAGTGAGTAACAGTAAAAGTTGTGTACGATTTGGAAGAAACGGTTACAGTTGCGTCGGTAGCGGTTGGTGCTGCAACATGGCATCCGTCTTGGTCGCAAGATGTGATAGTGGCAGTGGTAGATGAGCATGGAACAGTTGTGGTAATAATGTGGATATTACCGCTAGCATCAGTTGTTTCTGAACAGGAGACTATGACTGTGCTTGTAGCATTTAAATACGTTAATGTTGCAGTGTAAACAGAAGCAGGGCCTGAGGTCAAGCTAGCTGCAGAAGAGGTAGACGAAGTGGTTTGACCAGAAACTGTTGTGGAGTTAGATATACCAGAAACAAAGCTACTAGATGGTAAAATGGCTGAGCCAGAGATTGAGGCACTAGAGGATGAAATTACGGAGCTGGAAACGGTGGCTGAGACAGTTGCTGAAGTGTTGGTTGAGGATGCACCAGGGGTAGTGGAAGTAGATAAAGATGGGGCACTAGTAGCGATAACACCATTGTAGTTTAGATAATAAGCATAGGCGCCTGCAAAAGTTCCTTCGGAGACACTGAAACCAGAACTCGAAAATCCAGTACCGATAGCGAAAGAAAATTGTCTGTTGCCCTGGGTTGCAGTTAAAACACCTGTAGTGCCGTCATAGGAAAGAGCAGTGATGTCAGCGGTGATGACAATTTGGTTCTTGCCAGTGTAGCCAACCACAGGAATAGGAGTAGCATTGGTTTCTGTTGGGTCGACGGCAAGAATACCTTCACCTTTGAATACAACAGTTTGGCCAGTGAAGGTGTCCGGATAGTGTAGGTAAAGGTTGCCAGAGATGATGTTGACGGTACCATTTCCGGAAACTGGTTCGACGATGACATAAGTACTTCCGTTGTCCAGGTTTATTTCACCGTTGTTAACAGACCCTTCATCTTCGGCTCTACGTTGCAAACCAGAGACAGAACCACCGTTGAGGATAGCATTAGAGAAGGAGAAGGCACCGGTGTTAGAGTAAGGGGAGAAGGTAACTTCACCCTTCTTGGACTTTGATAAAGTCAAAGAAATATCACCACTGCTTTCAAAAGAGCTCGGAGTAAAGGAGTATACGGATGCAGAGGTGGCAGCGGATTCTTCAACATTGAAGTTACCGGAAACCTCGAAAGTTTCACCAGAAACGTCGAAGGTAGTACCTTCGTATGTTGCCTCGGACTTTTCAACAACCAAATCACCATGGACTTTTAGGTCAGAGGAGAACATATATTTTTCACCGTCAAGCAAAGTCAACTTACCACCGGCAGCAACTTCAACGGCTTCGGTTGCAATTACCTTACCTGTAACTGTAAGATCACCGCTGATTGTTGTCGATGGCAAATAAACAGTACCATCGCTGGAGGAAAGTGCGTTTGATGCAGTGGCACTTGCGCTAACTGAAGAGACGGAAGTAATAGAACTCAAAACATCGGAGGAAGTTGACGTAATGGCACTTGATGAAGTACTATTGACATAAGACTCACCCAATGCGCTTTGAGAGTATAGTGCCAAAGCTAGAGCAGCTTGAAACTTATTAAAACGATTGAACATCTCTTTTTAGAATGGGCGAGATTTAACCAAAATTGTAAAATATAACTAAGTTTCAAAGATGAAAGTTTGCTATTGGTGGATTACTACGAGAACAATAATAATTGTGAATAAAGTGAACTGTAGAAGCTATAGTCATCAAGTGTATTGAAGTGTATTTGCCTTCTTTTATACATTTGTTCCAGTAAGTACTCACGGACTCCGAACCTGTAACTACAGAGACCGAGACTATAGAGACCGAGACTATAGAGACCGATGGTAAGCTACATCAAAATTTTCGTGCACGCATTTCTGCGAAGAGTACTAGCAAGCCCTGCAAGGCTTGTGCGCGCGCGTTTGTTAATTAGGGAACGAGGTGCTATATTGCAGACCAAGATTTAAGCATCTTACTAATACCGTAGTAACAGAGCGTGGTTCAACCTGGCCAGATCTTCACAGAAGAGACATACGAAGAGCAAGACCGGGTGTAAGAATTTCGGGAGCATATACCCAATCAGCTACAATAACTCATTACTTTGCTATGTACTTACCCATCCAATGGTTTGTAACCTCCACTCAAAATGGATCATTTACCAAGAAGAAAGAGTCATATACCATTTGAAAACATATACTAGTTAGCCACTCGAGAAAAAATAATAATCTTTCCGAAGCCGCGAAATTCTTCTTCTCTGTCCCTGAAGCGCGCGGCTACTTGGCTCACTTCGACGCGAACGGCGTTGGTCCTCCGTGGAGAGGTGGCTGACAAGGTTCCTATGAAAGAAGACGCCCTTCCGTGAGTTTATTGAAACAGAGATGACAAAGGCAGCAATTTTCTCTCTGGCGAGAGTTGCTCCACCTCGTGAGGGAATCCTTTTTCGATGTTGTGTAAAAACAAAGGTAGAGCGTACGAATCTCAGTATAAAATTCTTGAACTTGTTTCACACACTTCTGCTGGCGGTGCGTAAAACAAAACGGGAAAAAAAGAAAATGGAAAAGAAAATAGATAGTGAGCATTTGTATCCATTATAGAACCTGTTTTCGTGAGCAATTCACCTGTACGGGTTTAATAACTTTTCTGCCCACCAATTGCCTTATGCTGCCACTTAACATTTTATTATACATCGTTCCTTTTTGCAGGTTTTCTGAGCCCTCGGACTCGAAAACTTTACATATCGAACTTCTTCCAAAGTTTGTTCTGAGGGGATAGTTACGCTACGCTCTTCAGACTAGTATTTGCCCAGCACCCGAGTGTTTGGTCTTGGTGTTATGGCCATTCTTCCATCCGACATCGCTTAAAACATGTCGGCCTTGCAAGCACTCTTTCATGGCACGTGGTTTCTTGGTAATTTTTATACGCGCAAAGTCGGTCTCAGGTGACAAGTTGTAGATATTTATTATTGTTACATTTCGACAAAATTGTTATAAGATGTGTATTCAGCATACTGGCAGGACAGTTCTCTATAAGCTAAATATACATATACCTTCTCGATGATAGCAGTTTCTTAATGAGATAATGGAGATATCGTTTATAAAGCCTATCAAGGGGAAGGCTGCTCTTAATCTTTTATTGTCGTAACACAAACGTTATATATAACAAGGCACTAAGACCGAGGATAATAAATGTTGTGGGCATGTAGAAAAAGTAACTCCTTGAAGCAAGTTCTTTTCGCATACACCGGATGTCACCGCTTTTAATTATATTCAAATGGAGACACTTCCAGGCCTCCTACGATGCATTTTCTGAATTGCGCCCTGCGCTTGTAACAAAAATGGATGAAGGGACAGCTTTAAGCAAGTCTTATTGTGCCCATTTACTCCAAGAAATAACGCATTGAAAAATTTTAGCTTACTGAGCATCTATACATTAGAGGGCTTCGTGGGCCATTATAGATCTTGTACGTATTTTTCCTGGAAGTAGATACTGGTGGAACTTAAAAAGATTTCAGTAAGTTGATTCAAATCGCATGATCTATAAAAATCATAAACTAAAAATAAGAACAAAGGAATCGAGAAGAGAGGAATAGTAAGAAAATAAGGATACATGCCTAGACATATTTATCATTAAGGGGCATGAATATATAAAAGAACGTGCGCCTTAATAAACAATTGTCATCAACAAGGAGGCAATGAAGACACATATTCCACTATGGGCCAGCAGACCATTCGCAATACCAACGTAGCTTGAAATTTCTAAGGAGGCCGTGCTGGACATAGCTGTACCGCTTGGAGAAGCGCTTCGAGGCTGTTGGGAAATAGTGTTCAATACGGAAGTCGCAATGCCTCTGGTGCTGGTAAGTACAGGAACAGAAACTACACTATTGCTGTGTCCAATTGCGCCGGACGCATCAGTCGAATGTGTTTCTTCGGCATAGCTGGATCTTGAAAGTGAAAAACGGGTTGCTGTTCCAGTTTTAGCAGCTTCTGAGATAGTGGAGGTACTACTGACGATAGTAGAGCTAACAGCTGTTTCATCCGTAGTCTGTGGGCTCCATGTAGGGAAAACCGTTACGACGTCATTGATGGTAGTGGTTGCTGTCGAAACGATAGCTGGTGAAGCAGTTTCTGAACACACACCGGATTTACAAGAAGTAACTGTGACTAGTGTTGTCTGCTGTTTTGATTCTGTAGCAGAAATAGGACACCACGTTGTGTATTCGGTGGCTGCTCCGTTAATAGTAGCTGTGGTTGTAGAAACAATAGCGGGAGAGGTGGTCTCGGAACAGATGTCAGACTCACAAGAAGTAACAGTAATTAATGTAGTTTTTTTTGTTGGGACCGTCGTGGAAATAGGGCACCATGTGGTGTACTCTGTTGTGACGCCGTTAACAGTTGTGGTGGCAGTAGAAACGATAGCGGATGATGTGGACTCAGTGCATGTTTTAGGTCCGCAGGAAGTTATGGTAACCAAAGTGGTTTGCTCGCTTGTTGTTGTATTAGTATGAGATGACGAATATAGATTGCTGGGCACCTTTGATGGTTCAGTAGATGCAGAAGCGGATGAAGTAGATGCAGAACTAGCTTTATGGTTTGTGGAATAGCTGATAAAAGAATTAATTGAACTGCTTTGGCTCTCAACAGAATCAGTAGTCAAGTCAGTAGTTCGAATGACAGATGATTTAGATGGTGCAGAAGTTACAGAAGAGGAACTCCCTAAGGTGGTTGTTGAAGAAATTGGGGTTTGGTCCTTGGAGCTGGTGGAAGAACTTATAACTGAAGTTCCGTTGCTGGGGTACAAGGGCGTAATGATTGGATAAGATGATGAAACACTAGAGGGGCTGGCACCAGTTGGTGTTCTGATAACAATGACGGTTTCGTCAGTTGGGCTACCGTTAGTACCGGTGACAGTGCTCATTTCGGTGGTCGTGGTAGTGAAAGTACCAGACCAAGGTTCAGTGGTCGTGGTGATCAGACCTTTGCTGTTCGGTGTTCTAATGACAATGACGGTTTCGTCAGTTGGGCTACCGTTAGTACCGGTGACAGTGCTCATTTCGGTGGTCGCGGTAGTGAAAGTACCAGACCAAGGTTCAGTGGTCGTGGTGATCAAACCTGCACTGGTTGGAGTCTTGATAACAATGACGGTTTCGTCAGTTGGAATACCGTTAGTACCAGTGACAGTGCTCATTTCGGTGGTCGTGGTAGTGAAAGTACCAGACCAAGGTTCAGTAGTCGTGGTGATCAGACCTTTGCTGTTCGGTGTTCTAATGACAATGACGGTTTCGTCAGTTGGGCTACCGTTAGTACCGGTGACAGTGCTCATTTCAGTAGTGGTGGTAGTGAAAGTACCAGACCAAGGTTCAGTGGTCGTGGTGATCAGACCTTTGCTGTTCGGTGTTCTAATGACAATGACGGTTTCGTCAGTTGGGCTACCGTTAGTACCAGTGACAGTGCTCATTTCGGTGGTCGTGGTAGTGAAAGTACCAGACCAAGGTTCAGTAGTCGTGGTGATCAAACCTGCACTGGTTGGAGTCTTGATAACAATGACGGTTTCGTCAGTTGGGCTACCGTTAGTACCGGTGACAGTGCTCATTTCGGTGGTCGTGGTAGTGAAAGTACCAGACCAAGGTTCAGTGGTCGTGGTGATCAGACCTTTGCTGTTCGGTGTTCTAATGACAATGACGGTTTCGTCAGTTGGGCTACCGTTAGTACCGGTGACAGTGCTCATTTCGGTGGTCGTGGTAGTGAAAGTACCAGACCAAGGTTCAGTGGTCGTGGTGATCAAACCTGCACTGGTTGGAGTCTTGATAACAATGACGGTTTCGTCAGTTGGGCTACCGTTAGTACCGGTGACAGTGCTCATTTCAGTAGTGGTGGTAGTGAAAGTACCAGACCAAGGTTCAGTAGTCGTGGTGATCAAACCTGCACTGGTTGGAGTCTTGATAACAATGACGGTTTCGTCAGTTGGGCTACCGTTAGTACCGGTGACAGTGCTCATTTCGGTGGTCGTGGTAGTGAAAGTACCAGACCAAGGTTCAGTGGTCGTGGTGATCAGACCTTTGCTGTTCGGTGTTCTAATGACAATGACGGTTTCGTCAGTTGGGCTACCGTTAGTACCGGTGACAGTGCTCATTTCGGTGGTCGTGGTAGTGAAAGTACCAGACCAAGGTTCAGTGGTCGTGGTGATCAAACCTGCACTGGTTGGAGTCTTGATAACAATGACGGTTTCGTCAGTTGGGCTACCGTTAGTACCGGTGACAGTGCTCATTTCAGTAGTGGTGGTAGTGAAAGTACCAGACCAAGGTTCAGTAGTCGTGGTGATCAAACCTGCACTGGTTGGAGTCTTGATAACAATGACGGTTTCGTCAGTTGGGCTACCGTTAGTACCGGTGACAGTGCTCATTTCGGTGGTCGTGGTAGTGAAAGTACCAGACCAAGGTTCAGTAGTCGTGGTGATCAAACCTGCACTGGTTGGAGTCTTGATAACAATGACGGTTTCGTCAGTTGGGCTACCGTTAGTACCGGTGACAGTGCTCATTTCGGTGGTCGTGGTAGTGAAAGTACCAGACCAAGGTTCAGTGGTCGTGGTGATCAGACCTTTGCTGTTCGGTGTTCTAATGACAATGACGGTTTCGTCAGTTGGGCTACCGTTAGTACCAGTGACAGTGCTCATTTCGGTGGTCGTGGTAGTGAAAGTACCAGACCAAGGTTCAGTGGTCGTGGTGATCAAACCTGCACTGGTTGGAGTCTTGATAACAATGACGGTTTCGTCAGTTGGAATACCGTTAGTACCAGTGACAGTGCTCATTTCGGTGGTCGTGGTAGTGAAAGTACCAGACCAAGGTTCAGTGGTCGTGGTGATCAAACCTGCACTGGTTGGAGTCTTGATAACAATGACGGTTTCGTCAGTTGGGCTACCGTTAGTACCGGTGACAGTGCTCATTTCAGTAGTGGTGGTAGTGAAAGTACCAGACCAAGGTTCAGTGGTCGTGGTGATCAAACCTGCTACAGCTGATGATGACGGAATACTGGATGAGCTGACACTAGTTGGCGTTTTAATCTTAATAATAGTTTCATCAGTTGGTAGTCCATTCGAACCAGTGAATGTAGATGTCTCAGTGGATGTAGTGGTGAAAGCGCCGGTCCATGATCCTGTGGTGGTGGTTATAATTCCTGAAGTGGTATGGCTAGGGGGATCTGGGATAGTACAATTAGGCTGATCTAGATTGTCGTCAAAAGAATATACGTACCCTTCAAAGTCGTCGTTCACAGTAGTACCATCTGGTAGTGTCACACTAATTGGAAGTGTACCCCAAGAAACAGCATTTGAATAAACAATCTTGATCGGATAATAAAAGCCAGCATACATATAGGCTGATCCTTCTACATTAGGCGGTAAGTTCTGGCCCCATGGTTTTATTCCATTAATTGTAAAGTCGGCTGATGTAATGGGAGGCTGTTCTTGTTTACAACACTCAAATGCAGCATCTCCCCCGATTGACAGAATTGCTGAGTCATCCACTGTTGCAAACTTGAATGTGTAAGAGCCAGTCTGAGGTGGCAAAAAATAGCCTGTCATTTCCACAGTTATGTTTGTTGGGGTGGTGTAAAAACCAAATAGATCTGAACTCCAATACGCAGCGCTTTCACTATTGGAACAATATTCATTGTTGCACGTGAAGCCCATGCCATCATCAGAAGAATCTTCTTCAGCACAAGGAAAAGTTTCAAAAAAACCAACACAAGGTAAATCATAGCTAATCGAAATTGTAGTCTGACCACCGACAGAGCCTAACTTTGCGTTATTCGCATATTGGTAAGCCATATACGCGGCATTTGAATATGTAGACGAATCCATTAAAGAATATTGGTAAAAATTGATGTTCATCCCATTTTTCCTTTGACCCTCTGGCAGGCACGCTTCTATACTTCCAGAAGCTACTTTAAGCAGTGCTATAAAAGCGAACACTACTGAAAATACATATTGGTGAGTATTTATCATTTTTTGGGTTAATTGTTCGGTAGTGGTGATTAATTAGAAGATAAGTTACTCTGGAGAAACGAAAGCATGAGGGCGTTCTTTTTATATGTTCTTTATTCGTCAAAATATCGCTTTTTCTGAAGCAAAAGACTACAAACAACCTTCAGTGTTTCTAAAGTGATAAGACTGTGAGAGTGCGAAATACTTCATAGGAAATTTTCTCCACTGACGGTATTTACACTCACCACAAATTTGGTTACATCATGTTCCCCTGTCAATTATTGGCGAACGTTCCTTCTGGTTCCTGCCAGGACTCAACAAACATAAAACAAAAGTAAAAGATCACAATGTTTATTGCTCAAGTACAATATTAGACGCACTTTTGAGTACTGCTAAAAGCGAGCTACGACAATCCCAGCATAATCCTTTACACCTTCATGCATCCCTAAATCAGGCTGAAATATCATTTTTTAGGAAGCCACGAATAAAATGCAAGGATGCTTTGAAATGCCAAGTTTGATAACGATGGAATTAGTTTATACAACCCAGAAGGATTATGATTCCCTTTTCCTCGACAGCAAGCGGGTTCTTTTTTTATGACGAAATGACTTATTACTTCTTTATCTGTATGTTCGAGGGAAAGGGAAGAAAAGCGTAACGTTTGTGAAAAAATCTCGTGAGAATCTAGAAGTTTAATCCTGCATGAAAATCTGCGGGAAAGAAAAAAATTTTTCATAACTAATGTCAAATAAGGTTTTTCTCCTGCAAAAGAAGGTTTCGGTTGTAAGGGGAACATTTGAGGGGGCAATAATAACGTCAGAACAAGCCATAGGAAGATGACCGGATTGCTGTAAATCGACTTGAAGATCCTTTCCATAACAGGTCAAGCTGGTAGGCTCTATGCCTCGGTGTTTCAAAGTGAAAAGCAGACTAGTTAATAACCTTTCTGGATATTTGATCGCTTAGGCTGTAATTCTTTTTGCACTTCCAACGTCTTTAGCCCTTATCTTTAACCATAAACAAACTAGGAAGATTATCCTGCAAAAAAGCTTGTTTAGAGTGCTCCCACCTACATCATGTCTACCATGTCTGGGATGGCGTGAGGTTGCCTATATTCTTGTATCATAAAAACTAACTAGTGTGGTGTTTTATATTCGGTTGCCCAGCACTCCTTAAGAGGAAGGTCGATAATTGAGAAATAAATGAAGAATTCGACGTCGCGATCCCCTGATGTTTTGGCAAGACTTGTCCATGGGGTTTGGATTTTATCCCTTACAACAAAAGACTTGTTCTAATATTTTCTGTCACTTATACAATGTCATCGAGTAGATTTTGTCGAAAAGATCACAATTTTCCTTTTATTTTTCCAACTTGAATGTTGAATTTGATAAATAGCCCATCCAGGATTTTCTTCTCTTTTCATTGCAATGATGAGTTTACTGACCTATTTTGCATGATGACTCATCAAGCGAGAAATATCTCAAAAAATATATTTGAACTTTTAGAGTGTACTAAATGCAACAAGACTACTGACCAGTAATAAATAGTATGCTGATTTTTTTTTTGATGTTCTGATGAGATTAGAAGGAAATGTAGTTATCTTCATTTCACGGAGCTAAGAGTGACGAAAGATCGGATCGCTTATAAATCTTCCACGATCTCAATTTAAGACAGTATCTACGCTTGTCCTATTCCAGCTGAGAATAACTCTTTTAGATGAATCCATGCAAGCGCATTAAACAGAGTAAATTTTTCTCTCAAGCCTGTGTTGATTGGGAACTGCTTTCTAGTAGACATTGATGATCTTCGGTGTATCTTCAATTGGGATCCATCATTATCAAGCCTGCATTGTGAATGTCGCTCATTTCTGAGCAATACATTATTGCAAAGCTTTCTTTTCGCTATTTTCTTACCTCTTTTGTTGAACCATCAACATTACTCCAATTCTAGGCTTTCCACATTGAATATGAATCTTGTGACGCTTACTCTGTTTTAAGATGTGGCTTCAGAAGGAAATAATGAGATATCCAACGTCTAGACCTATTCTATACATGAAATCGTAATAAAAATAAAAAGTCATTCAGAACTTTGAGAAATTTGAAGAATCAGTCTTTAGTACTTTCATACCCGCTGCGGTTAAGAGGTTTCGATAAACACGCCGCTGAACGCTTGTGAAGAAATATTCTTATGGATTTAAAACGCAACTAACCAAGCAAAGCAACTTATTAGCGTGTTAAACTGTGTTTTGAAAATGTATTGCCCAATAAAATTATGGTTCTTTTAGTGTTCTTTTTTCTTGATACGGAAGGTTACTTAATGTGAATTTGATATTCGCACTAGAAGAGTTCAGAGATGGACTAACTACGTAATTATTTGTAAATATCTGCATGGGAGACAATGAACCAACCTAATGGTCTTGCAGAGGGAAAATCAAGTACTAGATTTTATTAGCAACAGAAAGTTGCACCATATTTTTTACTATGAATAAAAAAACAATCCTGGAACAATGGTGATGTGAGGGACGGATACAGTTGAAATCTAAATTTCTGTTGTCGTTCAATTCTAGTATTCTTAGCCACCAGTTGACGTAGGACGACTGCAGAGTGACCACAAAGGCAAGCATTATGTTTACACCGAAATAAATTCTGGCCTTCAAAAAGTGCCAAAATGATGCATTTGGAAGGACGAACAGATTAGGATTCTTCTACTCGATTCTACTGAAGCACTTCTATTGCTAGTCAAGGTTTTCCTTGATTTTTTTCACCCAACTTGATAGTATCGTTGACAACAGTAGCTGCTGCTGCTGCTGCTGCTGCTGCTGCATCTTGTATGTTATTAAAAATATAATAAAGCAGAATTTTATGTTTGTTTGCAAATGGTTAAAAAGTATAAAAGGCAAGGCCCACCAACAAGTCACAGCCTTTAATAAAGTTGTGAAGTTAAAATTACTACCTGCGTTGAAAGTACTCATACGCGCTTACAGAAAGCTTTCATTCCATTTTCGCGATTCGCGTTTATATGAGTAGAATTCCATTGTGATTGGTACGTGGAGACCGCGCATTAATACAACGAGGTCTGTATAATCCCACTGAATTACGTGGGAAAGGGCAGGGATCATCAAGCAGCCTGATACTTCATACGCGTGGTCAGATTCTTGGAATAATTCTTCCGACTCATGTATTTATACGATCGACATTTTTGTAGTGGATAAATACAACTAGAGGCGGGGGAGGGGCAGAATTGTGCTACGAGAATAATATGGAACATTTCTGCACAGCGGATAAATTCTCGCATAAAATTCCGGCATGGGGAAATTCTCGGGCACTGAAATCGCGCGAAGGTCAAATAAGCTACGAGTTGCTATGACCCTGCGTCGGGAAGTTTCTCTGGCAATTAGTTACTAGCGTGATCTTATGTAAGAAATTCCTCCCCGGTTTAAATATTCATACAGCTCCTTATCAGATGCTTTAAGATATAAATGCGAACATAATGAGAAATGTCTCAAGCCCATTTGGTGATATTGTACAACTGGCAATAGTGTATAAAGTTAAAAGGTACAGTAAACGATTATGACAAAAGACAATAACGACAACAAATACGCAGTCATCACAATTGGTGATGAGGAAAAGTTTCATGCAACAATTTCAGAGCTTGGTGCTACTTTGCTTGACTTGAAGGTAAATAACCAATCAATCGTTCTAGGATATCCGAAAATTCAAGACTACGTGTCGGATGGGGACAACTACATTGGTGCCACTGTCGGTCGTTACGCTAATCGTATTTTCAAGGGTACCTTTGATTTGGAGGATGGCCCTCATCAATTGACTGTGAACAACTGTGGAAACACGAATCATAGTAGTATCAGCTCTTTCCACCTGAAGAAATATAAGGCATCTGAGGTTGAAAATCCTTCTAAGGACGTTTACATTGTTAAATTCTCGTTGTTAGATGACCACACACTACCTAATGAATTTCCAGGCGATCTAGCAGTTACACTAAAGTACACATTGAATGTCGCTCACATGACTTTGGACATGGAATATGAGGCAAACTTGCTTAATGGAGAGGCTACTCCTATCAACATGACGAATCACACATACTTTAATTTGAACAAAGCTAAGAATGAAAAATCTATTAGAGGGACAGAAGTTAGACTTTGCTCGGATAAATCATTAGAAGTCAGCGAAGGAGCACTAATTCCTACTGGCAAAATCATTGAAAGAGAGATCGCTACTTTTGACTCTCCCAAACCTACCATTCTGCGGGATGATGGACCAATTTATGACTACGGTTTCCTTATTGATGCAAACAAAGATTTGAAGACCACAGACTCAGTGAGCGTAAACAAGTTGGTTCCTGTTTTTAAGGCTTACCATCCAGAATCACAGCTCTCTTTGGAAGTTTCAACAACAGAACCAACTGTTCTATTTTACACGGGTGACAATCTATGTGGCGATTTCACGCCAAGGGCTGGGTTTGCTGTTGAACAAGGTAGATATGTCGACGCGATCAACCGTGATGAATGGAGAGACTGCGTTCTTTTGAAACGTGGCAAAGTATATACTTCAAAGACTCAGTATCGCTTTGAGATATAGATACGATTTTGAATGTCTGTTTATAATCTCGTCTTGTTTGTCTGTAAATAAAATCCTTTATAATGTAGTATTGTCTGGAAAGAATTTCAAATGGGCAATCGATATTAGTTGATATAAAATTGTTCTTAGCCACTCTTTTGCCACTTGGATCAGCAATTTCTGTGAATTTCGGTAGAAATAAGTTTAAGTATTGCTTTACATAGAATATTAATCTGATCGTGTAAAATTGAAAACAGAATATTTTTTTATGTTTTGATAATCTATCCTCTTTTTCTACATAAGTAATAGAATGTTGACCACTCTACTTTCAAGGGAACATCCAAGTTCTCACAATGACACACCTCTTTCAACTCATTAACGAACGTATCCGCAATATCCGGTTCACCAGCATTGTCTCTTGTCCAAGAAGAGTATAAGCTCCAACTTTTCACGAACTCTTTGAATTGATTCAAGGTGATAGTTGTTCTCCAAAGGAAAGGATTATTATCAGCAGTTACTGTTGATACATATGTGTCTGAAGGACTGTAAATTGTTACCTCAATATCTTTGAACCAATCTGGTAATAAAGAACGTAGTTTTTCACCACCGTAATTCAACAAGACTTCCCGCTGATTGTCGTCTAGGTACTTGCCCATGTAATTCTTACCCCATCCATATTTGTAGTATACGTCTAAGGCTTCTGGACCAACATCCACAAATTCCGGCTGAATATAAAACCAAAATGCAAAAGTCCCATCACTTCGTAATATGGAGGAGACTTGGTGGAATAGCTTCTCGAGATTGCACCAATGAATAGCTTCTGCACCAATAACCATATCTACACTTTCTGGCTTAATACAGGATAAGTCTTCAGCAAGAGAATTGATAAATTTGATCTTATGGCCCAGTTTACGTTCATTTTTTTCCTTCTCAGCAATGGAGAGCATAGCAGAAGAGGGGTCAACGCCAGTAACTTCCTCGAAGAATGGTTCGAACAGGAAAGTCGCTTTTCCTGTGCCACAACCAATATCCACCAAACTTTTGCACGGGCCTTCATGAAATTTTATGATCTCATTAACTAAAGATAGGGGATAAGAGGGACGCACATTATTGTAATGAGTTGATTCGAAATTTTTGTCTAAATAACTTGTCTTGGACATTTTAAATTGATTTCCTTTGAAAGGTCGGCCTTGATGATAATTTTGGTGTAAAGAAAGTTGGTTTGTTTCTTTAATATGTTTCGCTTCTGTACGATCCTTTGGACGCTAAGTAGGTTGCTAAATATAGACTGCTAAAAATAAATCCATATAAAACTTTTTCTACAGAACCGCTCATTTTTAAATGGGTTGAACATTGCTAATGGGGTCTCCAGTTACCAGAATGTGAGCCATTCCCATACCTTTCTTAAATAAGGACGGGGCGAGTAGAAATGCACCCTAAATTTCTGAACTACTACCTCACTGTGACGTAAAATATACTGCTATCTAATTTTGTAGTTGAATCCATAACATTTAATCTACGCGAAAATCTTTGTACTTCCAAGAACTTAGAATTTCAATAAGTATCCATTTTGGGCACTTTGTGTCGCATTTCTCTGATCTCTCCGAAATATGTTGATTAATCTTGTCAAATAAACCCTGGAGCAACCCTCCATAAAATATACAACGATACTTCCGTGTCGTTATGACAAAAACTACTGCATTTTCCGCTATTAGATAGACATGTACGTAGATCAGGACAGTTAAAAATGCCCAAATTGAAAACGCAAAAAAGGCTCTTAACTGAACCACTTCATGTGATGTAAAATAAACAGGACAATGATACAAAAGGACCTCCTAACATGCGTAATATCAGTCTTGAAAATAATCATGTCAGTCACGAAGACCAAAAACACTGCTGTCACATATCATTTGTCCTGCACCAGTTCGTGAGAGCCAGTTTTGGCTATTGTTTATGAGGAGTGGTGTAACATCTAAGTCAATTGTGTTGTTATTATTTAGGAAGCGTTTTACGGGTGTGCCACCATGCTTAGCCAGTAGCCAATAATGCGAGTTCATATTCATTGCCAGGACCGAATTTCTAAAACATAGTTTTTGCGACCACTTGTGGAAGTTGCTATGATAATCCAATGCCTCATAAAATAATAAATAAATCAAATAGGAATTGTAAATTATGTATCTATATGTGTATGTTGAGAGAAAACAAATCTTGAAAGGAATTGTCTTTTTTGGCGTGTTTAATTGTTTTTATCATTAGTTCAAGTCAGCAACAGTTCTTGACCAGTTGTCATACTTGGTTCTACCGTATTGGATATCCGCAATCCATTGCGCAACTTGCTTGGTCAATGCACCACATTGCTCACCGGGCAATAATGGAACATGGATATCTTCGTTGTTCCAACCAATTTCCTTGATAGGCGAAACGACAGCAGCTGTACCAGAACCAAAGGCTTCCAATAATTCACCTTGTTGAGCTCTGGTGGCAACCTCAGTAATGGTGTAGTAACGTTCGTTGATGTCCCATTCTTGAGGATCTAGCTTATCACGAGCCAAAGTCAAGACAGAATCTCTGGTAACACCTTCTAAGATAGTACCATCCAAAGGAGCTGTAACCAATTCTTTCTTTCCGGTCACTTTGTTGAGGAATACAAAGAACACGTTCATGGTACCAACTTCGGTAATGTTCTTTTCTGGGCCGAACAACCACAGATTTTGTTGGTAGCCTCTTTCAGCAGCTTGCAATTGTGGCAAAATGCATGGGGCATAGTTGGCACCCAACTTCTTGTCACCAACACCACCTGGCCAAGCTCTTGTAGCATAGTCTGTCGCTTCAAGACGTACAGCTTTGAAACCAGTCTTGTAGTAAGGACCGACTGGAGAAGTAATGACGTAAAGAAGAGCTTCGGAAGGAGTACCGACACCTAAACCTTTGGAAGTACCAATCATCGTTGGTCTAATGTATAACGAGTAACCGTTTCCTTGAGGAACCAAATGTTTATCCTGTTCGATCAATTTCCCGGTAAGCTTGATCAACTCTTCAGGTTCGAAGGTTGGTAAACAAATTCTAGCGGCAGACTTGTTCATACGGGTCATGTTCTTGTCGGGACGGAACATAGTGATAGTATTTTGAGGAGTTCTGTATGCTTTCAAACCTTCAAATAACTCAAATGCATAATGGAACACACAAGCAGATGGGTCGAGAGACAAATTACCATAAGGTTTAATATGTGGAGCTCCCCAACCTTCTTTGGCAGACCATGGAATGGTCAACATGTGATCTGTGAATGTTTGGCCAAATACTAACTCTTCATTTGGTCTTGGCTTGGATGGATTTGTGTTCCTGGTGATTTTCAATTTGGATGCATCCAGTGGAGCACCAGTGGCAAGCGTTCTGATAGAGAATTTCCCTAATCTCAAGGAGTGTCTTTGTAACATGTTTGAGTATGTTGAATTCTTGACTAATTTACCTTTTGAAGGAGGGTATTCTTACGAGAGTGATGAACCGTTACCACTAGCTTTCTTTATAGTGCCATTTTTTTTCCAAATGGTTTTTTTTTCTTCAAAGCCAAAACGCCGGTACCGGCGAGCATAATAGGAAAATTTGAGTCATAATAGAAGTAAATATACAAAAGCAAAACCTCTGAGTTCAACTAGAAGCTAGTGGATGAGCAATAACGGCAAAAAGTGTACACAATCCGCAAAGAAAAAAGTACTTCGAATTCACCCCTGTAAAAATTCATTCGTACTGTATACAATTGACGCAGTAGCTATTCAACACCACTTGAAAACTTTACAGTATAAGTGAGAAAACATGCCATACGGTTAACGTTTGAGATATCTAAATTATCTACAGCTCATAACTGTGCGCTAACAATCGAGTGACAGAAACTACTAGTTCAAGGTTTTGGCTTTCCAAGTAATTTTATCATCTTGTAGGTAAGTGATTTTACTTTGGTTTACCCTTCAGAAGATTGTCTTATTTATTGAAATTTGTAAAACGAATTTCGTCAGTAACGAATAGATACACTCTTTTTTGTCTTCGATATGGAATTCAAAGTTTTAAATCTCCTCACGTTAGCTTTCAAGATATTTACTTGTGATTAGAGAGCTTTTCAAACTCGTTTTAGCAGCATATCTTGTCTTACCCAAACAGGTACTCGCTTGCTAAATAGTAATGATAATAGCATATTTTGTTGCTGGATCCTTTCATTTCCGTTGAATTTTTCACTTGAATTCATGATTTTCTTTTTCTTTTCGTATTATTTTTCGTTCTTTCTTTTTTTTGATATCATAATCATGGGGAAAGTTGCCATTAAAACAATAGAAGGTAAATAAAGTAAATAGACAAGTGTGAACTGATACAAATCAACTAAAAGTGGCAGCAAAATGGCATTGACTATCAAGATAGGGACCCTAAATGATAGCGATCAAGGTACGGTGCAAGAAGGCACGGAAAATGGCTCTAATTCTCGAGAAGTAACTCCCACCGAGGAAGAGATTTGTGATGACGTCGTTCTATTGTGGAAGGAAGAGCCTGGAACAGAAGATGCCACGATTCAGCACCTTTATGACAGGATTGAAGAGAGAAATCAAACGTGGAAACTAAGCACCACTCGTTTTCGGAAAATTTTGAACCAGCATCATCTTTACGACACAGACCTAGAGACAGTATCGCTATATAAAGGCAATATCCATTTTCCTGAAGCCCTAGATGCTAATGCCAAAGTTAGAGTACAATTTATTGATAGTGAACATGGAAGGGGCCTTTTTGCCGAGAAGGATTTTTCCAAGGGCCAAATCATCTTAAAGGAGAATAAACCTATTGTGTATGTCCCACCATTGGATAAGCTTTTTTTCATTTCTAATGGGAAGGCATGTGCTCGATGTGGTAAGGCGCTATATGATTTGACACAGCACAAAATTATGGTTCATTACTTGGATTGTGAAGTCTGCAAGGCAATTTGGTGCAGTGAAAAATGCAAAAAAGCTCACGCATCCTTGCATGAGCTGCTATACCACTCATGGAGATCAAATAGAATTGATATTCTTCATGCAGGTAATTGGAAAAGATTTGTTAACTACTGTGAGAAGTACTGTTTCACTGCTGCCTTTTCCATTGGTCTTATATATGGATCCATGCTTTTAGATACCACAGGAGAAGTCAAAGAGCAATGGGATCAGTTAGCAAGTGTCTCACAAAGAGTAAGAATAAAATTAAGAGACGCTAGTGGTATCGGTAGTACGTTTAATTTAATGAATGGTACGACTGTACATACGGAAGATGGATCCAATAACGGCACTGAAAAGGGCATCGAGGAGAATATCGATGATGAGACCGTTTGGGAAAAGTGTTATGAGTTATTTTGTGGAGCGTTTCCAAAGGCTTCTGAAGAGATAGATCTGGAAAAGTTCTTGACCATGATTGGAACGTTCAATATCAATCAATATAATGGGCAAATATACCGTTGGATCTCTTTTATAAACCATGACTGTGAACCCAATGCTTATATCGAGCAGACAGAGGAGCATGAGGAATTGAAGTTACATGCAAGAAAACCAATAAAAAAGGGTGAACAAATACGTATTACGTACGTTAATCCTTTACATGGCGTAAGGTTGAGACGTAGAGAATTGAGAGTTAACTGGGGGTTTCTATGTCAGTGTGACCGCTGTCAAAATGAGCTGTCTACTTTCGAAAGAATTCCAAATTTGGAAAAACAGAATGCAAGTGCTAATTTAGCTGTAGAGAAAGTCAATTCTAACGACAGCAGTGAAGACGGCACTAAGAAATCGTCAAGTAACCGAAAATCTTCTATGAGGGGGGCCCAACCAGACTTAAAGGAAATACTAAAAAACGGAAAAGAATTTGAATTGGACATACCGGAAACAATTGATACGCAAGGTAACGTAAGAAAAACCTCAGTTAGGTTTGACTCAAACGTTTCAGTTGCAGTGGACGAAAGATGAGTAAAAACGTATAATAGAATCACTTTAATTGTTGTTGTTGATTGTTATTGTTTTTCGTGATAGGTATATACATTAATATTAAATATAAGAAAACAAAGAAAAGAAACGATGGTGAATTTCAGAGTAGCAGATAAAAATAAAAATCAAAGATTTGATATAGACAACTAAGAATAGTAAAAGAGAATAATAAAATAAAACATTGAATCAAAGGAAAATGATAATTCTAGACGGTCACAAAAAAATAAAGAACTTCAATAATGATTAATAGCGTGATTTTTCTCCGTTAATCTATACGCGCAAGCACATTTACCAGAAATTACGATAGCTGGTTTTCTTGTAGTGTAGGCTGTGGTAATTGTGGAGTAGAACCCATGGAAGAATGCGGCACGGTATTGATTTCATGTTCTAAGTTCGAGATGGGTACGTCTGATCTAGCATTAGCAACGGAATTTTGCTGTTGTTGTTGTTGCTGATTCTGAGCATGGAAAATCTGGTGTTGATGTTCTTGTTGACCTTGCTGAACATGCTGCGCAGACGATATAGAAGCACCTGGAGTAACAGGAGTGGTCGTTGACGGATTTTCTTGTGGTAGCATAGCTAATGACTGTTCATTTATTGTATTCGGATTAGAATTGGCAGTGTTCGTGTTGGAATGAGTTTGGGGTGAGGAATTACGAGGAGGTAATTGCTGTTCACATAAAGGAATACGGTCTTTCAGGTAACGTATTAGAATCGAATGTAAATCATCCCTCGTGAATGGCTTAGCCAGAATATCGTTCATACCATGCTGTAAGTAAGTAATCAAATCTTGATTCATGATGTTACCAGTCATAGCGATGATGGGAGTTTCATTATCAAAACTTCTAACAATAGACGTAGCTGTGGCACCATCTAAATTAGGCATGACAATGTCCATTAGAACCAAATCATACCTGAATTTTTCTAGTGTTGAAATAGCTGAAAGACCGTCAGTAACAACTTGAACGGTACAGCCATATTTGCGTAAAAATTTTGAGCATAGTTGTATAGACACAGCGTCATCTTCTACCAATAGTACATGGAAACCTTTTCGTAGCGTGACTGTGTTTCCTTGAGCATTTGGTGTTAAACTATTCTCATCAGGTATGTTGGGAAGTTGTAGCGACACTGTAGATGCTGCTGGGGATGCATTGTTGGTATTGTTGTTGCTGTGAATGGCTGTGGTAGTTATTGGATTATTAGAATTACCAGTTGGATTTTGATTCCCATTGTCACCAAATATGGGAACTTCAATACCATTATTTGCCAGGGTGGAACATAAAGTATTGAAGTTGTTGAGCAAATTCTCATTTATTGTCTTGAATGTTATTAGGCTTTCAATAACTGTATTATATTTTGAGTTCAATTTCTGTAACTCTACCTTAGTAGCATAACTCTCCATTTTGGACATGTCCAGCTCCTTTTGCAGCTTATCTACTCGCCTTCTTAAATTTCCAAAGGCATCTTTACTTACGGTATTGCTTAATAAAAGTTCTGTGGTTGATTCATTCAAGAGGGATCCTGAGAGGTTGTTTGGATTGGTACCTTCACTATTGAAATGCAAAAGAGCCTTTTGTGACTCGTCCAAGAGCACTTTCCTTTGTGCCGGAATTTTCCTTTTGATGTTATCAAGACCTTTCCCGTAGTGGACTCTGAATTCTGGATGCTGAAACTCCCAACTTTGTTCTCCATACTTACATTTCTGTCTCTCTTCAGGGCTCCTCTTAACTTTGTGGAAGTCGTACTTATTTAATTGCCTAACAAACGAGGCAAAATTCGAATGCTTGAAATGATTTGGCAATATGTGCGTAGTGAACTTTCCTGTGTCCAAAACGACGAAGCTTTTGCCATTCTCAGTCCAAGTTACGATGTCGGGATACTCGTTGTTTTCTAGTATCCGGAAAAGCTTTCTAACAAACTCATTTGCTGGAGCCTTTGAACCTGAATTAGTACTACTGCTATTGACGTTTGCTGGTGGTGGTGGAGCATTATTGATCTTATTGTTCATGTGCACCATCTCAGAAGGATTGTTTGGCTGTATTGTGCTCATCAGTCGGGATCCGTTCTGTAACAGATCCATTCCTAAAAGGTCTGCAGTCGAACTATTCTCGGTTGTGTTATTATTGCTATCACCAGCAGTTTTGTTAACGTTGCTATTTATAGTAGAAAAGCTCATAGTGATTATCAAAAGTAAAGCAACAGAAAAAATAGGAATAAGAAACAGTCAGAAAACAATCAGACAACAAAAAAAAGAAAAATGGGAGAAAAAAAATGTCTATAATAGTCCTTTAATAATACAATAACTTCGTTGTTCTTTTGTCAATCTTCTTGAATAGACAGAAGGTTCTTTCAATGGGCGAGTTTTGCCTATGACCCAAACGCAGCAGCAAGCCTAGATAGGATGTTCGAATATAGTAATGTAACCAGGGATACCAGTATTGTGCTAGTAAAACTCTTGGCAAACGATTCAGGTCCTGGAAGCACTTTTTCTCTTGTTACACTTGATAGGACGACAGTTAAATTTAATAAAGCTGTCTACTTCCTATTCATTGTCCCAAGAAAGAAGAAATTCAGAATTTTGGAAAATCCATGTAATACTCATCGATGAGCCTTGCCCACACTTATATCATCTTTCTAAGAACGCAAACCCTTCAATATTAGTGTTTGCCCTATTTTTATCAACAGCGAACTCAGTTTGTACAAACTTTTTTTTTTTTCCCCTTACAAAAGAGAAAAATGCCCTATAATTATTGCGCACGACTTGAGATCGATAATTAAATTCCTCATCAAGACCTAACTGAACAAAGTTGAGGGTCCAATATGTCAAAGTACAATGAAACGATAAAGTACAACTTATGATTATGAACTGTAATAAACTAGAAAATGGTAGGCACAAACTATTTTATTTTGCAGTATAAATAAAACAAAGATATACATACTTTCCATATATATATATATACATATAAATAGAAGAAAATGTTGAATAAAAGGGATAAACGAGTAGAAGATACAAAGGAATAGAAAGTAGAAAGGCGGGGGCGGGAAGAAGAAGGGAAAAGAACAGGAGAACGGCAAAAAAGTGAGTGAGAAATCATATTTCAAATCTACCACTGACAAATTCGTCATCCATGTGTTGGTCACCATCGAAGTCGATGTGGGAGTGGTTGTTATTCATGTTTTTCTCTTGGCTGAATCCACCATTGATATCCTCGTCTCCGTCATCATCAATGACATCTTCGTCTGGAGGCAAGTTTGGATTTCCCGGGATGAAAGAACCTGGCTCCATGAAGTACGAGTTTTGCAAGAATTTGCGGTTGTTGTTGACATGCTCATCGATGGCAGACTCATCGACAAATGTGAAACCGGCAAACTTGGCTTGCATGGCGGGAGATAGCGGCGTAGCTGTCATCATGGGCTGGTGCTTATTCATATATGAAGTGGAAGCTGTTGTGAATTCCGGGTCAAAATTAGAAGTATCCGTTTCTGAGACCAGATGTGGTTTGAAAGGTGGTGGAATTTTTTTCTGCTTCAAGGCCTCCCAATCGATATCTGCGAAAAATGGATGGGCTCGTAGCTCTCTTCCATCATCAATAGCACCCAATCTATGCTTGGGGTTTCTGTTCAACAACCCCTTCACAAATGATCTACCTTCTTGTGATAGCACGTCTCTAGGGAATTTGACTTTACCGAACGCAATTTTTTGATACATTTTTTGATTATTTTCCGCAAAGAAAGGAGACCAACCACAGCACATTTCGAATATTAATACACCTAATGACCAGAAATCAACCATCTTGGTATAACCAGTTTCATCCAGTAACAATTCAGGCGCCAAATATTCAGTGGTACCGCAAAACGTATTGGTTCTATCCTTCAAGTCAGCCTTAGAGAGACCAAAATCACAAAGAGCAATATTACCATTGGCATCAAGTAGGATGTTTTCGGGTTTTAAATCTCTGTAAACGATGTCATTATCGTGCAAATGTTCCAAGGCTAAGACTAATTCCGCAATATAGAATTTGGCCCTATCTTCTGAAAAACGACCCTCCTTTTGTAAATGCCAGAATAGTTCTCCGCCACTCATATAGTCAGTTACCAGATATAAATCTGTTGGTGTTTGAAAAGAAAATTTCAACCCAACAATAAATGGGGACGATTTGGACGCAGTAGTGACTAAAATATTTCTTTCACCGATGGTGTGAGCGATCTCATTTTTCTTAACAATAACTTTCTTGGAGAGTACTTTCATCGCGTAGATTCTTTGTGTGTCCTTCTTCTTAACCTGATAAACCTGGCCAAAGGTTCCCTTACCAAGTAGTCGAAGAACTTCAAAATCCTGTGGACCGTAGTGTCTTTTCTTTGTTTGCTTGTATGTCCATTTGATTAATATATCACCTGAAACAACCTCATCAATAACACGAGGTTTTAGGTTATGCCATTGGTGTTGAGAAGCATGTGCTAAATTATGAATCATTGGATAGAGTCTAACCTGGCCTAAAAACATATGGTCGTGAGCGGCATCGTAAACAGAAATATCCAGTTCTGAGTGTGATCCCAGAACATCAAATGTTGTTTTATGATGCCATATTGGATGCGAACTATCATTCTTTGGATCATTAGAGGAACCCGAAGAAGAATTGGAAGAACGTTTGTTAGAATCGGCCACTGAAGAGCAAGAGTTTAGTTGGTCCAGCTGAGAGGATGATCTGTGTGTATAAAGGGGTTTTTTCTTCAAATGCTCTTTTATCGATGGTAATTGAGAGCCGTTCCAACCACTATTGTTGTTATGACGCTGGCTAGCGGTGTCAGGATTGGTATTTTCATTATGGTGACTATGCTGGTTTTGATTATGCTGGTTTTGGCTGTTGTTGTTGCTGCTGCTACTGGCGCCTAGTGATTCTGGCCCATTAGAAATGAACTCTGAACTCTCAAAAGTACAAACTACATAAGGTTGCGAATTCTTTGATCTTGTAACCAGGTCGCGCGCTTCTATTATTGTAACTTCTAGTTTCCCTCTAGGAATATCAGTATCTGGACCATAAGCTGCTGCTGCTGCTGCTTCTCGTTGATTTATTGATAGTGAAGAGGTGGAGGAAAGGAGACATTTGGTAGTGGAACTAGAGGAGAAATTATCATCGTCAGAATTCTGCAAAGAATTGCCACTGGCACCAGCATGTACATTTCCAGTGTTGGTTTCCTCCTGCGAAGTCGTGATGATCGTTGGGGTGTTGCCGTTATTGACTGGTGGTATCCCATTATTCATCGACTTCATTTGAAAGAGAGCATTATCTGACGTTATTCCTGTGGTGCCCATCGCGTATAAGTCCTGACTGATAGCAGTGGTGGGTGTTGCAGTTTGTAAAGTGAAGTTCGTAAATAAAGCACCATTATTCGATGAAGTACATGGACCGCTGGATACCAGTTTACATGGATATCTGTTAAAACTTCCAGCGTTGTTGCTGTTTTCGTTTTCGTTTTCGTTGTTCTGTCCATTTGGATGTTGATGTTGAGAGCCAAACCCAGTATCTTGATTTGATGATTTTGAAGAAAAAAAATTCATCATATCGTGTATTCGTAACTTTCTTCTTTGTTTATATGCCTAGTTCTGCTAGATTTATACTTCTTCCAAACAGTTACAAGAATGTAATTTTTGTACTATACCTTATTAAATAGATGCCCTTAGGTTATTATGTGAGTGTGGGTAAAATTTTCGATAAAAAGCGAAGAGGGGCAAATTAGGAAAAAGGACCACGAAAAGGGTATATAAACTGGAAGAGAGCAAAAAAGAGTAAGCAGTCGGGAACTAGGGCGAAGTTACTAATAACTATTTTGAGAGTACCTGCAAAGAGCCTTGAAATGAACAAAAGAATAAAACAGAAAAGAGAATCTAAGCGACCAGCGAAATGGATGGACTGAACACAACAATCTGTGATATATTGGACCCGTAATGTGAATAAGAATGCCCTAAAGGATCGGAATATGCAAAAAGAACCGTTATCGTGAATTACCGATCCACCTTTTAAGCAACAGGTGAAACCGATGAGAAAGAGATAACAAGCAAATAAGCTTTTTGATTAAGTTTACAGTTTAAAGGCGAATTTTTTTTTTTTTTGACGGTTTTACCGAGGGTAACGAAATTATTATACCACATATCACCACTAGTGCTATTATATAAATGTTATAAAGGTTTATCTGAAAGAAGAGTAACTTCATACAAGAACTAGGTTGATTATGGGAGTGCATTTTATCATGAGTTGTGAAAGGTCATTGATGCCGATATCACCAGATGTGATTGCAGCTTCTCTCCTATTGTTCAAAATAGGCATGATATTGTGTTTCTTGACTTGCACCTTTCCATGACGGGGTACGGTGCGTCCGTTGATGGCGACTACTCTGTAAAGAAACGTGGGTGAATATAAGCTTGCAGTGGCATCGCATGCATTCGAGCAAATATCCCGACGGGAGATGTTGTAGAACATCGATGTAGTAATGAAATCACCATAGTAGTCAGTTTGGTAGATTTTCAATTTTTCGACAATCAACCTTGATCTACCTCCAAAAGTTTCGAATGTGATAACTTCGCTGTCTAATATCGAGGGATTGGACTGATGGACTCCGGGAAGATCGAATAGTAGTTCGAAAGTTTCGGTAGTGGGGATGATCTGGCACATACTATACTGTGGATTCGACCACCTGCTATAAAACTTAGGTTCAAGCTCAATTGCACTAGAGTTATGCATGTGCAAAGGTTTGATCAGTGTAGCTGCGAAGCGTTTGTCAATTTCAAATAGTCTGTTAAAATTGCTTAGCATAGGAGAATACCAATACTCATTATCAATTACATGACGAGGCTTCATCGAACAGGTGCCGGGAAGTTTAACATTAACCTGATAACTAGGAACTACGCCAGCAGCTTCTTTATCTGGTTGGTCTTGTTGAAAGATTGATTTCGCGAACCCTACGATTTTTTGGCTTAATGTATTCACATCAGCTTGTAGTTCCTTATCTCTTCTTTGGCAGTTCTCTAAATGAGAGGAGTAAAGAGAGTCGATGAATTGAGGCTTCCGTTTGTAATTGGATCTCACCTCTTGGGACAACCACATTGGATGGGCCTCCGTACTGAAAATCACATCACTTGTGCTATCATGTAATTCGTTTTCTTCATCGAATAGTAAATACAAATATTTCAAAGTTTCACTCAAGACGAATGTTTCCATCCTATCTTGCATTTCGCCTGTGATGACATTTTGGAAACCTGCAAACCCGCAGTTGGATTTAAAACGCTGCTTCAAATCTCTCAGCAAATGAACACCAATATTTAGGTAAAAAGGGTCCTTTGTAGCTCTATATAGAAAGTAGGTTGATTCGAAAAATTCCGGTCTTAATGGGTACCACTCCAAGGGAAGAATAGCGCTCAAAGAAAACGGCGCCGATTCGTCTGGCGAAGACAATGGGGAGGACTCCATAGGGCTGAAGTTCCACCTCTCAGGGATACTACCGAACGTGTTCCATATCTTCAAGAACATCAAATGGTTCGCAACGGCATCGTCCAAATCACCAGCCAGTACCTGTAAACCAGGGAAGAATGCGCTCAAAGAATCAATCCAGGGAACAAATAACTGTCCTGTTTCAGCCATTACATTCGCGAAAAACCAATCGTTTTTACAGTTAGTTTTCAACGACTCGTATGCCATATGCCAAATGTCCATTAATTCCGAGTCATCAAATAACACAGCACCTTTTAAGGCGTATTCAAAGAATGAGTCGATCGAGGCACCAACGCCAGTCATTGGTGTATATGGGGTTAAATTTTCAGGGTGAAAAGACATGGGTAGTAAATCTAAATTGGTTCTAAGTGACCATGTCTTGTCAAATGCATACCTGGTCACTTTTTCATACTTGGCATCACCTGTCAGATAGGACAGAACGGTGAACTCGAACATTGGGGATGCCATGGCTGCCACATTATTCTCTAGCACTAGAGAATCTGAAAAATCAGGTAAATCGGCCCTCCGTTTGATGTTTCTTCGTGGTACAGGTAATCCGGATTTCGTCAAGTACGCAGGTAAAAGCCTATCGGCCATATTCTGAGCCAAGCGTAATAAAGATCCATCATAGTCACCTTCTAAATATACTGCCTTTGTGCGATCTGTAGCGTATAGATGCGATGAAAGTAGTGACCCGATAACACGTATAGTAGTTTCGAAGACTTGTACGGTGCAATCGACATTAAAGTTTTCATCCGGAAAAGTCTTTTCAACGAGTCGAACGGCTTTCAAAAACAGCGGTCGGTCTTGCAATATAGCAATAGTGGTCAACGAATCAATCAAAGTGATGGTAAAATTGCCCAAAATATCATTGGTAACTCGGTCATCCGGGTCGTCAAAGTTTCTCTTCTTGGGCACACATGAAATAGGCCTCACTTCGTCATATGGATATCCATGCTCTAAATAGCTGTCGAAGCCAAAGTAAAACAACTCCTTCACCTCCTGCTTATAAGCCTTAAGCTCTTCAGAAGTGAATGAATATGCATTGTCTTCGCACGCTACTTGATTCAGTTGCAGGAGCAGCACTATTAGCAGCCACAAGCAAATAACCATTCTATTTCCTCGAATGCAATCGATTCATGGAAATGTGAACTTGTCATTGTTACCCTTGACTCATTTACATACACGCTATCAAAAACGCGTCCTACTCTATTGCTTAATATCAATAGTTGCTAAAACATGCCCATCACAGACGATTACCCGCCTTTGAGACACAGCTAAGATCTAAAAGCCTATAGCAAATGAACAAATCTTGCAACTGTGTTAAGGTAGCATTGCCAGTGGATGTAACATTGTACTGAATTGAACTTTCAAACTGTTGTGTAGTTATAATCTTTTGGTGCCCTCCTTTTCGAGACTGTTATGCATCCACACATTTCCCCCCAGACATTCTTTTTTTTCAGTCAAACATATCTTGTTCTCTTTACAGCGCGGAGGCTATTTGCCATCTTTTCCCGCCAACCAGAAACACAGCTTCCCTCCCTCTGCTTCTTCTGTTCTTGGACCGGCCTTTCCACCATTCCTCACTGATGTTTCATCGGTCCTGCCTGGAACGTAGCCAGGTACTGCTTAACGACCTGTCCAGAGTGGTGGTGGATGGCTTCTCGGAGTCCTGGAGTTTGCCAAACCAATGGATTGTGTGAGAGACGTGAATGGTTTGGTTAGCGCAATGGCACCGTTCTTCACTTCTCTTGAGAGTTGGAGGTCTTTGAAGTTGCTTTATTCCACTAGTTAGTTGAGTAACTTTTATTGATTTACAAAAAAAGTTTTGCTTTTGTTATTTCTCGAATAAGGTCGACTAAGTATAACAATAGATACATCACTATTGAGAAAAGATGGCTAGAGGACCGTATGTTGATCTATAATTAAAGAAGTGGAGAGTCACCAGACAGGATATGAGTTTCTTTGAAGATGAGCAATGTTTCATGGCCTGGATCACAGATTTCACCATTGTGATTACATGAACAAAAAATAGAAGACTAGTAGAATTGTGTTCATTCCCGTTAAGAATGGAAAATTTTAGTGGGAAACTTCATCCCTGTTAAGTAACTGACAAAAACCCCAGGATATTTTTACTAACAAGAGTACGTTTAATATTATTACGATTTTTCATTCAGAAAGAAGCATCTAAAGAGATTAGCAGCTCCACACCATTGGTTATTGGACAAGTTGTCCGGTTGTTACGCCCCAAGACCATCTGCTGGTCCACACAAATTGCGTGAATCCTTGCCATTGATTGTCTTTCTAAGAAACAGATTAAAGTATGCTTTGAACGGCCGTGAAGTCAAGGCTATCTTGATGCAACGTCACGTCAAAGTTGACGGTAAGGTTAGAACCGACACTACCTACCCAGCTGGTTTCATGGATGTCATCACTCTAGATGCCACCAACGAAAACTTCAGATTGGTCTACGATGTCAAGGGTAGATTCGCTGTTCACCGTATTACCGACGAAGAAGCTTCCTACAAATTGGGTAAAGTTAAGAAGGTCCAATTAGGTAAGAAGGGTGTTCCATATGTTGTTACCCACGATGGTAGAACTATCAGATACCCAGACCCAAACATCAAGGTCAATGACACTGTCAAGATTGATTTGGCTTCTGGTAAGATCACCGATTTCATCAGTTTCGATGCCGGTAAGTTGGTTTACGTTACTGGTGGTCGTAACTTGGGTCGTATCGGTACTATTGTTCACAAGGAAAGACACGATGGTGGTTTCGACTTAGTTCACATCAAGGACTCCTTGGACAACACTTTTGTCACCAGATTGAACAATGTTTTCGTCATTGGTGAACAAGGTAAGCCTTACATCTCTTTGCCAAAGGGTAAGGGTATTAAGTTGTCTATTGCTGAAGAACGTGACAGAAGAAGAGCTCAACAAGGTTTGTAGACATTTTAAATGTTGTTTTCTGCCCCCTTCGTCTTTTGTTTAATATGAATAAATTCTAAATCAACTATATATATATGTATATATATATATGTGTATATATATGTGTATATATAAATATCAATTATAAAAAAAAGTGACAAGCATTATACATACGCTGCTTTCATGAAAGTATTTAGCCAGTTGGCCCCAACAGAGAGGAAAGAATGAAAACTTCAAATGATTTTTTTTAATGGTAGTTTATTAAGAAGATAAGAAAAGTGCTTCTCTAAAATTGGGCGAAGTAATCTCGTAACAACTTTTTGGTTGAATCACCACCATAATGTGAACAGTCATTAGTAGTCAAGTTTTCCATACGTAAGCCTAAATCGTTGATAATGGAATTTACGGCGTTCAATATGTCAAGTTCCATGAATGTGTAAAATATGACGTGGACCATCTTTAACGGATCTGTTTCTTCTTCCCTTGAATTTTTCACGTCTTTACATTGAACCACATTAGGAATTTCGTATTCCTTTTGTGAATTGTGAGGTGTATCATCACCATGACATCCAAAATCATCTTCTGTGGTGTAGCCTTCGCTTAAATTTGGATCTTTGACCAAAGGGCACCTCTGAAAAGCGCCAAAATGGTGCTTCTGATGATATGATGATGGTATTCCTAACGACGCAATGACAGGGCCTTTATTTAAATAACTTTCCACCCTGGAGGCAACTACCAATGGAATTGTGATGAAGTGCCAATCATTATTGAACGGCATCACTATATATTCGGTATCCTTCGTGAATGGACCTTTGTAAAGATCGTATCTAACAGAACCAGTATTAATCAAAATGAAACGACTCATGGAAGGTTCATAGTTTTTTGCGGGAACTAAATTAGGCAAGATTTTTTGAGTAATCAAATGATAAAGATTCTCTTCAGAGTCTAATGGTCTTGTTGACACATAATAGGTTTTCGGTATGTTCCCTAGTTTTTGGTTCAAGCTTAGTTCATGGTACAGGTCCTTCACTAGACGAGAAATCATTCTGCCTTTCTTTGTTGATGTCGGGACATCCGAGTCATTCCCTACTTTGTTCAAATGATATTTGAAGGCCTCTTTATTGAAATCAATATATCTTCTTGTAAAAACAGGACTGTCAGCGTCCGCAGCATTCGTCATATTGATTGATAAGAATCCAACAGTTTCTGCAAATCTACCACTTTGTAAGCAGGTAGATTTCGAATCCAACCTTACAAAATCTCTAATATGAGTATGTCCTCCAAAATATTGTATGATAGTGTTTGGGTAATATCTCCTTAATAATGAGTGAATATTGTGCATTTCACGCTCCGTAGGATCAGTGGCAGGCAGATGGCCAAAGACAATGATTAGATCAACATCTTCTTCTTTGTTTGTCTCAACCATATTTTGAAACCATTTTTTCTCCATTATTTCTTGTAATGGAGGTGTTACAATGGCTCTGTTATTTGCTCTTTGAAAACTAAACAAAAATGATAAAGCCAGAACTCTTTGCTTCATTACGGGAGTTTCAAACGTAATGTATTTATTGCCAAAAGGCACACGTTTTCCATCATCTTCAATAAATTCCACGTTGCTGCAAACGTATTTCTCTTTAAATTTCGTCGATTGAGAAGTGCCTCTATACTCTAGTATGGCACTCTCAGCTGTATATAGCTCATGATTACCTAATGTCAATAGGTCATAATCCATCATGTTGAAAATATTCGAGCTTCGTAAGCCAGGAGGCCAAGTAGCATCACTCAAACCGTTACCGTCTCTTTTGTCACCAGTGTCAATGACTATCACGTCCTTGGACAGTTGCGACACTTTTCCCCTCAAAATGTCGACAAAGGCAACGAAGTCTCCCCAGTCAGCATCATAGTTTGCTTGTGACAGATGTGAACCCAACCAGCCATGAGTATCTGTTGTATGGATGAAATTTATGTCCCCTATATGAATATCTCTTAATTGTGCATCCTGTGATGGTGCCAAAATTGCCTGTTGTGGCTGAAATGGCTTTGTTAGGACTAATCTCGCAAAAAGAGCTAAGCAGTATACGAAAGTTGGTGTCATTCTGCACCGTTTTACCTTCTTTTTTACTACCTGTATACTCCTTGTTGCTGCTTCTGTTGTTGACGGTTTGAGGGGAAATGAGCTTATCGGCTCTTGCAATTGGCGGCTAGTTGGCGAAAGAACGAGTAATCGATAAAACATTAAACAAAAGGATTTACCGAGTTGTTTCGATATCTCAGTGATGGATTCAAAGTCCAAACAAAGCTGTTAGGACATTAAGCTTCCGTTCAATGCCGTAACTTGTTTATATCCTTTCGCTCAATTTGATCATCATTTTCTTTTTCACATTTTGTTTTGTTATTTGATCAAATGATTTAAGAAATTAATATATACTGACTAAAAGTGCATTAAAGTAAGAACACTCTCATATAGTTTTATATTTAACAGGTTGATGAATTCCGATTTCTAACCTACTATCGAAACGTGTATAATCAGACGTAGTGGCATTAAGAATACTAGCTTCAATACGATGAAAAGAATTAAAACTACTGACATCTCTATGAGTCATTTTTCAACGATAAATGTACCACCCATCACAGCAGAATTCAAACTGTGTTCTAGTTCTTTTCCATTTGTACCGACAATGATTCTGTTTGAACGTACCACCATCGGCAGAAGAGTCATTGAATCTATGTTATAGACACGCTTCTTTAGGCAAGATTCGTTGTTGGAACAAGTATACAATGTCGTTAGAAGACTGAACAAGAAACCCAAGGAGGCACAAAAACGACTGGACATTTACTTTAATGCTCGAGAAAAGCATAGAAAAGTGAAATCTAATTAGGAGGAATATTCAAAAGTGACACCCAGGATGAATTTTGGGCACAGTATTGTTACTATTATGGTTTTTTATATTCACTTATTCCGTATAACACCCATTTAAAATTAGAATATAAAGCGCCAGATATGAATTGATTTGCTTCCTTTTCTCAAGTATCTATATACTAATATCGAGTATTTTTCTTTTTCTTCACCCCTGGAGAAAGAGAAAAGAAAACGAATATTGAAAAGTTGATTAAAGGTTATCTGAAATAAAAATAAAAGGATCTATAACCACGGTTGCCAACAAGATATGTCTCCTTTGAAAAAGACAATCCCTGAATTTTTAACTCACTTAAAATCGCTGCCAATTTCGAGAATTGCAACCAACAGCGTGTTGACAACATGCGTTGGTAATGAATCAGCAGATATGGATTCAATTGCCAGTGCGATCACTTATTCATACTGCCAGTACATTTATAACGAACTCAGTAACTCCGCAGAGAAAGAAAAGAATGGCTTAATTGTACCAATTATCGACATTCCTAGGGAAGACCTTAAATTAAGAAGGGACGTAATGTACGTTTTAAAGAAATTAAATATTAAGGAGGAGGAATTATTTTTCATCGAAGATTTAAAGAGCTTGAAACAACATGTTCCTTATGGCAACAAAGTAAATTCTTATCTGGTGGATAACAACGACACTCCGAAAAATTTGAAGAATTACATAGATAACGTCATCGGCATTATAGATCATCATTTTGATGTGAAGAAGCACATGGATGCTGAACCTCGAATTGTAAAAGTGTCTGGGAGTTGCTCATCATTAGTTTTTAACTACTGGTACGAAAAATTGCAAGGCGACCGTGAAGTGGTGATGAACATTGCCCCCCTTTTAATGGGAGCCATTCTGATAGATACTTCAAATATGGAGCGCAAAGTGGAATCAAGTGACAAGCTAGCGATCAAAAGATGCCAAGATGTGCTTAATCATGCAGTTAATGAGACAGCTGTGCAAGGTCTACAGGACACCCGGGTGTTTTATAAGGAGATGAAATCAAGAAAGAATGATATTAAAGGATTTTCGGTAAGCGATATTCTAAAGAAAGACTACAAACAATTCAATTTTCAAGGAAAGGGAGCCAAAGGCTTGGAAATCGGTCTTTCATCCATAGTGAAAAGGATGTCATGGCTATTTAATGAACATGATGGAGAAGCGGAGTTTATCAAGCAGTGCAAGAAATTCCAAAGCGAGAGGGCGCTCGATGTGTTAGTCCTACTAACGTCATGGAGAAAAGCTGGTGATTCACACAGAGAACTGGTTATGTTGGGTGACCCCAAGGTGTTATGTAAACTCGTCGAAAGAGTAAGCGATAAGCTTCAACTGCAAAAATTTTCAGGCAAACTTGACGAAGGTGTAGCGATGTTTAAGCAGTTGAACGTCGAAGCAACCAGAAAACAAGTCGTTCCCTATTTGGAGGAAGCGTACTCAAAACTGGAAGGGTGAAAAGGGATGTTATATATGCTTCATTTGGTTTATATAAGACCTATATAAATAATTTTGTACATTACTATTTGTCTTGAGGTTGTTCGGGTTGTTCGGGTTGGTCTTGCTGTTGCTGCTGTTGTCTTAGCCTTTCCTGTCTTTGCTGTTCTTCTTCCATAGACAGGCGCAAAGCCATTGCTAGTTCTGGATCCATTGATGGATCTACACCAAAGTCCATAAATGCGCCGTTGGTTTCGGAATCTGCACCAGAGCCACCAAATGTACCCACACCGGAGGAACCCTCTTCGAGAATTATAGGTGAAGATGCGATGTTCTCGTACAACAGTCTAGGGCCGGGCGTAACGGTAAGCAAATGACTACTCTCCTCTTGAGGGTTGTTAACCGCGACAATGAACTCATCCAATAACTCTGTGTTGTGCTCAACCTCGCCAAAGTTGATAATGTCCACGGCAACGTTGTTTTTCTTCAGTGTTTTAGCCAACCTGATCAATTCATCTCGAGAATCGCTTATTGGACTGCACACAAACGCCACAATTCTTTGGTGTTGGACCTTATTCTGACGATGTTTCAAAGTCAGCTGGGCAATCTGTAATGCAGTCGCCATATGCAGCTTACCCTCGATCTGCGTGTCGTGTAGTCCAGCAAGAATCTTCCCAAACTCTGCGGTAAACGTGGATAGCACTCGAGGGTTGGCGCCAGCACCAGAGATAAGTCCCACTGTATTCTCTGGATTATTGTTTCTCTTGGCCTGAAATATGAATTCTACGGAGTCGATCTGGGCCTCAAACCTTGTCCTAGGGAAGTCCCCATTGCGGGAGTACTCTGAATTATCAATCACTAGCACTGTAGCCTCTAATACCATTCTGTGTGCTTACTGCTCTGCTGCTTGTTGGCTTATCTCTCCTTTTTCCACGCTTTAAAAGTCTAATACAAGTATATATTGTAGCTGTAAGTTCGGTGGCGAAAACCCGCCTTGTGGAAATCACCCGGCAGCCATATTAACATAACCTTAAGAATATACAATTGTAATTAAGATATAGCAGTAGCAACAGCAAGAAGCAGACCTCAAGCAAAACTATTATGGTACCCGCACTAACCCCAGAAGAACGCCAGAGGTTGCGCAGCACGGTGCTTCAGCGCATGCAGCTGCAACGTATGTCACCGCATTACTCTATTTACCTCAACCCATGCGCTAACACCAGATACTAACCCTATATTCAGTCGAGACAACAGAAAAACAGATTGAGACCATTAAGAAGCAGACGTTGACGAAGTTGGACCTGCTCCAGCAGCCTGCCTTGACATCGGCACCCCAGCAACAGGAGCTACTTATTAGAGAAGTGCTCGAACTGGAAGGACGTCGTAGGGAATGATTAGATCGTATAATGGACCCTTTCTCGCTTCTTTCAATGATGCACCTATTACTAATCAGCGACGGACTTTTGGTATTAAAGCAGCATGTGGGAGCGTCGTTTCGTTCCTGTCTCATCTACCAAGGCCTACAGTCACGTAGACAAAAACATGAGTTTAATCAGTAAAATTCTGGTGAAAAGAAGTTGTTTTGGGGTAGGCATAAGGAGGATTCCTCATTGGAATCCTCAGTACTCCACCGCAGCTGGCAACGTTCGTGTAAAGAAGAAGAGCAGCAAAGTAGTTCCGATGTTGACAGCACTAGCATTGGCCTCTATATTTGCGAAAAAATGGTACGATAATTCACAGATTAAGAAGGCAGATGCCACCAGCGTCACAGTCGACCCGGCCATCTCTGCATTTCCCAAGAAGATGGGCCCCCCACAATGGCCCTTTTCCACACAGTACGAGCTGCTGGGTAAAGGTGTGCGGTGTGTCTCCTCCATCACCTTCAAAGCATATGGCCTAGGCATATATATGGCTGTGGAGGATAAGCACTTAGTTGCTGAAGTGTTGGACTCGAAATTCCTGTCTCAGGCGTTCATCGACACTTCATCTCCTTCCTCTCAAGTGAAGTCACATCAAGAGAATCTACGTGATGCCCTAAACGACCCTGCCAAGGCTCCCATCTTGATCAACAACCTCTTAGACAGCGGCATCAGGCTTATGTCCAAGAATACTCCGATAAAAGCAGGATCATTCAAGCTATTAATGGATGGTACCAAAAAGAGCGTTTTGAAGAACCCATATTCTCAGTTGCAGGACAAGGACCGGTTAGAGGCTGGCTTCCAAGAATTGCATGACTGCTTTAGGAGTGTAAAGGGGCTCGTAGCTCGGGATGATGATTTTTTCATTGAGCTGAATAACGATTGCTCTATGAACCTGTTCTACTACGCAAGAAAAAAGGACAAACTTGTTACACTGGGCACCGTGAAAGAGCCTCTTATTGGGAAACTCTTGTTCGCTCACTACCTCAGTGCTGTGGATCCTCCTTCACTAGAAGCTAAGCAGGATGTGATGGATGCGCTCGTGTCTCTATCCTAGTGCAGTGCCGCCAATTATTATATACAGTTATGTACGTAGATACGCTACCGCAGATCTACATAAACTTCGATGATGTTTTCAAATCTCCTTTTGGCTCATTTTTTTCAAAGCTACCCCGTAAAATTGTGGTAGTGCCATTATTCTACCAAAAAAAAAAATAACTAGTACCTACTAGCGCTGTCGTAACCGTAGTAGGTTTCCTTAAGGACAAAAGAGAGTGTCTCAGTATGCTTAAATCAATCCAGCGAACAGTAGCAAAATGCCAAAGATCTCCATCAGCCATTCATTGGCAATTTTCTAAAAGAAATTTTGTCAGTATACGGACCTCTAAATACTCTGGACGTTTTAGTTCGTCCCCTCCTCGCTATTGGCCTTGGCTTGTGGCATCGTCATTGCTCACTGCTTCATTGTACTACCATGATACACTGTTACAAAATGACGATAAGACCGACGCTTTTCCTCCTCATACTGAATCGGTGCAGGTGGATTCAAGCGTATCGGATTTCCCTTTAATAATTGATGCTTTAAGTTTCCCTGTCTCTACCACTTTCAAACTATTAGGGTACGGTCAAAGGCATGTCACGTTTTTGAGATTCAAAGTCTATGCCTTGGGTCTTTATCTAGCCGAAAACGATGAGACCCTTGTCGCAAACACATTAAATGAAGCTTATTTACGTAAGTATTTCCTTGACGTGGACGATTCCAAGACTACCAAGGAGAATCTGGCCAGATTTTTGAAACAGGATGATTCAAAGTCGGTAATGATGATTGACGATTTACTAGATTCGGGAATGAGAATGTTGGCAAAAATAACACCCGTAAGAAATACGGATTTTAAGCATCTCAAAGAGGGACTGGTGAAAACCATCTCCAAACACCCTGATGTGATCAACAATAAAGAGACACTGGAAAACGGGCTGGAAGAGTTGAATAAAGCCTTTTCACGTAAAGGATCCGTCAGAAAAAATGACGACTTGATCATTGAATTGTTAGCTAATGGCGCTATGCAATTTTCGTACCACGATAATAGAAACAATGAGTTTGAAGTTATGGGGGTAGTCAATAATCAACTAGTCGGAAAATTTTTGTTTAGCCAGTATTTAAGTGGCAACAAATCCCCTTCTCCACAGGCCAAAAAAATAGCTATCGACAAATTGGTCACACTCTTATAAAATATCAGAGTTTAATCTTGTTTATAATTCTACGCTATTTTCATTCGTACATGTTTTTAAATTCTAAGCACATACACGTATATATTCCAGTTTAAATAAAAGCCAAACAAGATCCGTTTGTGCTTATTCCTCTTCTTCATCATCCTCATCCTCATCACTTAATTCAATAGCAGGGATTTCAAACTCTTGTTCTTCATCGTCACTGTCCTCCACTGACTTCGCCTCCAATCCAGTTTGGCCCATAGCTTCTTCCACATCTTCCACAATCAATTCTTCGCCATTTTCCACGGCTGTTTCCTCCACAACTTTAACTTTTTTGTGCAGAGACGCCGTTTCATTTTCAGTGATTTCTTCTACTGTTCTCTTCTTGAAGACAGCAGTGTTATCCATTAGCTTTGGAACTGTGCGTTCGGGTTCTGGAATTGCTACGTTTTCCAAATTCTCTAACGCTTTAAAAATTTTTAAATCGGTGTTTGCATGAGCATATGATCCATTAATCTCCTTTTCTCTCTCACTAATGCTTTCTTCTACTTTTTCCTCTTCGCCTAAATCCAAAGGTTTGTGCAATTGGTACATCATACCAACCGGGACTTTTGGATGGCACAACAATTCAAACATATCATCATTTGTATTCTTTAACAGTGATATCGCAATCGGCAAAATTGAAACACGTTCATTACCTGGGTGAAGAACTTCACAACGCAAAAGATCAACAAAACTTTCTGGAATATAACCAAATTTTTCCTTCAATCTTAAAGACTGCGCGATACTATATTTCAAAATTTGAATATGTGGAGTGGAAGGTAAAACCCAATTATTTAACACAGTAATAAAAAATTCGTTAATTTCATTCAACCAATTCATGGAATTCTTGTATACAAATAATTCTGGATGCGTATAAATATCAGAAAATGCACCTTCGGTACTTTTACTTTTCTTCGATTGTTTTGTTTTAGCCTGTTGCTTCAAGTTACCTTTACGATTCTTAAAGAGAGAATCAATCATTGTTTTATCGCGAGATAAGAACAATGCGACATCAATCAATTGAGATATGACGCTGATTGTGTTCAATTGGTGACCTAAATGTGACATAATCATATTTATTAGTCTGAAAATGGTGAAAAACTCAAATTTTAAGGACCCAACAACACTAAAATCAATATCTTTATTACTCTTTTTTTTTAAGGGAATAAAAAGTTCAACAGAAGAAAGAATACCTTCGTAAAATGATAAGCCACACTTTCCATATTTAGAAACCATAGTTTCCCACAACCTGATACCCTGGAATTGTATTTGAGGTAAGATACTATTGATGACCCCATTTAATTCATTATCACGACGCAACTCTTTCTTTAAGGGTAAATATTTGTTGCTAATTCCTAAAAGAACTTCAGAAAGAGAGTTGATACCGCCCAATGGAACTCGGATGGGAAATGGAGTGGGCAAAGAGATGAATGCGACAAGCATGTCTACAAATAATGACAAACGTTGCGGAATTTCCCACAAAGTTAAAGGTGCATTGAAGTCAAGTTTCAATGCGGGCAAAAATTCGGCTTTGCCGTTGGATTCATCTTTGTCTGGTAAGGTTTTGATTAATTTGTACAGCTCATTATCTTGTTCAAAATCAAGAATTTCTCCACATAACTGAACAACCGGTTTGAATTGCGATAAGATAGATAATAGCCCTGTTCTCCAATTAGAATCAGCATATATTTTGTGATGGGCCTGAGTTTCGTCATCGTTCGTATTGCTAACTTGAATCTTTAGCAAATGCAAATAAGCAAAATTCTCACAAACAAGTCTCTGCGTTTTAGAGTCTAAAGAGGCATAATCTGATGTGATTAAATTAGTCAGAACAGTACGGAATTTATTGACAAATGGCTTAAAAGTAGTGGTGTTTCTCTTTAATAATTTTTGTAACACTGGTAAAACGAGTTCGGGCTCGTATTGAGATAAAGTAATCAATGTTGGAATGATAGCTCTTAGTTTGGGAACCAACGCCTCTCTTGACAATGTAGGTTTGTTCTTTATTAGATCAATTATAATTGCCATAGAGGAAACCAAAGTATTGAACAAATGCCTTCCATATGAAGAAGAAACAACAGAAGAGTAAAAATTTGTCTTTTGTTCTAACCTTGAATAAATAGCAGCAAGTAATTGTCCACCATGGGTAGATAAAATCAATGGATTATAGGCGCAAACTACAACAGAAGTATGACACCCCTTCCAAAGGTCAAAATCATTGCTTGATCTAAGTAATTTCAGAATTTTGGTAACAAGGAAGGCCAATTCAGATTTTAATAACTGTTCATTAATATAAACGGGCGATCTTAATGTCTTCAAAATGGTATGGAACTCATTCCCCTTGGAAAATTCCAGGTTTCTGGCCAAAGTAGAAGCCGCGATAAATTCCTCTGACATGCGTAAATTCTTGCTATGCTTGTGTTAGTAATTGTTAATGACCAAAATATTGTGAATGAGACATCAGAATAATATTCGTTACTATTATATTCCATATCATAGTTCAGAATGCTAAAATTTTTTCTTTGCGATGAGCCGTTTCAAACGACAACTATAACTATACGTGGAAAATTAACAAACCTATTAAAAAGTGGTTTCCTTGTGGAACTTTTCCTTGTATATACTTATATATTAAAAATGCTTGATCAGTCTTTATATTCCGATGCGTCGACGAATTCGTCGCTTTCTCCGTTGGCGTAAACAATTGAATCTTGTTCAAGCTTTTCAGAAGGCGATGTTTGAACCTGCAAAGGATTATTAATTACATTTGAATGCTCTATAACTTCTATTTCTTCATCTTCAGCCTCTTGATCTTGCATAGTTAGTTGTGCAAGATCTTCCCTTAGTTTCGCCTGCCTTCTTAACATTTCTAACCTACCCTGTATTCCCAGTAACGCAGGCAAGATTTCTTCTGAAGATCTTAGTGCTGATTTTAAATGTTTTAATATTTTCTTTGTATGTTTATCCCTTATAGAGTTCAACTCTCCACTTTTTAAAGTTAAGATCCATTTGAGCCACAACGGAAGCAAATTATGTTCATTCCATGGATTTTGTGTTATCGGTTCTGATATAGTCAATAATACTTTGCTCAGATGGTCCACTGTATTGATCTTAGAAACAATAAATTTTTTAACCTCAGGTTCTGTCCAACTATCAGACATTAGGTCATTTAGTATTTCTGTTGAACCAGATTCTAGGTGAGATGAAAAAATGTGTGCGATTTCAGCCTGCTCCGACTTACTGGCTTTCTTGTTTGTCTTGATTTCGGTTTTGTTTTTCTCATCTTGCACCTCTGGCTCGGCTTCTTCTTCAAGTACCACTTTTTGGTCTGATTCAACAGATTTAACTTCCTTACTTTCGTTTATTGTAATAAGTTCCTTACTGATAATTTCCTTCAAAGAAAGAGATTCGAAGTTGGGTTCGTTGACATTTAACCACGAGACTAAAACTTGTTGCTTGTTTGTTGGCGTGAAATCTATAATTTCTAGATTCTCATTGACAATTATAGAACAGACTTTATCGGCTTCATCAATTTTATAAACATTTATCTTACCATCGATGGTCAATGCCATTATCATATCATCAAAAGTTCTTAACTTTTTCACCTGAACCGACCATGATTGGACTAGTTTTTCATCACCTGTCAAGTCAAAAGCTGTTAAATTCTCGAAATCCGCAATTAACAGATACTTACCATCCGGAGAAAACTCACATGTCACAGCATTAGAAAATTCAAATTTATATTTGGTGGAAGGTCTCCTCTTTGATGGATCAACAATATAAACCATCTTTTCAGTAACAATGCATACCAATAGGATACCATTTTGATGCAGAATTTGAAAGTGAATTATTTCATCATCCTTACCATCAACGAGTGTAAAAGTCTTTATAGGTTTAGAATCATTGTATTGTAATTTTTTCACTACTTTATCACTGTCCAAAATCCAGATATTAGACTTGTCCGTGTCTGCGCCCAAAATTTCCTTTTTACTCTTGATGATATTGACTATGTCCTTACCACTCGAAGAGTAAACAACAATTCTTCCATCTGGAAAACCGTTAACAAAGAAATTTTCGTATCTTTGCCCACTGGATTCACTACTCCCTTCATCATCTATTTTTCTTTTCATGTTCAACGACTGCGTATCTACCAAATCACTACACCATCCAAAAAAAATTACATCAGAGACTTTCATGTCGTTGATTTCATAGTCGATATGGCTCACCAATGAACTGTTCACTATATAATCCTTGGTTTCATTCAATGGGTAAATATCCACGTTATTCTTTTGGGCGACACTCGCTTGAAATGCAAAACGTGTGGAATCATGCGAAAAGCTCGCTACCAAATCCAAAGAGGTGCCCATTGTGTACCACAGTACGTATGTATATGGGGATTGTTCGGCGTTAAATATTACAGTGGAATAGTAGTATGTACTTCAACTACGTAGAACTATTTGAGAACTCTATCTCATCGTTAAATTTTTCAAAATTTTCAGTTTTTTTCCTTTCACATCAAGAAAATTTTTTCGCAGCTCGTTGTAAATGACAGTAGTAATCATAATGACGGACATAGTACATCAGTATCTAAACGGTTGAGAGTATGCTTGTTCGGTGTTCACCTGGGCATCTAAATTAGTAGATTTTGTGGGCGATACTTGCAGGTGCAACAAAGATGAAGGTGGGTTCAAAGATCTGAGATCCATTGAGCCCTTGAATGATGCTGGGAACGAGGCACTTGACTTAAGGGAAGAAGTTGTTCTGGTATTCCTTGAGAGGACATCAGGCTCTGCAGTACTCTCTACCTTGGATTCAATCTGTGACTCTAGTTCCGAACTGGAGGAGCTAGAGTCCTTCTCTTTGTTATCCCTGTCCTCACCATTTTTTTCTTTGCTCAAATCGTTCTTGTCGCATTCTATGTCTCCTTTGGGTTGCTGTTCTGGATGACCGTCAGAAACATCTTTATTCTCTGCCTTATCCAGCGCATTTTCGCTCTTGCTTGTTAAATGGCTGGTATCATGGTCTTTCTTGTTGGAAAACTCATGCTCTCCTTCTAAGACGTTCATATTCTTATAGCTCAGTATAATTGGTTCGGACCTATTTTTACCAAATTGCAATACTGCCCTTTCACCATCGTTGTAGTGCTTCTGCCTTCTTTCGTTCTCAATAATATCCACGTTGATATCACTGTCGTTATCCTCTAGCACACCCTCATGATCGCCGTCCAGAACACTCCATAAAATAGGAACTAGAACAGATAGAAGTAGTATAAGAACGTATATTCGTGTGTCCAGCTCGCTAAACTGTCTTGAGATGAAATTGAGTACTTTTTGCCAGCTCAATTCACTGGTATCTTGCTGTACGCCAGTTAGAGGCTTATGCTTATCATCTATTAAGTTTTTCAACCTATCTATAGTAAAAATTAACTCATAGTCCACTTCGTGAGGCTTTATCCAACCCTGCTTCTCTAAATGTTTACGAACTGTTTTTTTAACACCTTTTAAAACCGCAACAGAAAGACCTAATGAAAAGATTCCACGGACCACTGGAGGATGAGTCATCCTTATTATATACTACAATTATATTTGCAGGTCTTTTGAAACTATGCACGCACGCAAACGCAATAGTACCTCTAAGTTACTTCGATTTTATTTTTTCTCTTTTCACACTTACTCCCAAACACTGAAACTTTCAACAACAAAGTGTTTTGATCTACTTCTTTTCGTTTGGCAACTCCTCTTCCCCTTCTCTCTATAAGGGGGGCCTGATATTTTTCACCTATTTTTTTTTCATTATAGGTTTTCCCGCAATAAAGAAGAAAGATGCGTCACAAATTAAGCAAACTAGTAGAAAACGATGCTATGTAGATGTCTATGTACAGAAAATTAATAAGAGTGTATGAGTTCTTCATGCAATGGCACCGAGACTCATCAAGATCACTTGGAGTATAAGCTGCAGCGACCAAAAGCCGACCCTTCTCAAGCGCAATGACCTCTTTTCATCGTCAGCGACGTAGTTGGCAAAGGCGTCGTATGCCTCAGCACTTAGGTCCCGCATAAGGTATGAATCATAGATGGTCCATGAACCTTCGAAATCGGACTTCTTTTTTACAATACGGCATTTAATTGGGATATATGTTCTGTGAGAATTGATGTATCCGACAATAGGCCTTATCAATGCGCTGTTGATATACGTTAATCCAGAGGTGAACAAAGGCACTTCAGCTTTGACATTGTATAATCTTAGAGAAAAGTCCATAATGAAGTAGTCATTCGGATCAATTCTGTCGACGGCATTGGAGAATCCTGGTCCAACTAGAGGGAGAGATGAAGTGTACCTTTTGGCCTCTTTGATCAGGCGATCTCCTATTTCAGTGAGAATTTCTGTCAGTTGCAGTGAATCTGATGCCGCGTCCTCATCTGGTAAAAGAACGTCGCCGATCATGTTTACACGACCTTCACTGATCCACCCAAAGGGTCCTTCAATACCAGCGTTCAGATGATCAATGTCAAGATTGTCTACTCTGAACCTCGTCATCTGCTTCCATAATAGGGTGGGGTCTTGATGTTGGTCGTCTGTTCTAAACTTCTTGTGAATGGTGAACATGGAATTATCGTAGGTACCATTGATATTATTTGCATTCAAAATATCATAAAACAACCAGTGCTTCCTTAATTGCGGCAGGTCACAGTTAAATATACTTATCTGGAATGGTCTGAACCCGTTTGGCTGGTACAGTGTGCAAAGGACGTCGTTCATGGTAAATTTTGATATTTCAAAATCGCCCGGTTGATAGACGTTCAAATAGTTCTTAGGGTCGTCATCTTTTTTCCACACAACATGTGTTCTGTCTATAACTCCTCTGAGCCCGTTGATGGTCACTTCGTCTAAGATACCCTTACCATTGATCCATTTTCTGAAGTTCAGCGATATATCCACTTGGTCAATAGTCAGGTCAAATTGAGTATAGTTGCCATTGTCAAAATCCTGCTGATTGACTAAAATTCTCTCACTGAGGGCCAACTTCGCTCTTTGCAGGGCATCCTGCTGTGAACCCTTGGTGAAGCTGTGCGAGATTTTTGGTCTTCTGGAGACGAAGACTTTTTGAAAGCTGATTTTCCCAGACGACCAGTCTGGTACAATAGCGGTTTCGAAAACAATTGACAGCGAATCATTCTTAGTAATGAATTTACCGATCTTACTTGCGAGGTATTCCTGTGCAAACACGGTGTTGATTAGGTAAAGGACCAATGATACAAAAGTAGTCGTCCAAAAGATGAATATAAAAATGTTACTCACAAGAATCCATGAGACGAACGCACTTATATCGTCCGAATTAAACGGCCGGGTAGATTTCTTCAAGAACCATCGTAAATTAATTTTGAGCTTTGTGAAAATATTGTTGGTCTGTACTAACAGAGAATCCCTCTCAGTGATATACTTCAAATTGGATAGTTTTTTTGATTTCTTCCCCGAAAAGGCCTCCTTTTCAGGTTTCAACTCGTTGGAGTATGCTCTTATCAATGGTCCTGCTGTTAATGGTATCCTGACATCTCTTCGAAGAGCGGGATTTCTAGCCCAATACACATACCTTGCTACCGAAAACTGCCGGGACCTCCTCAGAAAAGGCCTGGTAAAAAGAAACATGTAGTTATGTGCCAGCGTACCTACTTGAATTTACATATATATGCCTGCAAAGTAATGTGTGGTTGTGGGGTGTATCTGCCTACTTATTGACAGGAATGGTTTAATAATATAATATCCTTTAAGTCAGAAAGGGAAGTTGCTGTGAAATTTCAATGTATATGACCTAACTTATTTAGGGTTAAGAGTTAGTATAAATAGGGCTCTGATAAATATCCTGGGAAGTAAGATCTGGGTGTTCTGAAAAGAGTAGGTCTCTGTGGCTTTTTTAGGTCTCTTTTTTTTATTGAAAAATTTTCGTCGCCGAAGGAAAAGAAGAATGAAGAAAGTTACAAGAAGGATTATAACTTCAGCAAGAAGTATGGTAAAGTACCCTTCTTAGAGCAGCCACTCAACTACTCACACACTCACATACTCAATTGATAATGTCCGTTATTCCAGAAAACGCCAACGTTACCGTCTTAAACAAGAACGAAAAAAAAGCCAGAGAATTGATTGGCAAATTGGGTTTGAAGCAAATCCCAGGTATCATCAGAGTCACTTTCAGAAAGAAGGACAACCAAATCTATGCTATTGAAAAACCTGAAGTCTTCAGATCTGTCGGTGGCAACTACGTTGTCTTCGGTGAAGCCAAGGTTGACAACTTTACCCAAAAGCTAGCCGCTGCTCAACAACAAGCTCAAGCTAGCGGTATTATGCCATCTAATGAAGACGTTGCTACCAAGTCTCCAGAAGATATCCAAGCTGACATGCAAGCTGCTGCTGAGGGCAGTGTCAACGCCGCTGCACAAGAAGATGACGAAGAAGGTGAAGTCGACGCCGGCGACTTGAACAAAGATGACATCGAGTTGGTCGTTCAACAAACTAATGTCTCTAAAAACCAAGCCATCAAAGCTCTGAAAGCACACAATGGTGACTTAGTCAACGCTATCATGTCCTTATCTAAATAATGATATATATAAATATATTATATAGGGTACGCAGTTATTCAAATGCAAATCACTTTGATTTTTGTTCCTCTGATATAGAAGGTTGTTTAGTCTCAAGGGCAGTGTCTCTTTCCTTTAATTCGTCTATTCTGTGACTACAATGAGGGCAGATAAAGACGATTGGTTTATTAGCCAACCGGTAGCAATCGGATCTCTGATGGCATTGTGGACATATGATTTTTTTGAAGGGAGACAGCGAATTGGTTGAGTTCAATTCATTACCCCCTGCCAGTACGCCGATGATTTTGTCGAACCATGCATCACTATCCTCCCTTTTTAAGCCCTCTGTATGGCTCTCCCTTTTGAATTTTTCCAATTCTGTCTTCAGGTTGTTTAGTTCTTGGTATTTAGCGTTCAGTTCGTCATCTAGAAGTACCATAGCGTCGTCGTTTTGATCGTCACCCGATGAAAACCGTTGAATTATCGAGCTTGTAGCATTGTAATGGGTTTCTTCTTTCAACTTCTCCAGTTTCTTTTGGTGTACAGCACGAAGTTTCCCTAACTTGCGTAACCTGTTGTTGTTGTAAAATGCATAGAGTTTCGTTAATGCCCATTTAACTAAGATTAGCGATCCTAAGCAAAGCACAGTAGTAATTGCTAGGTACAGCCAATAGCCATGGTACTTCCAATATGTGTAGCTCAGAGCCCCTGCCGTGAAGGCAATGCCGTAAAAGGTTAAGTTGGACTGCCATTGATTCAAGATCGATTGGCTTTTTTTCAACGCGACATCTAATTGATGAATTTGTGAGGTTATTTGCGATAAATCTGCAGTATACTTCGTCACAAAGTCTTTGTCATTTTGAGAGCCCCAGATCCATTTACCCACTGCACTAAACATTTACTAGCTATTTTTGTTGTTTGATTTCCTCCTCTGTGTGCTTTTGCTTTCTTAAAAATGCAAAACAATGTTATTATCTTATTTTTCATTTTTCCTTTGCTCTTTTTCAATAAGCCACTACTAATAGTATAGTTGAAGAGTAACAAAAAACTCCAATACTGCATCAGTCCAACAAAACAAGTGGAAAGAATGCCTAGTGTGAATATAGATACTACCCAATGGCAAAAGTTGACGCAGTCACGAGAGAAGCAAGCCACGGTAATAACACCTCTGGGAATAACGATGCTGGAGATCCAAGGTGAATTAGAGTTGCCGAGCGACTTTAAATCACTGGCGAAGGAGGACTCTCAGCATGATGGAAGATTTAGTGTACAAGATGGTCAGACGATAATACGATTTGGTTCGCTACAAATCGATGGAGAGAGGGCCACGTTGTTTGTTGGCAAGAAACAGCGTTTACTTGGGAAAGTAACAAAGTTGGACGTACCGGTAGGTATAATGCATTTCAGCGCAAAAGATAACAAGGTAGAATTAGTTGATGTAATGAAATATAAAATTATCTTTAAAGATAGGCCTCTACCTATTATGTAAATATTTAGTTATTGTTCGGAGTTGTTTATTTAAGTGTTTTGCTTTGGTTTACACTCTGTGCAAAGTGTATATATAATAAAATCCAAGAAGAACGGACACGATAATGGACAAAACCATATTGAACTTGTACTCTTCTTCTTGTTGAGTTGGAACCAATTCATCATCGAATCTGGATCTTTCCTTGACCTTCAAATAAATTGGAGTTTCGTTTGGTTTCACATCAGCAGGTAATTTATCTTGATACATTTCTTCCATGAACTGTTCTATCTTAGAGATTTGGATGTTCAATTTCAAGAAATTTGGATCTTGCACGGCCAATTTTGACTTGATATCACGTAAATAGTAGTCAAAGATCTCCACACAGCCACGTAAAGTTCTTGATTTCAAAATTAAGTAACAGGTGGTACCCTTGCGAATCTTCACGTTACCATGTAGTACTTCACGGTTGTTGAAGACCAAAGCTAAAGTAGCAATGGCCATGACTTGTGGGATGGCACAAAATTGGAAAGTGGACTGTTCGTGAATACTGGCCAAATAGGTCAACACATCAATCACATGACTCAATGCGTTTAAGACGAGATGGTTTATACAATCCAAACCCAACTGTTCGTTTTCGGGTTTCATGAAGTCCTTCAATTGAGGAACGTACTGAGACCAGATTTCTTTGGGCCAGAAGGATCTACCATCGACCAAATCTTCGTTGTAGTCTCTAATGATGTTAGTCTTTTGCAAGAAAAGACCCATGCTTTCATACAGTTGCTCGTTAGAATACAGAGACTCGTTAGCAAACTTGGCAATGACAATCAAGCGGGTCAAACCATCACCGACCAAGCCGGCCACGTAGTGACAATAAACGTCGTAGTCGTGGACGGTTTGCAACCCATTTAAGTTATAATTTTCATCCAAGATGTAATCGGCCATACCGTTACCCATTTTCTCGGTGATCTCTTTAATGACGTCCTGGTATTCTGCTTTCAACTTGTGGAATTCAATAAGAATTGACTCAAAATCAGTCAAAACGGCTCTATCTTTCACATCAGGAGCATTTCCATCAAAACTCCATTTGGTCAGCAATAATTTTTCGTGGAAATGACGTAATAAGTCAATTTTCAAATCGTGTTCAATGGACATGTCGTCTTCGATGGTGTCCAAAGCCCTCAAAATTAAATAAAAGAGAGTAACACAGTTCCTCAACTCTGGATGCAGCTCTCTGATCACAGCCGCAAATGATCTGGAAGTTAGGTTCAACAGTTCGAAACAGTGCAAAAGATATGGAGACGTGGATTGATCATAGATTGAAAATAAAGGTGTTCTACAAAACTTCAGCTTCAATGCTGCTTTCAATTCGACAGGATGCAATGCCAATTGTAATAACTTCCCCATACTGTGTGTGTGCGTTTGTGTGACGTCTATTCGTTTTTCAACCTCTTTTCTTCGTCTGGTCCCTTCTTCTTTGCCCCTGTCCTGTCTTTCCTTTTATATAGCCCGTGGTCGTGTCCTCGCTGCTCGTTTAGGCACTAAGCCCAAAACCGATAACGCCTTCCGATGCAAACTGCAGAGGAAAAGCAAAAGAGCAAGGGAAATAGGATGAGAAGTGGTGATTATTGCTGAGCTTGAGCTATGAAAGGTACTGAGTTAGAGTACGCCAGGCAGCAGGTTCACTTTGTGTGAGTAAAGTTTGCTTTTCCTGCGGAGTGAGGGCTCCAAGGACCCATCGGGACACGCTTGCAGGGTCTCTAGAATGGCACCCTGGGTCTCTGCCGATTCCTACGGCAAGCTTTGTAAAGGGTACACGGCCACCACTGCATTTGACCAGACTTCGTAGCCCATTATGGCCTCTAATACTAGTGGTGGCGGCTCTTAATTGTACTTTTCCACACGCCACGCTCAATTCATCATGGATGACTACGTGTTGGACTTGATACTTGGCATACCGTGCCCAGACCTTGCACACCTGCTCTCCACTCAAGTTCATGTACTGGCCATCTGATCTTAGTAGTGTACAATGCTCGCCTTCTATATAATGTATTTTGCCACCAGTGTTGGGCACAGGGGAGTAGGTTTTATCCTGTAAACCGAACCGTCTTCGTAGGAGCTCCAACATATAAAGCCCTACATTGTGGCGCGTACCAGCGTACTGCGGTTCTGGATTACCTAGCCCAGTCAGTATTAATCTCCACTTACCGCTCATTGTCTTAATATGATTAGTATGGAACTGTTCCCACCTGTATTTATTTTTATTTATTGTAGGACCAGTTCGAGATTGTTTGCAAGCCGCCGGACCTTTTTGCACTGGGCGATCTTTACATGTAGTTTTAGTAGCCAATAGATAAAAGAAGAGCGAGCCAAGTGTCAGAAACAAAACAAGCAATATCAGAATGACAATGATTGGCATACTAGCGTATTTCATATTCGGCACGCTACTGCTGGGTGTGACCGCGGAAGACGAGGGGCCTCAGATTGGTATTGACGACAGTCTATGGTATCCATACGACGAAACACTGGTGCTGAAGCCGCTGCCCAACAACGACCTACTGGTCTCATTCACTTTCCAACTGCAGTCGGAACCTTTTAATCCAGCCATATCGTCAATGTCATTCGATGCGTATGAACACTACACGACTTTCCCACGGGCTATTCCACCTCTGTTGGAGTCTACCAGCACTCGTCAATTTCATTTAAGATTTACAAGAGGGTTCTGGGACGCTCTATCGTGGGGTCAATTGCCCCATGCTGGAAAGCAGGCAGGTGCCTCAGGTGTTGAATTATGGTCTCAAGTACAGGCCACCGATCAGGAACAGGCGTTTCTAAATTGGAAGAAACTGGCCAACTCGTTGAGTGGGTTGTTCTGTTCTTCTTTGAATTTCATCGATGAGTCCAGAACGACTTTTCCTCGGCAGTCATATGTCTCTGATAAAATTTCTCCTCTTTTCAATGACACTGAGAAGTTATACTTGATGCGAGCATCTTTGCCTAATGAGCCCATCTGTACAGAAAATTTGACACCGTTCATAAAACTTTTACCCACTAGAGGCAAATCCGGTTTGACATCACTTTTGGACGGTCATAAACTGTTTGATTCTCTCTGGAACAGCATATCTTTGGACATTGCCACTGTTTGTCCCGAAGATGAAGGATCACTGTGTCACTACGAGATGGAGGCACACGTAGAAATGGTAGCACACGTTCCCTCTACCTTGGCAAGAAACGAGAGACCTATCCCAAAGCCATTGGACGGCAACACCTTGCGTTGTGACACAGATAAACCCTTCGATTCATACCAATGCTTCCCTCTACCGGAGCCTTCAGAGACACACTTCAAACTCTCTCAACTGTTTACCAGGCCAATTAACAATGGTAACCTGTTTGCTAATAGGCCGACAAGAATATGTGCAGATGTTGACGGTTCTGCGTGGAATGCATTTTTATCAGTTGATGATACAATATTCAGCACGCATGACAATTGCTTCGAATTATCAAACGATCAAAATGAAAGTGATTTCAGCTACGACTTTATCTTAGAATCAACAGACACTACTCGTGTCACCCCTATAGTTCCTGTTCCTATTCACGTAAGCAGATCCCTGACTGGCAATGGCCAAGATCGTGGGGGAATGCGAATTGTATTTCATAACGATAATGATACTCCTGTGAAGTTAGTCTATTTCGAATCGTTACCATGGTTCATGAGAGTGTACTTATCTTCTTTACAAATTACTTCCACTATTTCTCCGCAATTACAAGAAAACGACGTCATTTTAGATAAATACTATTTACAAGCTGCTGATAGACTGAGACCTGCCCACTTGGAGTTCACAATGTTGATTCCAGCTAATGCCGACATCGTCATGACTTACCAATTTGATAAAGCCCTTCTGCAGTTTGCTGAATATCCACCGGATGCCAATCATGGTTTTGAGATTGATGCTGCTGTTATAACCGTGCTATCTCCGGAAACATCATCATCTTTGTATGAAATGAGAACCTCTACTCTGCTGTTGTCTCTGTCCACTCCAGATTTTAGCATGCCGTACAACGTCATCATCCTAACATCTACTATTATGGGGCTCATATTTGGTATGTTGTATAATTTGATGGTGAAGCGAATGGTCACTGTCGAAGAATCTGATAAAATTACGTTTCAATCTGGCTTAAAATATAAAATATTAAAGCTAAAGGAAAAGTTCTTGGAAAATAAAAAGACAAAGACAGACTAACGCCAACCAGCATCTCGATATGTGTATAAAAATACGTAATTTACATAATTTTGAAGCACTCACCCTTTGTCATCAGTCATCTTTCTTAAAAGGGATCCTCATATGGATCTTCCTCATCGTAGTCATCATCCTTTTCATATTCGTAAACAATAGCGCCACCTTGTCCAAAACTTTGCGCCTCCAGAAAAGGCAATGCAACTTGATCTTTGGCCAACTTCTGCTTATTGGATGTACCTAGGTTAAATGTAGTTAACCCTTGTAATGTTTCAGGAGTCTCCAACCCATTACCACTGTCCTCATCCTCTTGCTTTGTATTCAATAATTCGTACTCGTGAGTCTTCGAATTTATCATGAAATTATATTCTAACGATCTGCCAGACTTACGTTTATTAACAAATCGTAATTGAAATATATCGTTATTCAACCCACGAGGAATTCTGAATTCGTTTAACAGTTCACTCACTTCATCAATATCGTGATTTCCTGTCAACATCACATCAATGTCCAATATTGTAGTTGCCATAAACTGTAATAGAGTCAACTTATCAGGATAGTTACTATTCGAACCAGATATTAATGTATGATCCTCATCCTTAATATCTTTATGATAAGTAGCGACTATCGTGCAGTGAGGGGACGCAATCTCAGAAAGAAATCTTGTTATGTGAGCCGTGGATATATAATTCAGCGAATCAATGATAATCATGTGTTTTTTTGCCTGTATGGTGCTGGCTGCTGGTAAATATGAAGTAATTTGTCTCACCAAATGTACAAAATCCATCTGGGTAGCATCAATAAACTGTGTGCAGTAAAGTGGTTTATTTACCGTTTCAAAAGAGATATACACAACGGGGTACTCATTTCCTTTACTCTTGCTCTGATGGATGAACTCTCGGATTATTCTGTATGACGTCTGGGCCATAGAATCTAGGCACAGTATCAGAGGGGAGTTTTCCGTGAGCGATACTATTCTTTTCAAAAGAATGACAGGGTTATGCGTTGAACTGGCCATTATATCTAGAGTTATTCACAGCAGTATGTTGGGTTGGGGCCACCAAAAATGGTTTGATAATATCATCTTTGGATGGTTTATCATGGCATCGCTTCTTTCCATTCGATTTTTTCAAGGTGACCCGCCTTATAATATGACAATCAAGGCAACATAAAGTAATACCAAAAGTCCTTTAATGAATCATCAATGAACAACCAATATTTTAGAAAGTTCAAGCAGCTTTTACAACTTGATACGTCGTTTTTGCGAATGCGTTTGACTTGTAGACTCTTTTAGCTATATCTACTGGTTCACATTGCATGCAGTAAAGGTAAAAGGACGCATAATGCCAGAAATTTATGGACCTCAGCCGTTGAAGCCACTTAATACTGTGATGCGACATGGATTTGAAGAGCAATACCAAAGCGACCAGCTTTTACAGTCACTCGCGAATGATTTCATATTCTACTTTGATGATAAACGACACAGAACCAATGGGAATCCAATTCCTGAAGACCATAAACAACGGGATATAAACGGCTATTACCAGCCGATTACGGATTGGAAAATTATGAAAGATCGACAAAAGACAGTAAGTGCTGCTCTTTTATTGTGCTTGAATTTAGGTGTTGATCCACCTGATGTAATGAAAACACATCCTTGTGCTAGGGTCGAAGCATGGGTAGATCCATTGAATTTTCAGGACTCTAAGAAAGCCATAGAACAAATTGGTAAAAATTTGCAGGCACAATACGAGACTCTATCATTGAGGACACGCTACAAGCAAAGCTTGGATCCTTGTGTAGAGGATGTCAAACGGTTTTGTAACTCACTGAGAAGAACTTCTAAAGAAGACAGGATTCTTTTCCATTACAATGGACACGGAGTACCTAAACCTACCAAATCAGGTGAAATTTGGGTTTTCAATAGAGGATATACACAATATATCCCCGTTTCTCTGTATGACTTACAAACCTGGCTAGGTGCCCCATGCATTTTTGTCTACGATTGCAATAGTGCTGAGAATATATTGGTCAATTTTCAAAAATTTGTACAGAAGAGAATCAAAGATGACGAAGAGGGAAATCATGATGTTGCTGCACCATCGCCAACTTCAGCATACCAGGATTGTTTCCAATTAGCTTCCTGTACATCAGATGAACTCTTACTTATGAGTCCTGAACTACCCGCAGATTTATTTAGTTGTTGTTTGACCTGTCCAATAGAAATAAGTATTCGTATCTTTCTCATGCAGTCACCCTTAAAAGATTCCAAATATAAGATCTTCTTCGAGAATGCTACTTCAAATCAACCATTTGGCGATAATAAGAACTCCTTCAAATCCAAAATACCTAATGTTAATATCCCCGGTATGCTGTCAGATAGAAGAACGCCACTGGGAGAGTTGAATTGGATATTTACAGCTATAACCGATACCATTGCATGGACATCTCTCCCTCGACCACTTTTCAAGAAATTGTTCCGACATGATTTAATGATAGCTGCACTTTTCAGAAATTTTCTGTTGGCCAAAAGAATAATGCCTTGGTACAATTGCCATCCTGTATCAGATCCAAAATTACCAGACAGTATAACTACACATCCAATGTGGAAATCTTGGGATTTGGCCATGGATGAAGTGTTAACTAAAATAGTTATTGACCTAAAAAATGCCCCACCAGCAACTGCCTTGGAGAGTCAAATGATCTTGCAACAACAGGAAACTTTACAGAATAATGGTAATTCCAAATCAAACGTGCAGGATACAAAGGCCGGAAGTATTCAAACACAATCGAGATTTGCCGTGGCAAATTTAAGCACAATGTCACTAGTTAATAATCCTGCCCTTCAATCGAGAAAATCGATATCTTTTCAAAATACACAACAACAAATGCAACAACAACTGCAACAACAGCAATTCACTGGATTTTTTGAGCAAAATTTGACGGCTTTTGAGTTGTGGCTAAAGTATGCCTCGAATGTCAGACATCCACCTGAGCAGCTTCCAATCGTTTTGCAGGTTCTTCTTTCACAAGTACATCGTATACGTGCGTTAGTCCTTCTATCCAGATTTTTAGATCTAGGCCCGTGGGCAGTCTACCTGTCACTTTCAATTGGTATCTTCCCTTACGTTTTGAAATTACTACAAAGTCCAGCACCGGAGTTAAAGCCTATTCTAGTTTTTATTTGGGCCCGTATCATGTCAATAGATTACAAAAATACTCAAAGTGAATTGATAAAGGAAAAGGGCTATATGTATTTTGTAACAGTATTGGTACCTGATTGGGGAGTTAATGGAGCTTCAACTACAAATGGTTCAGCCATGATAAATGGTGGAAATCCACTGACAATGACTGCATCGCAGAACACAAATGGTCCATCATCAAGATATCATGAACGTCTGCAGAACAATAGAGCATCCAACCTAGGCCATAATAATCTCTCATTCTATCATTCTAATGATACCACCGATGAACAAAAGGCTATGGCTGTCTTTGTTTTAGCATCATTCGTTAGAAATTTTCCTCTGGGCCAAAAGAATTGTTTCAGTTTGGAATTGGTCAACAAGTTGTGTTTTTATATAGAAAATTCAGAGATACCTTTATTAAGGCAATGGTGTGTTATTTTACTTGGTCTTTTGTTTGCTGATAACCCCCTGAACAGATTCGTATGCATGAATACTGGTGCTGTTGAAATATTATTGAAAACTTTGAAAGATCCTGTTCCTGAAGTTAGAACTGCTTCCATATTTGCTTTAAAACACTTCATATCTGGATTTCAAGATTTAGAGGTAATCTTGAGGTTGCAACAGGAATTTGAAGAACAGTACCAACAATTACACTCACAATTACAACATCTCCAAAGTCAATCACACCTCCAACAGCAGCAGTCTCAACAGCAGCAGCAACATCTTGAGCAGCAGCAGATGAAAATTGAAAAGCAGATTCGTCATTGTCAAGTTATGCAAAGTCAACTAGAAGTTACTGATTTGAGAAAATTGAAGAGGCAAGAAATTGGTAATTTGATTTCAATTCTACCTTTAATTAACGATGGTTCGCCACTTGTCCGGAAGGAACTAGTCGTATATTTTTCTCAAATTGTGAATCGATACTCAAATTTTTTTATTGTAGTTGTATTCAACGATCTGTTGGAGGAAATAAAACTACTTGAGAAAAACGATGCCAATGCTCGAAGTACTTCAGACAAGTATTCGGTCAGTCACGGCTCCATTTTCTACACTGTTTGGAAATCTCTTTTAATACTAGCAGAAGATTCATTCTTAGAGAATAAGGAATTATCTAAGCAGGTTGTTGACTATATTTTGCTTGAATTAAGCGTCCATAAGGAACTCGGAGGCCCATTTGCGATTATGGAAAAAATTTTACTGAAAAGAAGTTCCAAAGCTAATCAAACCGGTAAATTCGGGTTCAATTCTTCTCAAGTACAATATGTAAAGAGTTCATTGAGATCATTTTCGCCAAATGGGAGAGTTGATAACACGCTCAAGAAAGAACAATACCAACATGATCTCAAGACATCTCACCCAATACAGGTATCTCTGACTAAATTTTTCCAGAATCTTGGTTTTAGTGAAGTCAATGGTGACCGCGATACTCAGTCATCAGGCGCTTCCATGAAATCCCATACGTCGAAAAAGGGCCCTTCAGGCTTATATTTACTGGATGGAATTAATAGTTGTTATCCAACAGCTGGTACTCCAAGGTTTCATAAGTATACTGGGCCCTTGAAAATGCCATTAAATAGTACCTTCTTAGACTATTCACGTGAATATTTTCAAGAACCCCAAATGAAGAAACAAGAGGCAGATGAACCTGGTAGTGTTGAATATAACGCTAGACTTTGGAGGCGTAACAGAAATGAAACGATTATCCAAGAAACGCAAGGAGAGAAAAAATTATCAATATATGGAAATTGGTCTAGAAGATTAATTAGTTTAAACAACAAAAGTCAGCCAAAATTGATGAAGTTTACTCAATTTGAAGACCAGCTTATTACCGCAGATGATAGGAGTACAATTACAGTATTTGATTGGGAAAGAGGGAAAGTATTGTCCAAATTCTCTAACGGTACTCCTTTTGGCACGAAGGTTACTGATCTAAAACTTATCAACGAGGATGACTCTGCTCTTTTATTAACAGGTTCATCTGATGGTATTATCAAAATATACAGAAACTATCAAGATATTGACACTTTTGAAATTGTATCAGCATGGAGAGGTTTGACTGATATGCTATTAACGCCTAGATCCACAGGTTTATTAACTGAGTGGTTGCAGATAAGAGGTTCATTATTAACCACCGGTGATGTAAAAGTTATCCGAGTCTGGGATGCACATACAGAAACAGTTGAAGTGGATATTCCAGCAAAAACATCCTCTTTAATTACGTCATTGACAGCTGATCAGCTGGCAGGTAATATATTCGTAGCAGGGTTCGCAGATGGTTCTCTAAGAGTGTATGACCGCCGTCTGGATCCGAGGGATTCCATGATACGTCGTTGGAGAGCTGGAAATGAGAAACAGGGCGTTTGGATCAATAATGTTCATTTACAAAGAGGTGGTTATAGAGAACTGGTTAGTGGAGCCACTAACGGCGTGGTTGAGCTATGGGATATAAGGTCCGAAGATCCGGTCGAATCATTTGTTGATCAAAATGTAACCTCTCAGTATGGTTCGCAACAAAAACCAACTACAATGACGTGCATGCAAGTTCATGAACATGCTCCAATAATTGCAACTGGTACTAAACAAATTAAAATATGGACAACATCAGGAGATCTTCTGAACTCTTTCAAAAACTCACACAACAATGGAGTGACGAGTACGTTAGCTGCCACGGGTATTCCAAAATCTTTATCCTACTCTTCAACTTCCGATGCATTTTTGTCTTCGATGGCTTTCCATCCTCATAGAATGATGATTGCTGCTACCAATTCTCACGATTCCGTTGTGAATATCTACAAGTGTGAAGACGAGAGGATCGATTATTTTTAAGATATCACACTTCTTCTTTTTTTCTTAACCTAACTACATAATGAATGTACATAATTATTTTTTATATAATAAAAGTTGGCTAAAAGTGGCCTGGTTGTAATCTTAAAAGTCCAGCTGTAACTACTGAACAAAAAAATGCAAAAAAAAATCATACTTCTCTATTATGCTTTAGAAACGTCTTATTTGTTGAAACTCTATCTGCTAAATTTTAAAATCCGTTCCAATAGTGTAGCGGCTATCACGTTGCCTTCACACGGCAAAGGTCCCGAGTTCGATCCTCGGTTGGAACAACTATTTTTATCTGTTCCTCACACCTAAATTAATGTTAATGCTGAATTTATTGGAATGAAAACCAACTATCGCCTATTAACTAGTAGTCGTACTACCAGTGAAATTATCACATACAGTGTTAAATGATGACATAAGTTATGAGAAACTGTCATCGAAGGTAGAAGAAGCTGAAATACAAGGATTGATAATAAAATAGGATAATGAATTACAACATATAATTTGACAGTAAAAGTATAGACAGAATTATGTAGAGTTACGAATTCCATTTATTGGATTCCTATATCCTCGAGGAGAACTTCTAATATATTCTTGTTGATAATTAGTGGTTTAGTAAGTTATAATAATTAAGAATAAGTCGTTGTTTCTTAAATTATATAAGAGAGGTATATAAAACACACGCTGATTGGTTATATTAAACTCAATGGTTCAGACATAACTTGGAGCATTGATGATAAGATTTTGGTTATAACTCACCTTTTTATATACTAAGTTCTGGTCAATTAATAGATCTTTATCATATCATTGCAGTAAATTCTATTATTAGAATTTCAATTTATACGAATAAATGTATAGTTGTAATCACTTATTCCAACAATTCTATATACCTAATTAAATTGCCTTTATCAACAATGGAATCCCAACAATTGTCTCAAAATTTACCAATCTCTCAGAATCAATGGTCTACTGTGCCCAAATTTGTTAGATTGGTGACTTATTATTCTTCATAACTTATCAATAAGTGATCATAAAAAATGATCAGGCGCAATACGTCATTGATGCTCCAGGGTGGAGAACGATAGTTGCTACGTGATAATATGGGCGCAGTAAAGTTAAAGATCTGTTAGTTGAAGTACAAGTTTAACGCTTACATATATAAGGAGATGAGTCGTTACATTAAAACTATAGCAAATGGTATCATCATTATTATATTGCTTATGTTCAATATGACCAATCGCGGTCTGTTTTATTTACCTTTCTTATATAGTATAGGAAGATCTGCTTCTATTCTTAAGCATTACTACAACTTAACTAGATTTATCAACTAATATTTCTCCCTCTCTTTCCAAATTCCCTTTCATATTTACGAAACCTTTGTCTCCAGTGTCGCAAATTTTTTTTTCCTATGATAATGCGACAGCAATTCTGGCCGACACAGTCATTTTAGAAAGTACCACAAACAACAAAACAAGATATGAAACAAAAACATTGACTTATGATCAATAGAATGATTAAGTATTTTTCATTAGTTTTACAATTCCCCTACCTGAAAATCTATATATCAGTGTCAACTATTTTGAATATTTTATAAGAGAGAAAACCATATCGAGATGAATCAAGATTACGCACAACTTTCCATTCCAGAACTGAAGGAGACAAAAACTTCAAAGCTGAATAAAATGAACAACTTTCGAAGCTCTCCGATTGCTAAAATTGTTAATAAGATACCACATGATTACGGTAGAATGCATAATACAACAATTCCTGAGTTTAATCCAGTGTTAAGAAAACGACAACATGAACAGTGGCCTGTATACGAAAGGCCAGGACGAGTCACTGATAGTATGTCTCCACAGCTTTCCTCCATTAATTATTTGCCAAGTTTGTATCCCCAAGGTACACTGCCATTACCAAACCCTTATTTATCGTACTTTAGTCATCTCGAGAAAGTCAACTATCAAGACGTCAAATTTAATAACTGGAGTATTTTACATAATTCAAATAATAGATTTGATATTCCAACATATTTCAGTCCACGCACAACGCAGAATATGCCATGTTCAGAAAAAGTTGAAAGCTGGCTCGAAAGATTGCCAATTTTTGTGGGATTTGATGGCTATTTATTTACAAATTGCTTTGATTATGAATACAAGTTAGATTGGGAAGAAACTGAATTCACATTCGAAAAAACATCCTGTATGGAGACCGATTATTCTAAAGCATTGACTGATACTGATATTATATACATTCAAGAAAAAAAAATTGAAGCGCTAATAAGAAACCAATATTTGAAGGAATATGAATTTTCTCAAAAAGATTTTGAATTTTGAGGAAGGCATCGTTGATACTGCTTTAAGAATTTGTGTAGAATTTAAATAAAATAATGTATATTCTATTTATTACTGTATAAAATTTTTGATGAATATTAGAAAAGAGTATGAATATAACATGTACAAAAATAAGCACTAAGTTCACTATTTCTCAAATTGGGCTTTTCCAGACGTTTTCGTCCAAATTCTGCTTTGCATTATTTAATGCCGCAGCAAGAATCTTACTTTCTTCATTTGGAGAATCCGGTTTGATCTGGGCCTTTTTAATGGAGAGATTTCTCAAACTGGTAGCATTGATATTTATATTTTTTTTCGTACTTCTTAAGATTAAGGAATCACTGGCCTCTAGATTTTCCTTTTTTCCCTCAGGCTGTGATGCTTGTTTAGTGTTTTGAGTTAATGAAATGATGTCATTTGTTTCTTTTTCTATTCCTCCTTGAGCGAAAATATCAACATATTGATTTGGCTCAACCTCTTTGGCAGATAAGAACTTATTTGAAGTTATGGGGTTACCTTCAACTGAATTATAATCAGAGAGAACCTCGTTCCAAACGTTTTCAGGCATATCATTAAAGTCTGGCTGTGGAGTTTGCATTTCTTCCTCAAGTGGTGCCACTCCAAAACTTAATTTCCCATACAAGTGATTCATCAATGAATCATTAAATCCAGCTACGCCTGTTCTCATATTGATAAACTTTTGAATATTATTTGTTGGATCAGGATTAGTTTTGGCCCAAAATTTATCGAATCTTCTTTTTCTAATTCTTTCTAATTCCTCTGAAAATGCCAGGGTGTCAATAGTTTGTAAATTTGACAAAGATTCTTGTAAGTATTTTCTTGAAATGCTTTTCATGTCTGAACAGTTTTCGTAGTACTCAAATGCTAAGTTCATGAATAGTTGTCTTGTCGTTATTGATATTGCATGCTTATAGTGCCTCTTTACAACATCAAAAGACTTTTGTGATGATATAACTTTTTCCCTTAAGACCTCCGTATCTTCATGCTTTTCACCTTTATGTTCCCTTGATTTTGCGTATTTTTTCAAATCATTTTTCAGTATGTTTCCCTCGTTAATTAATTGAGTTTCTCTCATACAAATATATTCGAAATTATTGGATATTTCTTTCAAGCAATCTGACACATTTTGCTCAAACAGGATATCCTCCTCAAAAATTTTTTCAATTTCATGTATCAATGAGATTGTATCAGGATCTTCAAAGTTTGAGCTTTGTAACCACATTAGGATGTCTTTTAAAAATTTTTCTTCTGTCTTCCACACTTCTTTCTTTTTAGCAGAAATACAATCAATTCTTCTCTTTACCGTTTGTAAGGTCACAGTTCTTAGTGATAGACTACTGGGAAACGTTGATGTTATGTTACCAAATTTTGTGGAAGAGTTCAAATAGGGATCATCATATTTGTTAGAAACGAAAAGGTCTTTCAACAATGGTATTTCTTGTACGGATTTTTGCCGATATGGTGACTTTGGGGATTCGATCTTTTGTTTAAAGTTTAAGTTTGGTTGAAAGTCAGCTTTTTCATCATTATTTCCAGTCAGAAATGTTTTAACGCTACTTTGGAACGGACCAGATTCATCTTCGCTGGGCAGAAAGAAATTATTTGTAATATCATGACTCTCTGGATCATCATTGTTGTTAAAGGCTGTCATGCCTGTTTGTGGATAAAAGACCTTTTTGAATACTTTAGGAACATCCTCTTCCTCTTGACGATCAATGTTTTTCCCAGTTTGTAACCACCTGCGCATTCTTTCTCTAAATTTGGTCGGCTTTTTCTGCTTTGACTGCTTTGGGAGGGTTGAGGCAACTTCCTGGGATGGATCATCCTCATATGTACCAGAGCTTCTCATAGTTGCAAGCATTATTCTCTATTTTTTCACTGTAGTTGCTAGGCGCTGTAGAAAATTTTCAGCGATTCTCTTTATTTGCAGGTTTTTTGATTTTGTGTCGCCATCTAGATCTTTGTTTGCGCTTTCCTGCCTATCTACAAAAAATGGAAATAATTTTAAGGCACTCGTATAAAAAATGTAACACTTCGAAAAAATGCATAACTTCATATACTGTTTATAATTGCGTATGGATTTATTTATTATTATATTTATTATTGCTATAATGATAATTTTACTCTCATTAGATTTTTTTGGTTTATGTTCAGGTTGTAGATTCCTTTTAAGCTTGGTATGTGGAAGAAGAGACATTACCACCATGACCAGTCCAGTTGATATGGATATCCTTGTCTACTGGCAAGTTGTCAGAAGCACATTCTGGCAAAACTCTAAAGGTGTGAGCACCGAAGTAATCACGTTGAGCTTGCAATAAGTTGGCTGGCAATCTTTCGGATCTGTACCCATCGTAGAATGACAAAGCGGTGGAGAAGGCAGGTGTTGGAATACCGTAGGTGGTAGCCAATGCAATGGACTTTCTCCAACCAGATTGAGCTTTGGTAACAGCATCAGCGAAGAACTTGTTGAACAACAAGTTTTCTAAGTCTGGTTCTTGTCTGTAAGCCTTTGTGATTTCAGCCAAGAAGACTGATCTAATGATACAACCACCTCTCCACATCAAAGCAATAGCAGGATTGTTTAGTTTCCAACCATAAGTAGCAGCAGCTTCACGGATCAACATGAAACCTTGAGTGTAAGAAATAATCTTGGAAGCATACAAGGCTTGTTCCAAATCATCAACAAATTGTTGTCTGTCCTTAACGACGTCCTTTGGAATTTCTGGGCCTGGCAATACCTTGGAAGCTCTGATTCTCTCGTTCTTCAATGCAGATAGACAACGAGCAAACACGGCTTCACCGATCAAAGTGACTGGCATACCTAAATCCAAGGCGTTGATGGCAGTCCACTTACCAGTACCCTTTTGACCAGCAGTATCCATGATCTTTTCAACTAATGGCTTACCATCGACATCGTCGAATTTCAAGATATCTCTGGTAATTTCGACCAAGAAGGAGTCCAAGACACCCTTGTTCCATTTGTCAAAGACTTCACTAATTTCTTTATCGGTAAACCCACCCAATCTCTTCATAATATCATATGCTTCACAAATCAATTGCATATCACCATATTCAATACCGTTGTGAACCATCTTGACGTAGTGACCAGCACCGGCTGGGCCAACCCATTCACAACATGGTTCACCGTCAGATTTAGCAGAGATGGATTGAAAGATATTCTTGATATGTGGCCAAGCTTCTTCGGAACCACCTGGCATCAAAGATGGACCGTAACGGGCACCCTCTTCACCACCGGAGACACCAGAACCAACGAAAAGAATACCCTGCTTCTTCAATTCTTCGTAACGTCTATTAGAGTCTGGGAAATGAGAGTTACCACCATCAATGATAATGTCACCCTTTTCCAAAAGTGGGACGATTTTGTTGATCAAAGCGTCAACTGGAGCACCAGCCTTAACCAAAAGCATGACCTTTCTAGGTCTCTTCAACTTAGAGATGAAATCTTCAATGGAGGTAGCACCAATGATAGATTTTCCCTTAGCCTCGTTGGCCAAGAAATGGTCAACCTTGGACTGCGTTCTGTTGTAAGCACAGACGGTGAAACCGTGGTCAGCAGCGTTCAAGATCAGATTTTGACCCATGACGGCCAAACCAATCAAACCGAAATCAGCAGACATGTTGTTTTTAGTTTCTGTATAAAAAGTGGTCTTGTTTGTGATGGCAACAATACAAGCGTATGTGTATTAGGCTACTTGACCTCTTATGTAATAAAGGACCCTTCTAAGAAGAAAAGGAAGTGTGCGAAAAAGAAACAAGCTTTGGAACAATATCATACTTCTTTAATGAATATTAGACCCATTTATATAATACAGTCTCCAAACATACCAAGCCCGAAGCGCAAGACCGCGTGGACCGTCAGGACAAAGCACCGCGTAACACCGAGGCACCGTAATGTAACACCGACGACCACAATAGGTAGAAAGCAGCAGCCTCGAGGCAGGACGGAAGAACAAAGAGGCGACAAGTGATTTACACAGTTGCTAGGTAGGATGCATGGTGTTATGTAGAGGGGCAGCCGTTGACATTGATGGGTAGGAAGAGGCCGCTCTTACGTTTAGGTCTTTCTGGGGTTGTCGGAGTAGAACTAGTCTTGAAGGGCCGTGGTATAAAAGGGCCATCCCTGTTGTTGAGCGGTGGGTTAGGAGTAGAGGTTGTAGGTGTGGTTGTATCCTTTATAATTATCATCGGTGGGCCTGTAAGTGGCCCAGCTGTCGCCGTCGTAGTAGGGTCGTTAGTAATTAGCTCTTGCAGATATTTTAAGGTTCCTTGACTGATGAAAAAAGCATACAGTGCTGGTGATAATATTTTGATGTCAATAGGTTTCTGTAACCCTGTCTTTCTAACAAAGTGGTGCGCCAATGGGATGTCTATGTCACTGTTATCTCCAAACAAAGTTCTCACCGTTTGTGGTGGAAGTGAGGGCTCGCTGTCGAGTCGTTGAAAATGTTTTGCTAATTCTTGTAGAAATCTTAAGGAACCTGTAGGTAATTGTTCACACAAGGAAATCAGCGGTTTCTTTGCCCTGGCTAAATCATCATAATGGTTTGAGGGTATTAGACTATCGGGTAGCTCCAATAGCCATAATTTAATGAGCCCGACAAAATCATTAGTCACATAGGCGTGCGTATTGTCCAAAAACTGGGCAGTTACTAAGCAGTTAGTATTCTCGGTAGTTTTCGATACTTTGAATTTCTCCAACAGATCTCTTTTTAGGTTTGAGACCCTAATAAAATCAATGTCCCTGTGCCAACTTTGCGTAATTTTTCTAGCATTTGGTTCTTTTTCAATCTGCCGGAGTATGACCTTTATCGTCTCTAAAATATCTACATAAGTAGCGCCATTATTTATTTCACTACCACAGAAAAAACTTTCACTTTTAATGGATATTTCCTTGCAAAGATCGGCTGGGTCACTTGCCTCCATGATATTCCACTTGCGAAAGGGTATACCGTTATCCCTAAGAAAGAATCCTCTTATTTCTATGCCATCACCTTTTTGTGACAGTTGTTCTTCTTGCAAAGAATACAGGGGTGATTCAGTAAATTCTTCACATTTTTGCTGAAATTTTTTGTTCGATATTATAAGAGTTCTCTTTATTTCATCCTCCATTTTGGAATAATTCCTACAATATCCGTATATTGCTTTCTCCAATTGCACTTTACTATACTCCAACTGGCAGAATTTAGAGAAAAAATCGTCCTGTAATATTTCCAATTGCCGCTTTAAGTCTTTCCATTCTTCGTCATTTATATCCGCACTTTCCGTTGCATCGCAATCATCATTCTCATGCAAGCTAACTTTGCGAATCCAATCGGATATGGACGTTCTGATGGATGATACATTTGACCTTTCTTCATGTTCGATATCAGATTGTGTTAACTCGCCATACGATTTCTTACTCCTCGTTCTAGCACTATCATTCTTCTCCTGCTTGCTGAGTATTTCACTGCTCCAATAGTAGTACTTTCCCTGGTCAAACTGGGGGCGTTTGCTAGAGTAAAAATTCAAGGAATACTCCTGTATTACACCTAGTTGAATAAATTCATTGCCTATTCTATCAATATTGAAGAGGGATATGACTAGTTTGGGATCTAACTTCTTCAATTCCTTAACTAATGACTGGCCTTGAAAACTCTTATTTGGCAACCCTGGAACAGGGAACATGTTTTTCTCTGAGACAACAGTTTCCTTCAAATTTTGTAAAAATGACATAAATTGATTGTAATCATCAAATTTTAACCTCTCGTCCAAAGTGTAAGGAAACTCGTATACAAATTTAGACCTGATTGACGACGCGTCATTCTTATCGTCATTGAAAGCAGGGGGAGAACCCTCCATTTGGGTCTTAACTTTCTCCAACTTGCATATGTATTGAACTTTTTTCTTACACGCACTTAATGCTTGTTTTACTTTGACTAAATTTTTGATATAAACTGAATAATGGGATGATAAATCTCTCTCTGCTTCGCGAAGAAAGTTTTCATTCAGATTTCTGAGCTCTTGCAGTGGTGTCCTACAGTCTTTTTCAATATGCTCTGTGGATATTATATTAAACCGTCGATTCATTATTTCGAGCAGCCTTCTGTTCATTGAATTAGTTGCTCCTAATTTTTGCAAGCTGTTTAATGTTGGCTTCCAAAAAGTGCCAACGAAATCGTCATAAAACTTCACATCTCTAATTAACAAATCATTTTGTCCCTCCATATGTTTAGTAAATAGTTTGATACCTGTAATATAATCTTTAGTCCAATATGTGTTTCTTAGTGAAAGTTTAACTAAATCCTGCTCAATTGAGAGCTGGCCCGACCTTTTCAAATCATCATCAAGATAAAGTCCTTCGATATGCTCTTCGACAGACATTACTAGTTACCATAAAATAATTCACTTGGTTGTTGTCTTTTCCCTCCAAACGATGACGACACCTGATCAATTACTATACACAGCTATTTTTTTGTTTACTTAGTTGTTATAAAAATGTAAATGTCAACAAAAAAGAAAAATATGAAAATTAAGGAAACAAGCTTTCTCATGTTTGTTAACTAAGGTGAAGTAGAGTAGTACTTGTTCAGATTCTTTCTCTCCTATATAAAACAGTCTACAGAGCATTACATGTTTCCTAATTTAAATATTCTGATAAAGGATGCTAAGTACACATTGATAGGAGAAAAGCGAATTCAAACATCCAGTCTATCAAAATCAGGTTCTATCTCAAAACCGAATACGCGAGCTAGAGAGTAAATGTACTTCCTTACCGAATTGATAACTACACGAGCCAAACCTACAGCTCTTTTGCGTAATTTTGGTTGGTTGTTTGTCATAATGTCATCATTTTTTTTAGTCATATGTTGCTCACTAGTTGTTGGTAACACATAATCACCAGCAGATAAAGAAACAAATAAGGCGAATGGTATGAACCAAACGCATATACCAAAAAATGAGGCCACCTCAGCAAAACTAGCGCGTCTGCGTGGTATATAATTCGGATCAAATTTGAACTGTGGCGGAACTTCAGTATCATTAAAATATTTGAACCAGAAGTAGTGGTTCAAGATAACACATACGCAACTTAATAGAAAAGTTGGACTGGTTAGAGAAATAAAAGGGAAACTTTTCAAGTTTTGATAGTATACTATGTAACATGCAATGGAAAAAAGTGTTAGTTTAAATGGAAAGCCATCAAGTAACAGAAGTAATATTAACACCAATATTATACCATAAATTGCCCTTGTAAGAAATCGTCTTGTGGGTTCTGTGTGCTCTTCAACTAGTTCACTAATGTAGTATAAACCCGATGCAATTGAAAGAGTTAAAAAAAGAAACCCGAAAGCGGTCCCTGCATATGAAATCAGTTCTAACAGCATAACTTCTTCCAATATTCGTACTCACTTACCTTTCCTTTTTTCTTTGCAACCAACCATGTATCTGCCTTTTACTTTCACTACTCAATCGTCAAGAAAAATCAATAAAGTGATAAATGATGGAGGGAGAAGAACAGAAGAAAAAAACCACCTGCCAGAATTGAACCAGCGGCCTTGTATTACAAGTACAACGCTCTACCACTAAGCTAAGGAGGCTAAAAAAATAGCAGATTTTTCGTCTTTACTAACCCTAGTAGGTCGAGCGGCACAACCCTAATATCGTCAGGGAAGTGGTAGAGAACGGACTTATCTATCAATTTGATTTCGTTGGAAGAAGAATTAATTATAATCTTCAGACAAGTATTGGTGAACTATTAATATCAAGCAAGTTACTATTAGATAATTTGTTTGAATAAGCGACTACAATTATACATTTCTCCGTATAAATTGGAATAGGCGATAACGGACATTCTTTAACATGATATTAATTGTTGGAATGAAAACCAACTATCGTCCATCAGCTAGTAATTATACTACTAGCGTATTATTACATACGATGTTAGAAGATGACGTAAGTAATGAGAAGCTGTTATCGAAATGTATTTATACGATCGACATTTTTGTAGTGGATAAATACAACTTAGAGGAAGTATGGACATAAACGGTAGCACGTCCGTTAAGGAGAGACTCTTTCAACTTCGACTCAACACAAGCTTTACATATTTTCAATCCTCATCTGCAGCAGAAACTGTCACACAAATAGTAACATAAACTGTATATTATTGTATACTGGAAGAAAGTGGGCGTAAGTGCGAGCATATACTTTGGAATTTTGACATCGCATTTATGTTTGAGAATGTGGGGAATTTTGAGACAATTGATGGGGTTCCATTTTTGATAAAGGCAATGTAATTAGGTATATAGAATATACTAGAAGATCACCTCGAGGATATAGTAATCCAATAAATGGAATTCGTAACTCTACATAATTCTCTCTATACTTTTACTATCATTTTATATGTTGTAATTCATTATCCTATTACATTATCAATCCTTGCATTTCAGCTTCTTCTAGTTTCGATGGCAGCTTCTATAACTTATGTCATCTTCTGACACCGTATGTGATAATACACTAGTAGTATGACTACTAGTTAATAGACGCTAGTTGGTTTTCATTCCAACAATATTTATAAAAGGTATGGATAAAATCTTAGTTGAGATGGTACAAAGGGTAAAAAGGCCCTTCACTCCAGAAGATAGCGGGCTCACGTCTATGTGGATTTACATTCAAACATATTTCAAAAAAGTTTATATGAATAATGACTTGAAGTAAAACCGAGCCTACTCCCCTCAACAAAAATATAAATCTGACGCTGCCCAAGCAAAAAAAGTTCTGTTAATATTTCATTAAAGGTTATTTATCCCAATTATATATGTTCATTAATTGTGTAAAGTGGAAGAAAAAAAGCAGTATCGCAAACTGCAGTGAACACTATTAATTTTTGTCCCAGCCGAGTTTGAGAGCTTCTTCATATGTAGGGTAGTCAATGTAGCCCTCAGCTGACATTTTGTAAAAAGTGTCTCTGTCATATTTGTTTAGTGGCAGTCCCTTCTCCAAACGGTCAACCAAATCTGGGTTGGAGATGAAGAATCTACCGTAACCAATCAATGTCCTAGGATCTTTAACCTCCTCTCTGACAACCTCTGGGTGCAGGGCAAAGTTACCAGCTCTAATGATTGGGCCCTTCCAGATGGAATAAGCGAAATCGTTGCTACCTCCATGGTATTCACCTTCACCTTCAACCAAAAATGGGTTAGTGACACGAGGTTCAACCAAGTGGACAAAAGCTAAGCGTTTACCTGCTTTAGCTCTTCTTTCTAGTTCACCCAAGACGTAGGCAAATTGGGCGACGATACCAGTTTCAGCACCACCAGACATGCTGTTAAAAACACCATATGGAGACAATCTCAGACCAACTTTTTCGTGGCCAATAGCATCGACAATCGCATCAACAACTTCCAAAGTGAAACGGGCTCTGTTTTCAATGGATCCACCATACTCATCAGTTCTGTTATTGGAATGAGGGTCTAAGAATTGGTTCAACAAGTAACCGTTGGCACTGTGGATTTCAACACCGTCGGCACCAGCAGCAATAGAGTTCTTGGCAGCTTGAACGTATTCTTTGATGTATTGCTTGATTTCGTCCTTTGTTAGACTGTGCTGTGGGTTGTTAGCCTTTTTGGCCTTTTCTTCTTGTTCCGCACTCATATAGACATCGTCAGAAGCGGAATCGTAACGCAAACCATCTCTAGCAAGAGTGTCTGGGAAAGCAGCCCAACCTAGCACCCATAATTGGACCCAAGCGAAAGACTTCCTATCATGAATAGCCTTAAAAATCTTAGTCCATTCCTTTATTTGCTCTTCAGACCAAATACCTGGAGCATTGTCGTAGCCACCGGATTGTGGAGAGATGAACGTACCCTCAGTAATGATTAAGGTACCAGGTCTTTGAGCACGTTGAGCGTAGTATTCAACTGCCCAGTCCTTGTTTGGAACATTACCTGGATGGTGTGCTCTCATTCTAGTTAATGGTGGAATGACAGCACGGTGCAAAAGTTCATTGTTTCCAATTTTGATTGGCTTAAATAGGTTGGTGTCATCCAAAGCTTGTGGCTTAAAGTCTTTAACAAATGGCATTTCCGATATTATATCGTCTGTATTCTATATAATGGCTTTTACTCCGTGCTTAGAGTGCCTTTACATAACGAAGTAAGAATTGGAAAAACCTCAAACTAGAGATCTGCTCTTCCTTTTATATTCTGTAAAAGCCACCACGAGGAAGCGACCAGGACTCCTCGAGGAAAGCACGTTCCCACATTTTGCTAACTAATCAGGTACTCAAAAAAGAAACGCGCTGCTCAAACAATACGGAAAAAAGAAAGGCGTTTCAAACAATGGCGACGATTTCTTACTCAAAAAGGAAGCTCTTACCGATTCTACTATGTTCTGCTTTACTAAGCGCACGAGACGGAAACACGCATGCCGCTTCCGTTCCGTGCAGCGTATTTATTCATTTAGTAATGATCATCTAACGGTGAGTAAGAATCTTTAGAGTAGGTGCAAAGATTGGGTAAAGAGGATATTGAACTCTGAATTACAGAGTTTATTACGTAAGACTTCTCTATGCATCCGTCGCAGGTTTTGCTTTCTGCGCGATATCCCATATTCTCACGATGACTTGATTGTACTGTTTTAGGTGTCGTGGCCACGGCTGTGGCGGAGATGGTCTTGCAAATACAAACACATATATTCTCTCCGACTTGCAATAAGAATCTTTTAGTATTCGTTATTCTCTAACTATGTGGGCGACAAATTCACTAAAGGATCCTGTGTTTTTGCTTTGAGGGCGATGTCACAGTAGTGAGAAAAAGGAAGAGGAACACCTCAATCAGGTATTCACATGAACTAATATACCGTAAAAAAATGCCGACTTCCCATTATTATTGGAGCTATATTAAACAACTCCTATATTCCATAAGTATACATATGTAAATAAGATTATATGAGACAGTCACCTTGGGTGAACGTATGTCATACAAGTTTATCAACCCAGGAGACGTCGACATTATTTTCGTCTAATATATCTTGATACGAATCGCTGGCGCCAAATAGCTCTCTTGTTAGTTGGTCCATATTAGGAACTTTGCCATGACTCAAACTAATGTCGAGAATTGTGTTACTTATGTTTTGAAAAACGTCTGCGCACTTCATAGCAAAAATCCATCTTTCGCCGAAATGCCTTAGTATCTCAACACACTGCTGGATCTCGATTTTACTCTCAATAAGGTCAATGCTCCACTGACAAAGGCAGTATAGAATAGTGTTGCAAATGGTTAATGTTCTAAAAAGGGTTATCCAATTTAAGGGCAAAAGTCGTTTCTTGTACAACGTGTAAGTGTGTTTCCAGGCTTGCAGGCAAAATTCTCCCAATGTAGACAATGAGTCAATAGGCGGTTTCGGTATCAATGCAGATGGTCTGTACAGTAAGATTTGCAACTGAGAGTATCTCATTGCCAACCAAATCTCTGAACTATGGAAGGATATTACATTTGTAGAAGAATTGTTGTCTCTTTCCACCTGGTCCATTTGAGAGCTTTTAAGTCTCCTTCTTTCTGATTCCCGAGAGTAAATCTCATCTAACTCCTTACGCAATCCACTTATGATCACCTGCTTTTGTTCTATGGTTAATTTTTGTCGCCCTGCACTTACAGAGTGAACTTGTTTATATATGCGACCACCCATTTTTCTTAACGATATCATCAACTTAGTCATCTCCAAATCGTCCCTTTCATCTACATACAGCGCCCTTGGTAGTGGTACGGTGATGTCTTCGTCGTCGATTCCAGAAATACGTCCCAGTGAAGTGCATACTAGCCTCTCAAAGCAGTAGGCACTCCAGAACACCCTATATCTTGCTTCTGCTTCTAAGGCGGACATACTCTTGAGTTTCTTGGCGGTCAATTCCCTATTTAGACCTAGTCCTATGGTCAATCTCATTATGATGCCACTGATCGTCCATGATGAGGAGCCCTTTGGTTCAAAGAACGAATAAATACCCAACAATAACAGACATCGTACCGTTTCGATATCTTGTAATATTATAACGCTGCGAAATTTCTTCATGGCCAAAAATGCCAAATGCTCACTGAGACATTCCTCGTCCTGTGAAACCATACCAGCACGCTGTAGAGTGGTACAACCAATGGCCATTATCATGTATACTTTGAAAACAAAGCTGTCAGGATAGTTTTTATTCTCACAGAATGTTTCGAAGTCTGTAATTGTGGCCGCATCATTTAGGAAAGCTATTTTATCAATCATGGGAAATAAACGATGATTATGTTTAAAGTATGCAGCAATGAACCTGTCCAGCAAGGATCTATCAATTGATTTGAACGAACCATCCTCTCTGACCCACGATGTTGTTCTACCACCTTTAAAACAACATGAAAGGGTTTCAAACTCAATAGAGGATGCGTCAACTGGTACAGAGTCGTATTTTTCACTAGGAGCAGAGTTATTTTCATACGAGCTAAGATTACTGTGTGTATTAGTGTGGTTAATATTGTTGCCGTTATCACTGTTGTCAGGATTGCGATTGTTGTTTTGCAGCGGTACAGAGTGGGTGTTTGCGGGTGTTGCGCCGGCAATTAGCGGTGAAGGCGTGTTGTATCCTCCAAATGATGAAGAATTATGTTGTACCGGAACAGGCATCGATCGGGAGGGTATCATGGAATTTTCGTTGGAAGATAAATTCGAGGAAGGATTGGAGCTATCATTCAATGACGTAAGCACCGAAATTAGCGATGAAACACCTTCACTAGAATTCGGACTTGCTCCAATAACAAGGTTTATAGGATCAGTCGGTTTCAGCTGTTTAATCTTATGCGCATCATCGTTTTCATAAGGTGAAAACCCCGGAGTTATAGCGCCATTTGTCGATATTGAACTAGAAGAAGTCGTCATACTCTTATCACTCAAAGGACTCTTTCCTGCTTTCTTATTTCTTTTTACTGGAATATATTCCCCTCGGAGCATAGCATCTGCCAGCTCTTTCTTAGTGCGTCTTGGGGCTCTACCTGGATACGAACAGTGTGCTCCATTTTTATCGCAATTCGCACACGTTGGTATTTGTTTACCACACTTCTTCTTTAATTTCCTACAACGTGCACACGAATACAATTCGGTAGTGCGCTGTGGCTTCCCACCTTGTTGTGCAATATTAGCACTATTCATATCCTTTTAGACCTCCCTGTTATTTTTTTTAGCCCTTTGCGTCCGGATAATATACCTGTTATACTTACGTAGAGGAAATAACCGAATATTGCCAAGATCTTCAATGTCGGTGTTTTATTCAGGAAGCTTAATTTTTCTTGAATATTTCCGGTCGTCTTTTTTCCCGCAGTGTCGGCAATTGTCGTCATCATTCATGCGGGTAATAGTGCCTCTCAATGGAGGTGACACTTATACGTCAAGTCAGCAAAGCAAGATATATTATGTGGAAGTAGGCGGATGATCTATTAGAAATCCAGATGATTTACTAGTAAATCATCTTGCTGTATGAGATATAGTGTAGTATCAGTTTACTATTTGTTTCCTGTTGATATTGAGGTTTTTTTCTCGATCTACTATCTCAGTAAGAGCTTGCAAGAAACACATCAAAAGATTCAGCAAAGAGGTCCTTCTTCGTTTTAAAAGTATTGAAAACCTCGTTTGTGTGCATACCTACGTAATTTTACGTATTTATTCGGATAAATGATTCAATGGTACTAGTACGTGACATTTATTTTTCATGGAATGGTTACTGTTAATGGGGTCAGAACCATCATACACGTTGTCGTACGTACCATTTCATGTATACCGCATCATTTTATATCTGTAGAATCAGTAGTTATGGAAAACTTCTGACATTATTTCATGCCTTCTTGATTTAGTGTGTCCCTACGCGGGAAACACGCGGCGAAGAAGCCACAGAACGTGAACGCATCCTCGAGAACTTATCCCATTTGAATATGTTCTTTCAAGCCTTGCTTTCAATTAGTTGCTGCTATTCTTTTTTACATCTGGAAACAAACCATTATTTAGGGAATGGGGCCAAAGATGGACAAATCGTAGCTCTGCAATTTCTGTGAAGCAAGCTAGATTCGTATGGAACTTTTGATGAGGACAACGCAAGGTTGTGTAGAGCAGTAGTTTCGAAAGCATATGTTGCATATGGGTTTCGATTTGGTGATTTTGATTGTTCCTGTTTGTTCCCGATTATTTTTATTATTATTGTAGCAATATTGGGAAATTGTACAAGTATTGGTTTTCCTGCTCTTTTTCCTCTAGAAAGTCTGTTGTAAGGTTACAAATTTGGATACGCCTATTGGTAGGTGGCAGGAAGATGACGAAGTACGAGTTGATTGTTTTATATGTAGCCTCAAAACCCGGGAACTGTGAGGAGCAACAACAGCAGGCTTATGTCATTTCTTTGAAAACCTTCCCGACATGAAAAAACTTCATTGGATACCAGTACGTGCAAAAAGAAAGTTGGATTGAATTTAGGCGGTACTTAAGGGAAGCTGCTTGGGATGAAAGGATAAGAATTTTTTACTTTGAGTGATGATGATATATGTGATCGGTTGACGTATTATTTCTATTAAGTGAAGATGCATGCTGCATGCTGTCTGGCGCAAAAGTCACTTGGTATTGTGTGTGAGGAGTAGGGTTCATACGAGGCGCTGGTAGAATATAAATGCCATCCATGTCTTTGATGCCTATAGATGGGGCTATGTTTGCATTAGAAGGTTGAGCGGAATTAGAACTGGTGGGTAGTTTTCGTTGTCCGTAATCATGCATTAATATTGATCGTACTGGGGGTACCATACTCGATGGAATGGGAGCGTCGAGATTATTGCACTCGAGGCCTGATCTTGAGTAATATAAATTGATATTTCGGTATGGTTTTGCATGTATTTCATTAGGCAAGTATACCAGCGGAGGTGTCACACTCCGTCCTCCATGAGGCGATGCGATAGTTTGCTGTGGAAGTGTATTGTAAGTATTACAGAAAATCACAGGTTGTGAAACTGTGCGTCTCAGTCCAGGTTGGTAGCTAGGATTGTATATGCCTATTGGTTGCGACTGATGCTGTACGTGCGGGAAAGGTAATAGATTCTGTTGTTCTATTGGTAAGATATATTGCGGTTGTTGTTGGTGCATATTTCCAGATATATTATGGAAACTTTTCAAAGGTATCTGAGCGTTACTCTTATCGTTAAAGGACGCCCTAATTGGAACATTTCCTGGATAATTAGTATCATTGTTTGGATGGTCACTATAGCTCGAAGAAGATGACAACGAACGACGCATCCTTGAGTTATGAGCTTTGGCTCTGTCTCTTTCATTGTTCCTAGAGGGGTTTGATCTGCCATTTCCCACGGCTACTTTTTGTAAAGCATCTGAGAGTTCTCGTGAGGGACGGAATTTCTGGAAGAAAGGATTTTCTGAAGGTCTCTTCAAACTTCCTTGATCAATTTCCTTTTCTGTATAGTAAGCAATAAGATGAAATGTTTCTAACTTACTAATATCAGTGGGATCTATATTGAGCTTCAAAGAGAACGTTTTTTTGAGCAGGCCAGTATAAAAATATTCTCTATGAGCCCTCTTGAAAACATTATAGTCAAGGATGTTATGCAATGATGGATCCTGCAAGGAACCAAGTCTATTATACTCTCTATATACGAGAAATTTGCCTGAAATTCTAGAAGGAGACCAAGAAAAACCATCGGTCCATCTTTTGATTCCAGATTTCTCTTCATTGAAAACAAAAATGTTTCCTGAACTGACTAATCCAGCCTTTTCTGCTTCATATGGCCTCCTTTCGATACATTTCAAATATCCGTCGAGTACGCCCTGGAAAACAAGGGCCAAGTCTTCCTCGTCGTCGATGTACCCAAAACAGGTAGGGCTGATTTTCATCATTCTTATACTTATTTATTGATTCTTTTTTTTTTTATCTATTGTTCGATTAATTATCCTAATCTTCGGTCGCCTTTTCCTGCTTTATTTTGTTTATTCTGTTGGAGAAGGTCTTACAAGAATGTACGTATTAAATATAAACCATATAAATAAACAGGAAATAATACATAACTGTTCTCCGACAGTAAATTCAATTTAATTACCCGCCTACTCGGTATTATAAGGAAGGAGCAAACAGACATCGATTGTGAAGATCTATTAGTTGAAATTATTTTTTTTTTTTTGACGTACCTTCAGTTCCTTTAGGCATGCTTATGTGTAATCATTCTTTTTTTCCTAGGTCATCCTCTTTTACTCCTCTTTCGTCTTGTAATTTGAAGAATATACGACCGAAAAAAAGATAGTCTACTTAAAAGCTGGCAGAATAATTAAAGTTCCGGAACAAGGCTAAAAATTGTTCATAATTTATTCCTTTTTTTCCGCAGAGAAAAGTTAATAGTCATAGTCATATATTAACGTGATTTCAACTTAAAATTAGAGACGATTAGATAATTTTTTTAATTGACTGGCAAGAAAGTCAAACTCAAGAAAAGGAACGTCTATCGCTTCATCTCTCTCTGCCCTAGATTCATGCGCTAATAAGATCTTTAAAAGGATGGCCTTTGCAGCATACTGAGGCTCATACTGGCGTGCCTGTGCAGATTTTCCAGATTCAAGGAGAAGGTTTTCTTTTTCTTGCACAGGAACTGCGTGGCGTCTTGGTGGTACGGGACTTTGATAGCGGTTTAATGAAGCTGCTTACTAAAAACCTACTTTAAGGTTTACCATAACTGAAACGGAAGAAACGGAAACACAAGTAGCTGTTAACTTTTACGTTTGTGGTACGGTACGATGTACACTACGCGAATACTCTGTGTACGGCCGGATCATTGGCATGTGGTAAAAATAAACAATTACATAAAGCTATAATTATTATTAATTTTCTTCTTATTACAACGATAAGGTATATACATGAGGAAAACTAGTCGCTGAGCGCTAGAACCGTGTATTTACTATACAAATAAAACTTTAAGTTTAAGTTAAGCATGTGGCGCTGGAAGGAAGTACGGTACTTTCTTTTTATTTAGGGCTTGTGCATGTTCCACTAAAAGCACATTTCTTTCTTCTTTGTCTGAATAACTTGCGTTTCTTAGTTCGATGAGTCTTTCATCCCATTTCACCGGCTTAAAATAGCCAATTCTGTGCGGGATACTATCCAGAAGTGCCTGTAGCTTGGCATAGTGTACCAGATCCTTACCCTTTGGGAAATTATGTGTACCGCAGACGTTAGAGTCGAATCCTGTTGTGATAGGTAAGTTTTTACAAAATACCTCGAGCATAATGGCCGCTTGGAGTTCTGATAATGGGAAGGGGATTACCAATTGTGGGGTTAAGATAAAGGACAAAGTGGGGTCCTTTACATAAATCATGTGCTCCCATAAATTGTGCAAGTTAACAGAGGAGCGCTTGTCGTCAGTGACACCTTCTCCCAATATGTCAAGCCTAATAGAGGGTTCTATAAATGGGTAGCTGTAATAGTAGCCTGTAGCGAATATAATGTAGTCTACATCCTGAATTACCCTTCCATCAGATAAAGTAACCGAATGACTTTCCCAATCACAGCCATTTATTGTCGGGACGGTCTCGGTTAATACAGCTCCAAGTTGGTTGTTTGCAGGCTCCTTTATACTATTATATACTTTCTTTGCAACAGTGGTTAGTTGATTGGCAATATCCTGGCCAGAACTGCCGTTGCCGACCACAATAACCACTTTTTCGCGGGCAAATTCACAGTTTTTGAAATCTTTAGAATGGATTGCACCCCTATTGTCAAGCCATTGACCGAGGCCTGCGATATTGGACGGAAATTTGGGGACACTGTAATGGCCGGAAGCAACAATAACGAAATCAAAATCTGACTTCGTAGTACTTAGTTCGTTTTTGGATGTTACTTTCCACTGAGAGTTTTTCTTCTCCAAATAGGAAACCTCAGTATTGAAGTGGATGGTGATAGCATCTTGGTTGGCAATGAACGTATCATAGTAATCTTTCAAATATTCCCAAATGTCTTTTCTAGAGGGATAGAGAGGGACGCTTGCCTTGAAGGGGAACCCGCTAAATTGCATTAGCTTCTTGGATATATTGGTTTCTAAATGGTCATACATAACCCTCCCATGTTGTTCTTGTTGTGGATAATGCCAGACACCCCCAATATCGTAATCTTTTACAAATATTTCTATTTCTAAATTAGCGAGACTTTGTGAGAAGACTCTTGCAGCTGCTAATCCCCCTGGTCCCCCACCTATGATTGCCACTCTTTTTTTGTCATTCACTGTCATACTAAGTTCTTTCTCGTTGTTTCCCGTTGTTGCTAGAAAACTTCTTTACAAACTTAGTTCCAATCTCCGAAAGTATAGTTGTTTGTTTAAATATAATATTTTGCAATGATTGTGTTTTTAACGTCCCATTTATCCTCGAAATGGTGCTAAAGATTATCTTGCATATGGCTTTTTCGGCGAGAGCTTGTCTGGCGCTTTCAGTGTGTAGGTAATATCATGTGATTGAGAACATAGATAACAAATCAATGGGCTTTAAAGTATAGTTAGGTGTGACCGAGCTTTTCTCAAACAAATGAGTTGATACTTGGCATGCCAAAATAAAAGAAGGTGCGAGTTTGAGTCACATTCCAGGACTTAAATGTTCGGCTAGGTTCATAGTAAATACGATCAAGAGTATCGTAATAGTCGACCATCTTGAACGGGTACAGCAATGGCAGGTTTCCAATTTCAATCTAATATTTTCTTTGTTCGAGATAATCTCGAGTAACCGGCGGTTGTTCATTGAGGAACTAAGCCGATTTACTATCAGGGCTTAGTAACATGCACTTATAATATGAAAATACATATAGGCCTGCGCCAGAGGCAAAAAATGTATGAGTAAGTAATGTATATTGTACATATAATGTTTATGTAGTTTAAAAATATACTGACTTGAGACAACTGATAGGCAGGGGTAAATGGAAAAAAACAGCATAATAGAAAAGATATCAACAAATATCGTATCGAATTCTGTGATATTTGCTACCATTTCAATGGCAGGCGAGCGAGTTGTCATCTATTTCAGGGTTACCGGATGCATTCCAGCTGTAATTACCCCATATTGCTCCACATAGGACAGCTAGCATCAACCAGCCATTATAAGTCATGAACACGAGCATCAGCATAAATGAGAATCCTACTTGTAAACCGTACAGGATACTATTAGAGACTTTGTCAGTTTGATTAATCTTCGTTAGAGATCGATTTGGCAATAATACTCTCTGCGATAACTGTCTCTTATTGACACAGTATTTTAGATACTCATAAAGATAGGCCAGCCCAAAAATTGCTAAACAGCTTAAAATTAGTCCAGGTAGTGTCCTGATATGCCACCATTCAAAGACAATGCACGTGTTTTTGTATGACCACGAAAATAGCATGTTCATCGAACACATATCATTCTCATCTCCCATATGCATGCCACTATGGTCATGACCTCCGCTTGCTTCTATCCTATGTGTTGAGCTTTCCATTTCTTTTCGAATCCCCTATAAATAAAAGATGTCGTAACCCTAATTCCACACCGTTAAATATTGTATTCTAAGCTTTTCTATCTTATATATGTAAGTTTTCAAACAATGAATAAATTCTTAGAGAGCTACGCGTGTGCACCTTTTTTCTCCTTCCAGTACAGTATCATCGATAAACGATACATTACCCTTACCCTTGGAAAATTGAAGAGGATAATAACTTATAAAACTGTATCAATTTTTAAACCTAAATAGATTCATAAACTATTCGTTAATATAAAGTGTTCTAAACTATGATGAAAAAATAAGTAGAAAAGACTAATAATTCTTAGTTAAAAGCACTTTACAACTTGTCACCGTGGTGGAAGTTTTCACCGGCGTAGACGGCCTTGTCACCCAATTCTTCTTCGATTCTCAACAATTGGTTCAACTTAGCCAATCTTTCGGATCTAGCTGGAGCACCAGTCTTGATTTGACCAGTTCTCAAACCAACAACCAAGTCAGCAATGAAAGTGTCTTCAGTTTCACCAGATCTGTGGGAAACCATGACACCCCAGTTAGCAGCGAAAGAGTCTTGAGCAGCCTTGATGGATTCAGACAAGGTACCGATTTGGTTAACCTTCAACAACAAAGCGTCAGCAGCCTTCTTTTCGATAGCGGTAGCAATTCTGGCTGGGTTGGTGACAGTCAAGTCATCAGCAACAATTTGGATACCAGCGGTCTTGAAGAAGTGAGACCAAGCTTCCCAGTCATCTTCAGCAAATGGATCTTCAATGGAGACAATTGGGTATCTCTTCATCAAGGAGTGGTACATGTCAGCTAATTCGACACCAGACAACCACTTGGATTTGTCAGATTCTGGGTTCTTGAAGTCCAAGTCGTACTTACCGTCCTTGAAGAATTCAGAGGAAGCACAGTCCAAACCGATCTTGACCTTACCGTCGTGACCAGCGGCCTTGATAGCGTCAACAATCAAGTCCAAAGCTTCTTCAGCGGTTTGAATGTTTGGAGCAACACCACCTTCGTCACCGACGTTACCGGCGGAAGCACCGTATCTCTTCTTGGTCAAAGACTTCAAGTTGTGGTAAACTTCGGAACCAATTCTCATGGCTTCAGCGAAAGTCTTAGCACCAGTTGGAGCAATCATGAATTCTTGCAAAGCCAAAGCACCACCAGCGTGGGAACCACCGTTCAAAACGTTCAAGAATGGAACTGGCAAAACGAATGGAGAAGTCTTAGCCTTAGACAAGTCAGCCAAATGTTGGTACAATGGGACGTTCTTTTCAGCAGCAGCGGCTCTAGCAGCGGCCATGGAGACACCCAAGATAGCGTTAGCACCCAACTTGGACTTGTTGGCGGTACCGTCCAAAGACAACAAGAAGTCATCGACAGCCTTTTGGTCCTTAACATCTAGGTTAGCCTTGACGAAAGCAGAAGCAATGACGTTGTTGACGTTGTTAACAGCGTTCATAACACCCTTACCCATCCACTTGGATTTGTCTTCATCTCTCATTTCCAAAGCTTCGTGGACACCGGTGGAGGCACCAGATGGAACAATGGATCTGAAAACACCCTTTTCAGTGGTTAATTCGACTTCGACGGTTGGGTTACCACGGGAGTCATAGACGGATCTAGCGTAAACTTTAGAGACAGCCATTATTATTGTGTATTATAGTATTAGTTGCTTGGTGATGTAGGAAAACTACAAAAAGAATAAAAAAAAAAATGAAGTTTAGAGAAGAAAAGATACAAATAAGAATTTATAACAATTGCGTTTGCTATAAATACGTTTTTAACAATAAACTCTGGTAGGAAGATATTGCTTTTTTTTTATATATGCTTGGAGCCACTTGTCACATACAATTCCACCACCTTCGACAAAAATCCGAATGATAATAAGAAAGCAATGGAGAAAAAAATTGCTGAACCACGATGAACCAAATGATCAATACAGCCGAAGAAACTACCCTAGCAGTGTGTATGCTGACCTGGTACCATTTCATGAACTTTGCATATGAGAGAGTCTACAAAAGTGGTCTTCAAAAAAAAGAAGGCGTGCGGTGTGTAGATGTACCAATTAGTGGATGCTAGTTTTCAAACGGGATTCCACTTTCCACACGTCGTCGTACGTCTCTAGTGATAACGCCGCGCTTCATTTTCGGGAAGAAGCCGGTGCTGAATGAGAGGGCGTTACAGAGTAAAGGACCCTCTCAATACCCGCAGCATCGACATTTGAACTATCATAAAAATCGAATTTCTCAGTACTCAACTCTTGAGTGAAGTCTATGAGATACTTTTCATATATCCTGGAGGCATTGCTGATGTATTCGATCAATTTCTGAATTAGTTCCAAGGCAGCATCTTCCTGGTAACCAGTATCTTGACGGCCAGTGTGGCTTGTACGAAGGTCATCGTTTAATAAATTTCTCATCCCGCTTCTGTGATTCTCATATAGTACGGGATCCAACTGGCATAATTTTTCTTTCATAGACTTAATGAACTTGCAAAACTTATAGACAATGTCAAAAATTTGTAACTGCAGCGGAATCAAGTCGGACAAGCAACGATTTGTCATTATATTTGTTAATCCACCCTCTAACTCATTTTGGATATCAACAGCAAGAGTAGGATTCTTATAGCACTTTTCCAATGAGTGGACCTCTTTATCAACTACGTTTTGGTTGAAGTACTCCATGATGGCCTTAATGAAATGGTTCATTTTACCATGCAGTACTCTGGTAGCTCTTATAATACCCCTCTTCACAGTAATTGAATAGCCCCTGTATTTCCAACTTGAATTTTTATTCAAATCCATCCAAGTGTCATCTAACAGTCTTGAGTGATATTGCAAAACGAGTTGATAGCGCGAAATTATTTGGTATTTTATCAGGCATGTTCTACTAATAATAATATTTAATGGATACGGCATGTTGATATCAAATTTCAAATGATAAATGGCGTTCCGGGGTGTGTATAGTTCAGGGTTGGCTACATGATTGGCACCCGTTCTTCCTTTACTTAATTCGTCAAAAAGAATGGCGTTCATATTCTTGAAATCATTCGCCTCCATCAATGGGTCACTGTCATCGTTAATTGAGTGATTTTCAGGCACTTCTGGATAAATTTGGAGATAATGTGATAAAACTTGTGGAAGTGCTTCTGTATCGAACTGTACAGTCAGGAGTTGTATCATCAAATTGTTCGGATGTTTCGTTTGCTTCTCTACTTCAAAGTTTTGTAGCAGCTTGTCGTGATTCGCATTATTATTACTCTTGTAATGCTTAGTCAGCTCACTCATATTTTTGGTTATAAATTTTAAAACATCATGACCAAAGTGATAACCAAGAAATATTTCTTGCAACTGCTTTGACACGTTAGCCAAATCGTAACCTTTAAAAAATAGTTCTAGAAAAATTTCATTGGCTCTTCTGTAGCACTTTTCCACATAAAGTTCAAGATTAGTACCCTCCATTAATTCAGCAAAGTCACGGATTTCTTGAATGGCTATATCACTGCTGTTAGAAGGTATGATAGATACTTGTAAGCTGGATCGCACCACTTTGAGTAAAATTCCTGTTCTTAAGATTTTGAATAACAGATTTTTATCTTCTTCAGAGTCACAATCCCGTAATAATACATCTTTTCTAATGAAGTACTGTGTATCCCATGCCCTATCTCTTGCATCAAAGATATTATCTGTTTTACCTTCCAAATCATCATAAGTCATAAATTCTTGATAAGGATCGTTCAATAGACCCTGTGTTAACCACTCATACAACATTGTACAATAGTCCTGGCTTATGTTATTTAATAGCTTTTTCAGAAATACAACACTTGATCTATCACCTAAATTTTCAAGTATTTTCTGTTGAAAGATTTTTAATATGGCACCACCTTTTGGTACTGGATACACGGTTGTGTCGAATGCGACCATTAACCTTAGGTGTAAGCTGCTTTCGTTTCTCATATTGTCCATAAAATTATTGAAGTTGTCTTGTGAAGACTGGTTTGTTTTCCTTTCCTCTATTTCTTTACAAATTTCTTCATAGATATTGTAAAGCAAATCCATTTGTTTGTTTATTTCGGTTTCATTAATAATCTGTTCTAGTTCTCTGATGGAAAAATTAGGTACTTTATTGAAGTCTCTTTCAAGCCTTTCAACCAATGTTTTCAAATAGACATCCTCCAGAAATCTTCTAATTTCATACCCGAATCTTTGCAGAACCATTCCAAATGTTGCATCAGACCATTTTTCGTATGCCTTCGTTAATATCATGTATTGCTTACCATATCTAACAATTCTTCTACTAAATGTTTTGAATGATGGGTCCATTTTCCTGGCAATTTTAAACTCTATCGGCGTCTCTGGGTCACTGGGTTCATAGTCGTTAAAATATCTGATGTACGTTCCCTCAAGCCCAATCAGTACATTTAAAAGATCTTTCACGACTAACGCCTCTTGTACACGCCTTTGGTCAGGAGCTGATATTTTTTCAAGTGAAAAGGACTTCAGTTTGGGGTTGGTACTCCATAACGGTTGGTGGTTGACTAGCTTTCCGAGTAGGGGAATATTGTTGGTATATCTTAGTAGTTCTACCCTGTCATCTACTTCTTTGGTTTCCATCTTTCACGCAGGCTATGTGCAAAGTAATCTTAGAACGGTTTATAGTAAGTTCAGTAGGATATGTAAATAACGTCCTCGCTCTTGGAACAGTTAAACTATTATAGTCAATGTCGTAGTCAATACTTACTTTCGATGACTCTTCAATTTAGTTCTTTTTGTTTACATTTTCATTCTTAAATTTTGGCGTTTTTTGTTCTTCCGCGACTATCTATAGAAGGGTAATATCAAGATCCTCTATATGTGCTAAAATACGATGATCAATTAAAAGTAATGTTTCAAAGGGTAAAGTTGATGCATTAATATTTATATCGTATGAGGCTAGTTCATATTGGTTTACATATTGGTCCAATGAAAGTTTCTTATCAATTTCTGAAATATGGGTAAGGAGAATAATATTCATCATTTGGACGTTTGTATGTTACGGGTTGGTATACGAAATACTATATGTTATTCACAGAAAAACTATTACCAGGAAAGTGACAAAAATTTTGTGCGTTTTACGTGGTATTTTGACCAACGTTAAGATTTTTTATTACATTTTATATTTATGTTTTGTAAGCAAAGGTACGACTGCTTTGTTTTACTCAAAATAGGTTAGCAAAGATGTAAGGAAAAATGTCACTTCAATGACTCCCTCCGGGTGTAAACATTACAGTTAAAATAATAGTAGATCAATCTCAAAAAAAAATAGCCCTAGAATATATACTTATGCTATTGTATGCAAAACATCAAACGAGCTCATCGGATTTATCATCTTCCCATTCAAAAACATCATCACCTAGTAGTTCAACCTCTTGCTTCATAATTGATAACCCACTAATTTCCTCAAGGTAAAGTGGGTTCTCCAGAGCTTTTTTTACAAATTGCCAACCTGAGTCCGTAAACGCGTCAATAACTTTGGGACTGCATGCTGGGCAATGCTCGTACGCTGGAGTTTCCAATTTTAAGGTAGAGAAATTATACAAAAACCCACGTATTTGATGAGGTACTTCTCCTAATACAGTTGTTTCTGAACCTGAGTTTTTACTCTGTAGTAAAGAAGTCATCAATTCAACGGCCAAAGAAGAGGCCATCATAGCAATACCTGGCCTGGTTACTGTGCACATTTGATCCAAAGTCCTATCAGTTAAGCTGTCAGTTGGTGCCACCACATCGTGGCAGAAATAACAACCTAACTTTTCTGAAAGTTTCTCATCTCTACTTCCATGCCGCATAACTAAATAGCTATCGAAACCTAGAGCGGCATTAATAACCGTTTTTTTTTCCATGTTACTCAGTAATGACGGTAGCCACCTACTTTCTCGGGAGTCCACTAGTAAAAAAATAACATCGTGCTCTCTTATTAACGTTCTTAACCTATCAAAAGCCTTATGCTGGGCCTCCTCGTCAACTAGTTTATGACCAATCATAGGAATACTTAATTGTACACCTGTAGCATCTATTAAGGGAAATATTCTTTTCAAACCTGCAGCCGCAATATCTGCCTTCGGTTTTCCACAATCACTAAAATTATATAATGCTTGCCTTACTGGATTTGAATATGAAACTATGCCATTGTCCACAAACGTTATTTTTCTTACACCCCATGCCATTAATGCACGTGAAACATAGCAACCAAGTGTGCCAGCACCCAGTAGTAATACTTTTGTATTCTTGATAACATCTAAGTTTAGGTCAGGAACAACTCTCCATTTCATCAGCTTTAAATTCAAATCTACAGATTGATCAGCAATCTTTAAAGGATCCAGTAAAGAGCTCAAATCAACAACACGTGGTGCCAATTTCCCTTGCATATTTTTTTCCCATCCAGAAACCTTCATATCTGGGCTACCTGATGATAACTGTGGGTCACCGGAGACAAATGTGACATTTAATGCAAAACTCCCTCCGTTCTGCCTAATAATTAATAATCTGAGGCCTATCAAATTAGGAACATCATGCTGTAATACACTGAGGAAATTTTTCGTTAAAGCGGAGGGGACGTTTTCTATCGTACTCGTGTCTCTCACCGCTAAAACTTTAGTCTTCCCAATAATGTCCTTATCATAGTTTACTATGTTATTATCTTCATCCAATATACAGACCCATTTTGAATAATTGGTATCAAACCATTTTTGATAGCCTGTGCAAAGCTCTGCTGAATTGGGCTCTAGCTGCACATGTAAAATAGTTGAGGAGGGCCTTTGAAAACATGGAACACCTAACCAGTAATAATACCTATACTTTTTTAAGTCAGCAAAACTGATAATCACAAAGGAAACACATCTATTGATATCCTTCAAACCGTCTTCCCAGCACTCTAAAGCTCTTTGATAGAGAAAAAGTTGTTTGTCTAGGTTTTTAAACTCGTCTAATACATTAAAATTGAAAATCTTGCCTTGTATGGGCACTTCATTACCAGACCTATTACTGTGTTCTTGGAAACTTCGGTTGGTTAAGAATAGTGGAACCTGATTTGCAGATTTGGGAATATTGTGAAGATCGAGATTTACAACAAGCGGTTTGCACGTCGAATCTAACTTCAGAACATCGAGCTTCAATCTCGACAGCTCGTGGAAAAAAGATGTATCCAGAAACGATTTAAAAGCTGGCGTATAATTTAACACCTTCTCTGACGACATTTTGTTGTTGGTCAACTTCTTTTTGTAGGAATATGATACACGTTTCTTATCTTAATGCCATTAGAAGATGGTGGTGATACCCTTAATTTTTTTTGTTTTGCATAGGAACTGAACGGGAAAAGATGACCAAACAAAATCTCATTGATAAAGAAAGCAATAAATCAAATCTCGAATCAACGTTCTAAAAACCGAAATTCCTTTTTGCTTATTTTATATCCAATATATGGGTGCTTGTTGTTCCATAAAATACATTTTACACCCTTATATACGTATATAGAAAAACTGAAATGCTAGTGTTTGTTAAGTATATATATTACTCTTTTTCTCTCTTTCATATTTGTTACTGCTGAGATTCCACAGGTGCATTCTCGGCTCCATCGTCTAAAGTCATTTCATCCAATTCGTCCAATAGCTCATCAATATTGATTTGTGGAGCATCTTCGTCCTCGTCTTCATCCATTTCATGCCCCTCAGAAGGTACCTCTGCAACGCGGTTTTTGTATAAGTTAACACTTTGCCTCAATTCAGCATCTTCCTCCAGTTCTTGTAAGAATAGCTCATAATCCTTCTCGGCACGTTCCATTTCTTGCTTTTGAGCTCTCGAACTGTAATCCAGGGATGCATCAATATCCTTGTGTTCCTTAGCCATTCTCTTCAACTTCCAGTGTCTACTCTTCTTACTCTTTCTTTGGTACAGCTTCTTCACAAGAACTACATCCGGAACGTAATCAATATTTAATCCATCAAACAGATCTGAGTTGTAATTGGAGTTTGCAATGAAGTAGCCCATAACACTGTCACCAGCGTGACATATACCACCGAGATGAGACCTGGTGTAGTAGACTTGGTCATTGACACCCAAATCTGAAGTTCTAGCAACAGTTATATCAGCCAAGACACGATTACCTCTACTTATACCCGTAGAATCCACGTCCAGAACGATGAATTCCACTAATTGGGTGACGTCGGCCAAGGCATTGAATGGTGCTCTCCAGTACACTGATGGCGAAAGATCCGCAGTTTGTAAAGTAGTTGGATCCATAAATTGGACGGTGTTAGAAATCTTAGAACATAAAACGAATTGAGAAATGTTACCCATAGATTTAGCTAGCTTTTTTGGTAAAACTACCAAGTCATCTTTACAGATAGGGACAATCTCGACAGAATATGAAAATTTATAAGTAGACGCACCAGTATGTGTATCTTGAGAGATAAGTTCTTCAGATTTTTTATGCTTGATTGGAACCACAGCATTCAAAAAATCAATCATTTTAACTGCGTGGTTCTTTTGTGCATAAAAGAAATCTAACCCGTCCCTAGCTTCACTAATGGAAATGGTATCCACATGAGCATTGTGCTTCAAAATCAGTTGTTCCAAAAACAAAAATGTTCTCTTATGAGGCACTTTTTGCCTAATCTGAACAGTAGCCCTCCATGTATTTGTAGTATAGGATCTGGCACAGTCTGGACATTGCATTGCGATAACAATGTATTCCACTTCGAAAGTTTGCTGAATAATAGTGTTCGTCATAGCTTCCCCTTGCACGGTAAGTTTGATTCTAATACGTCTAGAATGAGGTTCTGTCCAAATAAATGAAGCGTCTATTAATCTGACTTTAGTTAAACCCTTTAAACGACGCAAACAAATAGCTAGTAATTCTCTTGATTCTAATTCTGCTCTGATCCATTGACCGGGTGGTTGCAAAAATCTTTCACAGTTTCTACAAAAAGAAATGTTGGCTTCTCTTGGAATGCCTTGAGTAATGTCCACTGTCAGTTTAATACAGTCGTAACACATAACCAACCCAGTGGACCCATCAATTGGGGTACCACAGTTACAACATAGAAGAGTAGCAGCGTTTTGGTGCTGGTGTGGATCCGTAGGTGCAAATTCCATTTTTTCCTTACTAATTTCCTTGTACTTTCTTTATATACTGAAAAGCAGAACTGTCTACCACGTGCCACTACTAAAATCCAGCTAGGAGTAATATAACACCTTTCAAACAAATCTTCTAATCGTCACTATCTTCTACTTTGTATCCATCCCAATGCGATGAGCTTCAAAAAATTTTCCAACTACAAGGAAAAAAAGAAAAAAAAGAAAAATCTTCATTACCCGCCGTAAAATATTACGTATTTGGGGTCAAAGTTACTATATTATACTTTTATGATTGAAAGAGAGTCCACAAATCGTGAGGTTACATCTGGAAGTTATTTTACAAGCAGTATGCAGTGTAGGTATGTATGATATGTACGTTTTAAAGGGTATTTGGTTTTCAAGCGCGCATGCTTTTGCTGTCAGTTTGCTTCTGCTTTTGCAATCTTTTCCTCTCACCGAAATTTTCCTTTTGCATTGCCATCAGCGATTCCCTCTTTGCCTTGGTTACCTTGGTCAAGGCTTTTCTTATGACAGCAGTGTCGTGAACCTTGTTCGTCTCTGTCATCTTCTTGTTGATGCGATCTTCGATAGCCTGTATTCTAGACACATCTCTTTGCGTGACAAAAGATATGGCGTCACCATTTCTACCAGCACGGGCAGTACGACCTGATCTGTGGATGAATACATCTGGGTCTGAAGGGATATCGTAATTCACTACAAGTTCAACAGTTGGGATATCCAAACCTCTAGATGCCACATCTGTGGCAATCAGGACTCTTGCAGCATTAGCACGAAATCTATGCAACGAATTTGTTCTTTCCTGCTGGGGCATTTGAGAGTGTAAAGATGCTACCCTTACTTCCAGCTGTTTCAAAGTTCTTCTTAGAATCTCTGCCGTCATCGTTCTATTTACAAATATAATAGCAGTTTTGTTCTCGTATTCTTCACATGTTAATAATTGGTACAAATATGCTTCTTTGACATGTTCTGGAACCAAGATGTACTCAGTTTTTAAAGTGGATGGGATAGCCACATTATCCACACTTTCCACTTGGTACGCAAATAGCGGGGGCTTTCCTTCTTGCTCTGGGGCATCCTGTAACGACCTTACCTGGTCCGTTATAGTAGCAGTGAATAGTAAAGTTTGTCTCTTATTCTTGGGAGGAAGGGCACCTATACACGTGGCCAAATGATCGGCAAAAGTGCTCGTCAACAGGATATCAGCTTCATCTAAAACCAAATACTTAGTTCTCATTAGTCCTCCAATGGTATCATCCCCACTACTCATGATATGATGTGCCAAACGCCCAGGCGTGGCAATAATAAAGTGCGGCTTTCTTTGTAAATCCAAGGCCTGCTGAACAATACTTTCACCACCAACTACAACGGATACTCGGATGTTCATGCTGCTACCAAGTGCAGTAAACTGTTCGGCTATTTGCATGGCCAACTCTCTGGTGGGAGTCAAGACCACCCCAAACATCCCGCATGGGTCTTCGGACCATTTGGTCAGCATAGGACCAGCAAATGCTATGGTCTTACCAGAACCAGTCTTGGCGCCACCGATGCAATCCCTTCCTTCCAAGATTTTAGGAATACAAGTCTTTTGGATAGCGGTTGGTTGAGTAATTTTCATAGCCTTCAAGGATTCCGTAAGCCATTTTGAGAGTCCTAAAGATTTGAAGTCTGTAATCCTCGAAAGTTCTGACATGTTATGAAAGCCTAGTAAGTATTTGTTGCAATATAGCAGTTGATGCCTCTCTCTAAAACTATTTACATAAAGAACTGATTTAACTACTAGTTTATATTTACTATTTACAGTTCGCGATGAGGTGAGAGGAAAATTTTTTCCTTTTAAAGCTTTTCAAGATAGAAAAACTAAACGCTTTATAATTATGCTGCATGAGGTAAAAGAAAGAAAAGAAAGTATCCAATTGACCAGTACGGAATTACCTATTAGTTTTGGATTGGCGAGCACACTGAAACATCTTTTGTTTCAGAACATCTATGTTTTCCTCTTTGAGGGCGCTTATCGGGACACAGTCCCAGCCTTGACTTTTAGAGAATTGTTCCACCTCTAGGTACTTTGCAAAGGATTTGGAGTTTTCGAAATTGACATCAGCTTTATTACACACGATTAGAACATTTTTAGTCTTGACCGTCTCTAAAGTGCCTACTTCTTCTATCAGTAAACGCAATTCATTTAAAGGGTTTGCATTAGCAAGGTTTAGAACGAAGACCCAACCCTTGGAACGTTCTATGTGCCTCAAAAACTCAAGGCCCATTCCTTTATCTAGTGATGCGCCCTGGATTATTCCCGGAATATCGGCTACGGTAAATACGTCTTGTCCAAATCCCAACGAAACTGTACCAATAGTAGGATTTAGTGTGGTAAATTGCCAATGCCCAATTTTCGGTTTTGCATTTGAGATTCTATTCAGTATAGTTGATTTGCCTGCATTAGGTAAACCAATCAGTCCCAGATCGGCAATACTTTTCAATTCAAATAAAAAATACTGTTCTAAGCCATTTCTACCGGGTTTGGAAAATCTTGGATTTCTAATAAGGTTCGTTAAAAAGTGCATGTTACCAAGTCCACCTTGGCCACCTTTCAGCAAACATATCGGTTTTGTCGTTGGTTGCTCTAAGTCAAGGCCAGTCAAGGGAAATTGATCGTTAAAAAGTTCAGATTGCTGTAACGAATGATCGTACGCCTCCATTTTCTTATGCAAGTCCTTGAACCAATCCTTATTTTCGTGATATTCTTCGGACTTGTCTTTAAAAAGCCAGCATTCTGTTACTTCTCGTCTGTATAGTTGTATTTTTTTCTGATCTGCATTGGTAGAAACGCTTAAACTAATGGCTGTAGAAGTGAGTATAGACCTTAATGTAGCATTTTTGTCCTTGCACATCTCTCTTCCTACAAGTTCTCGGACATTTTGAGGTGGTAAGCACCACTTTACAACGGTCCCTACAGGAACCTGTATTAAGACATCCTTACCTCTCATACCATCCAACTGTCTGGCAGCGCCTGACTCTCCATCTTCGGCAATATATGTAGTCTTCATCTTCGCCAAAGACCCCAATCCGGCAACGGCTTGAACGTAAACGCTACCGCCAGCTCCACCATCTCCACCATCCGGAGGACCGATGGATCTTCCTGCATCTCTAAAAAATGAGACAGCTCCGCTTCCACCAGCACCACTTCTGCATTTCACTATTCGAACATCAACAAAGTTTCCCTGACTATGTTTATGCTTATTATACCGTTGAAGGTAATTTATAGACGTGACTTCGCCCAGTGGAATCTTGATAAAATTCTTGCGGCTATTATCACGATTGAAACTCTGCTTTTCTTGTCTTGGTGGAGTCATAGGTCGCAGAGTTTCCAACCATACTTCATTGTCAGCCGCTCTAGGCGCATTATCAGGAACTTTCGTCGAATATACTCTTGAGGAGAGCCTCTTAGTCCACAGCTCTCTTTTTAAAGTACTAGACCAAACTATTGGCATGTTTGAGCGCTTCAAGTGAGAATCGGGTTCTTGGTAACATCTCTTTTATCTTTATATACATTTCCTATAGAATGCTAAATATAACGACATGCTTTTTCATCTATATTCTCGCGAGAAATGAAAATGGTAGAACAAATAATTACCGAAAATACTCGATGATACATCCATTTTCCTTTCTTCTTTCTCAATTCAACAAGTACGTACGGTTCTATTTAGCTTATGAAGCTCGTTTTGATAAAACACGCTTACTCTAAAACTATATCGCCCTCTGCATCTACAGGACTGCTTCCAGATGGAGAATTTATCTCGGACTTTAATGAATCTATCTTCTGGATCATTTTCTTCATGGAATGTGCACCATCCCCGAACATAAGCATTTCTATATCATCCCACTCTTTTCTCCAGTGATTCAGTTCCTTTGTCAGGGTAGAGAGTTTTTCCTTTAAAGAATATTTGTTCTCTAAACCAAATTTAGCACGTGCCATCTTGATCTGATCTAAATAGTTCTTGATTTGAGCATCTACACCACGTATGTCGGTTTCAGGAGCACAGTATTGTTCAAGTATACCTTGTAGTTTCTCGGATGGAACCCATTTATCCACTTCATACACCGTCACTGATGGATCAGACACCTCCACTTGTTTGGCTAAATCAACAGAAAGCCTTTTCAGTAGATTGGTGTACCTTAAAGTGTCCCTATTCAATTGTTCGAAGGTAGAATAGTACTCACTGATACTCTTGCGGTTCTGTACTCCTACTGTGATGTCCCTTCCGGTTCCTGCATTCTCAAAAAGTTGTGCTTCTCTCGTTTGATATTTATGGTATCGCAGACGGATGGAATTTTTAATCAGCTCTCTATGTAAACCAGGTAGCTTCTTGAGCGATTCAGTAAGCAAATCATCTGATGATTTAGGGTTTACCAATGCTAACAATATATCTAAAACATTCAATAAGTTGGTTTGGCATTCTTGCAAACCTTGTTCTTCCTCACAAAGAGATTCAAAATACGTACGATTTTCTTCTCTTGTCATATTCTCCATTCGATATTATCAATGCTAAAGGACTTGTTAATCAATACATCTTGTCTTTTTATATTCAATACAGTTCTTCTTAACTCTTCTGCTCTTTATATCGACTTTTCAGTATTTTTCAATGTGCCGCACATAGTAAGCACTTCGGGTAAACAAAAGCTTCATACTAGCAAATCAGAATACTGCAGAAACTGTATTAAATTAAGAAAGAGTAGGAGGTATTTAGAAGTTGAAAGGTGGAAAATCAGTACGTTTGGTAACCGGTATTGATTTAAAAAACTTAAGAACTATGAGTGAAGAAAACCAGGATAAAATAATACAGGATATACGTATTCAACTACGAAAGGCTGCCACAGAATTATCACGATGGAAGTTATACGGCTCCTCGAAGTGGGCAGCAGAGGCACTTGTGGGTCTTGCTGAAACTGTTGATGTCGAACAGCCGCAGTCTTTGGCTGATGAATCGCCGTTACGGAATAAGCAAAGTGTACCGAAGCGAATCTTCGAAATACCACAAAATGGGTTTGGATTATCAGAGTCTGAGTATGACCTGTACCTCCTTGGTTCCACATTGTTTGATGCTAAAGAGTTTGACCGATGTGTTTTTTTCCTGAAAGATGTTACTAATCCATATCTTAAGTTTTTGAAATTATACAGTAAATTTCTGTCATGGGATAAGAAAAGCCAGGAAAGCATGGAGAATATCTTGACTACAGGGAAGTTTACTGACGGAATATACAGAGCAGGTAAAGATGGAGATGGTAATGATAATGAGGATGTGAGCCAAAGTGGACGCGAACATACCAACTTGAGAATGGTTAGCAATGAGCATGAGTCACACTCGCACATTTCATCCATTTTGAAGGAAATTAATGCTTTCCTAGAGTCTTATACAGTAAAAATAGATGATGATGAGGCCGACTTGGGACTTGCTCTATTATATTATTTGCGAGGAATCATCTTAAAACAAGAAAAGAACATTTCTAAAGCAATGTCATCATTACTGAAATCCCTTAGTTGCTATTCTTTCAATTGGTCCTGCTGGTTAGAATTGATGGACTGTTTACAAAAGGTCGACGACGCATTGCTTTTAAATAACTATCTATATCAAAATTTCCAGTTCAAATTTTCTGATAACCTTGGTAGTCAGCGAACGATAGAATTTAATATAATGATCAAGTTTTTCAAACTAAAAGTATTTGAGGAACTGAATGGTCAGTTAGAAGATTATTTCGAAGACTTAGAGTTTTTGCTTCAAGTCTTCCCCAATTTCACTTTTTTGAAGGCCTACAATGCCACAATTAGTTACAATAATCTGGACTATGTTACTGCGGAGAGCCGATTCGATGACATTGTTAAGCAAGATCCGTACCGTCTCAACGATATGGAAACGTACTCCAATATTCTATATGTCATGCAGAAGAATTCAAAATTAGCCTATCTGGCGCAGTTCGTCTCTCAAATAGATAGGTTTAGGCCAGAAACATGCTGTATCATTGCCAACTATTACAGTGCCCGGCAGGAACACGAAAAATCTATCATGTATTTCCGTCGAGCACTAACATTAGACAAGAAAACCACAAACGCATGGACATTAATGGGCCATGAATTTGTTGAATTAAGTAATTCTCATGCTGCAATCGAATGCTATCGTCGGGCAGTGGACATCTGTCCCAGAGATTTCAAAGCATGGTTTGGGTTAGGTCAAGCCTATGCCCTCCTAGACATGCACCTATATTCTCTTTACTATTTCCAGAAAGCATGCACTTTAAAACCTTGGGATCGTCGAATTTGGCAAGTATTAGGAGAGTGTTATAGTAAAACTGGAAATAAGCTAGAAGCTGTAAAGTGCTACAAGAGATCTATAAAGGCTTCACAAACAGTCGATCAAAACACTTCAATATACTATCGGTTGGCACAGTTATATGAAGAACTCGAAGACTTGGAAGAGTGCAAGAAATTCATGGCGAAGTGTGTAGATGTGGAAGAACTTTTAGAGGGTACAGTAACAGATGAAACCGTCAAGGCAAGACTTTGGCTAGCTGTATTCGAGATTAAAGCAGGCAACTACCAATTAGCTTACGACTACGCCATGGGGGTATCTAATGGAACGTCTCAAGAGATCGAAGAGGCGCGCATGCTTGCTCGAGAGTGCAGGAGGCATATGTAGTGACCAAGTATATAGCTATATGTCCAGATATCTCACCATTCATTATTGCGCATACGTACTAAATGATGCGAAATTTTTATAGATACCTAAGTGTATTGCTTCTAAATGGACAATGACAGATATATAAACAAGGTAGTGGGCAGTGTGACCTGGAGACAAACAGCAAAGTAAAGAGTGTAATCTGGGAGAAGGAGATTATAGAAATAACTTTTCGATCATACTCCCTTCAAAATTAAAATAGTACCGAAGCAAGATGAGTGGAATTCCCCCCCCTCCTCCTGGTTTTGAAGATGACGAAGACTTATCACTTCCACCACCACCTCCACCACCAGCCGGATTTGAGATTAAGGAGCTAAATGAGCCATCAGTACAATCACGGCCAAATGAAAATACATTTCTTCTGCCTCCACCACCTCCTCCAAGTGACATCGAAATAGATATTGGGCAAACTTTAGAAACTACTTTACCACCACCACCGCCGCCGCCACCGCCAGGTCTTGATGAGCAAGAGAAGAGTACAGCAAAAAATGAAGAATTACATGGAAAAAGGAAATTGGATACATTGAAGGAGTCTTTCATCACTAGAAAAGTAAGAAAGCGTCAAAAAAAAATGGCCAGGAAGGTAGACAAAACAAGTTTTTATTCTCCTAAAGCCGAAATGCCTCCTGAACATTTAAGGAAGATTATTAATAGTCATAGTGACATGGCCTCCAAAATGTACAATACAGATAAAAAGGCTTTTTTAGGTGCTCTGAAGTACTTACCACATGCGATTTTGAAATTGTTAGAGAACATGCCTCATCCATGGGAACAGGCCAAAGAAGTTAAAGTTCTATACCACACTTCAGGGGCCATAACGTTTGTGAATGAAACACCGAGAGTAATAGAGCCCGTGTATACCGCTCAATGGTCGGCCACGTGGATAGCAATGAGAAGGGAAAAACGAGATAGAACCCATTTTAAAAGAATGAGATTTCCACCTTTCGATGACGATGAACCTCCTTTGTCATATGAACAGCACATAGAAAACATTGAGCCACTGGACCCTATAAATCTTTCATTAGATTCTCAAGATGATGAGTATGTTAAGGATTGGCTCTACGATTCCCGACCCTTAGAGGAAGATAGTAAAAAAGTCAATGGTACATCCTACAAAAAGTGGAATTTTGAACTACCCGAAATGTCGAACTTGTATAGATTATCAACGCCACTGCGAGACGAAATAACTGATAAGAACTACTACTATCTTTTCGATAAAAAGTCCTTTTTTAATGGTAAAGCACTTAACAACGCAATCCCTGGCGGGCCTAAATTCGAGCCTTTATACGCAAGAGAGGAAGAAGAAGACTATAATGAATTTAACTCTATAGATAGAGTAATATTCAGAGTTCCTATTAGAAGCGAATACAGGGTAGCATTTCCTCATCTGTACAATTCAAGACCCCGTTCAGTGCATATACCTTGGTATAATAATCCAGTGTCGTGTATTATTCAGAATGATGAGGACTACGATACATCTGCATTTTTTTTTGATTCATCCTTAAATCCAATACCTCACTTCGCCGATAATACTACGCCCTCAAGCGCCTTAAACGCAAAAGAGGATAAATATTTTACTTTATCTGAAAAATTTGCACCCATTTTGGCTGAAGAGGAAGAACTTGTTTTGCCTAACATGAAGGACGCCATGACACTGTATCATTCACCTTTTCCTTTTAATAGGACAACAGGCAAAATGGTGAGGGCACAAGACGTCGCCTTAGCTAAAAAATGGTTTCTACAACATCCTGATGATGAGTATCCTGTTAAGGTTAAAGTGTCTTACCAAAAGCTACTGAAGAACTACGTGCTTAATGAATTACATCCTACTTCGCCTACGAATCACAATAAAACTAAATTATTGAAAAGTTTAAAAAGTACTAAGTATTTTCAACAAACCACAATTGATTGGGTAGAAGCAGGACTCCAGTTATGTCGTCAAGGGCACAATATGCTAAATCTATTGATTCACCGAAAGGGCCTAACTTATTTACATCTCGACTATAATTTCAATTTAAAGCCAACGAAAACCTTAACGACAAAAGAACGTAAGAAATCAAGACTTGGTAACTCTTTCCACCTGATGCGAGAACTGCTTAAAATGATGAAACTGATTGTAGATACGCATGTTCAGTTTAGATTAGGAAATATTGACGCGTTCCAATTAGCAGATGGTATACATTATATTCTGAACCATCTGGGGCAGTTAACTGGCATTTATCGTTATAAGTATAAAGTAATGCACCAAATTCGTGCATGCAAAGATCTGAAACACGTCATATATTACAAATTCAATAAAAATTTGGGAAAAGGACCCGGTTGTGGGTTTTGGCAACCCGCATGGAGGGTATGGTTAAGTTTCTTAAGGGGCACCATACCCTTACTAGAAAGATATATTGGAAACCTTATCACTCGTCAATTCGAGGGCCGGTCTAACGAGATTGTTAAAACCACAACTAAACAAAGACTTGATGCGTACTATGACCTTGAGTTACGAAACTCGGTTATGGATGACATACTAGAAATGATGCCTGAAAGCATCCGACAGAAAAAAGCAAGAACTATACTACAACATTTAAGTGAGGCTTGGAGGTGTTGGAAAGCCAATATTCCTTGGGACGTTCCTGGTATGCCGGCCCCTATTAAAAAGATAATAGAACGGTACATAAAAGCCAAAGCTGATGCCTGGGTTTCTGCTGCTCATTATAATAGAGAACGTATCAAGCGTGGTGCTCACGTCGAAAAGACTGTGGTTAAAAAGAACTTAGGGCGCTTAACGAGACTCTGGATCAAAAATGAACAGGAACGTCAAAAGCAAATACAGAAAAACGGGCCTGAAATCACTCCCGAAGAGGCTACAACGATATTTTCTGTCATGGTTGACTGGCTTGAATCGAGAAGCTTTTCACCAATACCATTTCCTCCTTTAACTTACAAGAATGATACTAAGATTTTGGTTCTTGCGCTAGAAGATTTAAAGGATGTCTACGCATCAAAAGTACGTCTAAATGCATCCGAAAGGGAAGAGCTTGCGCTGATAGAAGAAGCTTATGATAATCCTCATGATACATTGAACAGAATTAAGAAGTACTTATTGACCCAACGCGTTTTTAAGCCTGTTGATATAACTATGATGGAAAACTATCAAAATATCTCTCCTGTTTATTCAGTAGACCCCTTGGAAAAGATTACCGATGCGTATCTTGATCAATATTTGTGGTATGAAGCCGACCAACGGAAGCTTTTCCCAAATTGGATAAAACCAAGCGATTCAGAGATACCACCTCTTCTGGTTTATAAGTGGACTCAGGGTATAAATAACTTATCTGAAATTTGGGACGTATCCAGGAGTCAATCTACAGTTTTGCTTGAAACTTCATTAGGTGAAATGGCCGAAAAAATTGACTTTACTTTACTTAATAGATTGCTTCGCCTGATCGTAGATCCAAATATTGCTGACTACATTACTGCCAAGAATAACATTGTGATTAACTTCAAGGATATGAGCCACGTCAACAAATATGGCTTAATACGGGGTTTAAAGTTCGCCTCATTCATATTCCAATATTATGGACTAGTTATAGATCTTTTATTACTAGGCCAAGAAAGGGCTGCTGATTTGGCAGGTCCAGCTAACAATCCAAACGAATTTATGCAATTCAAGAGCGCAGAGATAGAAAAATCACATCCAATCAGACTGTATACCAGATATCTGGATCGTATATATGTACTTTTTCGCTTGGAAGAAGATGAGAGTGATGAATTAACTGATGAATATCTCGCGGAAAATCCTGATCCAAACTTCGAGAATAGCATTGGATATAATAATAGAAAATGTTGGCCCAAAGATTCGCGCATGAGATTAATCCGTCAGGACGTTAATCTAGGGCGAGCTGTGTTTTGGGAAGTTCAAGGTAGGGTGCCAAATTCATTAACATCAATTAAATGGGAGAATGCGTTTGTTTCAGTATATAGCAAGAACAATCCGAACTTACTCTTCTCCATGTGTGGATTTGAGGTCAGAATATTACCAAGACAGAGGATGGATGAAGTGGTTTCTAATGATGAAGGTGTTTGGGATTTAATCGACGAACGAACTAAGCAAAGAACTGCAAAAGCTTACTTGAAAGTATCGCAGGAGGAAATTGATAAATTTGACAGTAGGATAAGAGGCATATTAATGGCTTCCGGTTCGACTACTTTTACTAAAGTGGCCGCAAAGTGGAACACTTCTCTGATATCTCTTTTTACGTACTTCAGAGAGGCTATTGTCGCTACAGAGCCATTACTGGATATCCTGGTAAAAGGAGAAACCCGAATTCAAAATCGTGTTAAACTAGGTTTAAATTCAAAAATGCCAACAAGATTTCCGCCCGCCGTTTTCTATACCCCGAAGGAACTTGGTGGTTTAGGTATGATTAGTGCTTCTCACATTTTAATTCCTGCATCTGACTTGAGTTGGTCGAAACAGACCGACACTGGAATTACACATTTTCGAGCTGGTATGACACATGAGGACGAAAAATTGATTCCCACTATCTTTCGTTACATAACTACTTGGGAAAATGAATTCTTAGACTCTCAGAGGGTATGGGCCGAATATGCAACAAAAAGACAGGAAGCTATTCAACAAAACAGAAGATTGGCTTTCGAAGAACTCGAAGGATCATGGGACCGTGGTATACCCCGTATCAGCACTTTGTTCCAAAGAGATAGACACACTCTGGCGTATGATAGGGGCCACAGAATACGTAGGGAATTTAAGCGGTACTCTTTAGAGAGAAATAGTCCATTTTGGTGGACAAATTCTCACCATGATGGTAAATTATGGAACTTGAATGCGTATAGAACCGACGTTATTCAGGCCCTCGGAGGTATTGAAACCATCTTAGAACATACTTTATTCAAAGGGACTGGTTTCAATTCATGGGAGGGTTTGTTTTGGGAAAAAGCGTCCGGTTTTGAAGATTCAATGCAATTTAAAAAGCTAACTCATGCTCAAAGAACAGGTTTAAGCCAAATTCCAAATCGTAGATTTACCTTATGGTGGTCGCCAACTATTAACAGAGCAAATGTGTATGTCGGTTTCTTGGTACAGTTAGATCTGACTGGTATTTTCCTACATGGTAAAATCCCCACATTAAAAATATCCTTGATACAAATATTCCGTGCTCATTTGTGGCAAAAAATACACGAAAGTATAGTCTTTGATATTTGTCAAATCCTTGATGGAGAGCTAGATGTTTTGCAAATTGAATCTGTAACGAAGGAGACAGTCCATCCTCGTAAATCGTACAAAATGAACTCATCTGCTGCTGATGTCACCATGGAAAGTGTTTACGAATGGGAAGTTTCTAAACCTTCCCTACTACATGAAACAAATGACTCCTTTAAGGGCTTAGTGACCAATAAGATGTGGTTTGATGTGCAATTGAGATATGGTGATTACGATTCCCATGACATATCTCGTTATGTAAGAGCGAAATTCCTTGATTATACCACAGATAACGTAAGCATGTATCCCTCACCAACAGGTGTTATGATTGGTATCGATTTGGCCTACAACATGTATGATGCTTATGGTAATTGGTTCAGTGGATTAAAGCCTTTAATACAAAACAGTATGAGGACAATTATGAAAGCAAACCCAGCATTATACGTTCTTCGTGAACGTATTAGAAAAGGCCTTCAAATATATCAATCTAGTGTGCAGGAGCCGTTCTTAAACTCCTCAAACTACGCTGAACTATTCAATAATGATATAAAACTCTTTGTTGACGACACTAATGTTTATAGAGTTACTGTTCACAAAACTTTTGAAGGTAATGTTGCAACAAAAGCCATAAATGGTTGTATTTTTACTTTAAACCCTAAGACCGGGCACCTTTTCTTAAAAATTATCCATACCTCTGTATGGGCCGGTCAAAAACGTCTAAGTCAGTTGGCTAAATGGAAAACAGCCGAAGAAGTTAGTGCTCTTGTAAGATCTTTGCCTAAAGAAGAACAGCCAAAACAAATTATTGTCACACGAAAGGCAATGCTTGATCCTTTGGAAGTTCATATGCTCGACTTTCCCAACATAGCGATTAGACCAACAGAACTGAGACTACCTTTTTCAGCTGCAATGTCAATAGATAAACTTTCCGATGTTGTAATGAAAGCAACTGAACCTCAAATGGTTCTTTTTAATATTTATGATGATTGGTTAGACCGCATTTCATCATACACCGCCTTTTCTAGACTCACACTACTTCTAAGGGCTTTAAAAACAAATGAAGAAAGTGCCAAAATGATTCTACTCAGTGACCCGACGATCGCTATTAAATCATACCATTTATGGCCGTCATTCACTGACGAACAATGGATCAATATCGAATCTCAAATGAGAGATTTGATTTTGACAGAATACGGAAAAAAATACAACGTTAATATATCTGCCTTGACTCAAACGGAAATTAAGGATATTATACTGGGGCAGAATATCAAAGCGCCATCTGTCAAAAGGCAAAAGATGGCCGAATTAGAAGCTGCTAGGAGTGAAAGACAAAACGACGAAGAAACGACAGGCGCATCAACCGTTATGAAGACTAAAACTATCAATGCTCAAGGCGAAGAAATAGTTGTAGTAGCTTCTGCTGATTATGAAAGTCAAACGTTCAGCTCTAAGAATGAATGGAGAAAATCTGCAATTGCTAATACATTGTTACACTTGAGATTGAAAAACATTTACGTTTCAGCTGACGACTTTGTAGAGGAACAGAATGTTTACGTTCTTCCCAAGAATTTATTAAAGAAGCTTATCGAAATATCTGATGTGAAAATCCAGGTGGCCGCTTTTATTTATGGTAAGGAGGCCAAGGATCATCCGAAGGTAAAGGAAATCAAAACTATTGCGTTAGTACCTCAGTTGGGCCACGTAGGATCAGTTCAGTTGAGCAACAATCCTGACATTAGAAGCCTTCCAGACACAGAAGGACTCGAACTATTAGGTTGGATTCATACTCAAACAGAAGAGTTTAAGTTTATGACGGCATCTGAAGTAACAACTCACTCTAAATTTTTTGCGGATAAGAAAAGAGACTGCATTGATATTTCCATTTTCTCCACACCAGGGTCGATATCATTGAGCGCTTATAATCTAACTGACGAAGGTTACCAATGGGGAGAAGAAAACAAGGACATAACAAATGTGATATCAGAAGGGTTTGAACCTACATTTAGTACGCATGCCCAACTTTTACTTTCTGACCGTATTATAGGTAATTTCATAATTCCATTGAGAAACGTTTGGAACTACACATTCATGGGCACAGCATTTGACCGAGAAGGTGATTACGGTTTCAAGTATGGTATTCCTTTGGAATTTTATAATGAGATGCATCGCCCCGTTCACTTTTTACAGTTTAATGAGTTAGCAGGCGATGAAGAGTTGGAAGCCGAACAAGTTGACGTATTCAGTTAAGCTTATTCAGTATAAAGACAAATACCTATTGTTCTAAATATATACGTAAGAATCATTTCTAATGCATTTTTTTATAGACGCCGTTATCGTCATTGGCCACCTGATGTTCGATAATTTGAGAGTTTTTTTGTATTATGCAATTCATAGATACGTGAAGAATCAGCCTTGAACTATATTTCTACTTCAAAAGTCAACTAAGGAAAATAACTAAAATATATCAACTAAAAAAGATCCACATGCCTTTTCCCTTTCGCCTTTCCTTTCATAATGAAAGTGGACACTTCTTGTTTTCATTTCGCGCAATTAAGGAATTCCGTGTGGCAGAAGGAATTGCTTTATTTAGCTAGTCCCACCATCTAAAACTGAACATAGAATATGTCTTCGAAAATAATTTGCAGTTGCACATACGATCTTCGAAATAAAACAACGAGGAGAACGACTCAAGCCAGCACTTATTTTGTGCAAGCCAACAGTGTCAATATAATACATTGTGAGGATGCCGGGAACGCCACAGAAGAACAAGAGGTCAGCCAGTTTATCCGTTTCGCCTGTGAAGGAGACAGATGAGAAGGATTCAATTTGCAATGATTCGAAGATGGTATTATCAAAGCAAGCAAAGAGGAAAAAAAAATACGCTTTCGCTCCTATGAATAATCTGAATGGAAAGAGTAGTAAGATATCGAATGTAAGTGTCCTAAAGTCAATATCTGTTTCACAAGTACGAAATACATCAAGAACTAAAGAGGCAAGCAAAATGGTTAGTATGAACGCAAAGTCGTTATCAAACTCACAGACTAAACTAAAACGTGAAGTGTCTAATTTGAGTAGGCATTGTGATTTTACCCATGATGAAGATGGTCCTATGGAAGAAGTAATATGGAAATACTCGCCTATGCAGCGAGATATGTCCGACAAAACGACCAGTGCTGTCGAATTTTCCGATGACTATGGAGATGTTCAAGATCCCTCTTCGACACCTATAGTCCCCAATCGGTTGAAAACTGTTCTTAGTTTTACCAATATCCACGTACCAAATACTGACGTAAATCAATTGGCACAAGAGAATGTCGATGAGCAAGTGCGCCCTAAGATAGCAAACACATCACCAAGGGGGTCATTCCGTAATATAGACGATATTCTCGATGATATAGAGGGCGATTTAACTATAAAACCGAGAATAGCGAAATTTAGCGATTTACCATCTTCACCCATCAAAGCACCCAATGTTGAACAAGAAGAACCAGAAGTGGTTGCGGATACCACAGACAACACGAATACCACAGGTGAAAGTAACGATGGTGATGACTCTTTGATTGATATTCTAACTCAAAAATATGTTGAAAAACGTAAGGAGGAGGGCCAGGTGACAGTTCAAAGCAGAAATGATCCTAAGAATGGAGCGCATCAATTCTACAAGGAAGATGAAAAATATAAAAAGAATTGTGACAATAAAGATAACACTGCCAACGTAAACAGTAAAGTTAATCCAGACGATGCATGTGATAAAAATCAAGAAGGCAGAAAATACCAAAGAAGTCAAGAAAATGAAGAAAATTTCTCAGACGAATCTTCAGACGATTTACTAATAGAACTACTAAACGAAACCCAAACACAGGGTGAATCTAATGCTATTGAACAAGAAATAGAAAAAGTAGAAAAAATGGTCTCTAATGACCTAAAAGTTGCTGCTGATTCTACTTTGTCCACATATGCTCTCAAAGCTAGGTCTGGCGCGCCAAGAGATGGTGTAGTACGATTAGTAATAATCAGTTTACGTAGTGTGGAACTGCCAAAGATAGGAACGCAAAAAATACTAGAGTGCATAGATGGTAAAGGCGAACAAAGCTCTGTAGTCGTTCGGCATCCTTGGGTGTATTTGGAATTTGAAGTTGGAGATGTAATACATATTATCGAAGGGAAAAATATTGAAAACAAGCGGCTTCTTTCCGATGACAAAAACCCTAAAACTCAATTGGCCAACGACAACTTGTTGGTGTTAAATCCTGATATATTATTTTCAGCAACATCTGTCGGGAGCTCGGTAGGTTGTTTGAGACGTGCCATTCTGCAAATGCAGTTCCAAGACCCTCGTGGAGAACCAAGTCTGGTTATGACTTTAGGAAACATCGTACACGAATTATTACAAGATTCTATCAAATACAAGCTCTCACATAGCAAAATTTCTATGGAGAAAATAGCGCAAAAGCTGGACTCTTTGTTAGAAACTTATTCATTCTCAATTCTGATTTGTAACGAAGATGTCCAGAGCGTCAAAGAATTAATTATGAAAGAACATGTCGAGAACATTTTATTTTTTGTTAATAAGTATGTTTCAAAAAGTAATTATGGTTGCTACACGTCTGTTTCCGGAACTAGAAGAACACAGCCAATTTCAATCTCCAATGTGATTGATATTGAAGAAAATATTTGGTCTCCAATATATGGTCTTAAAGGATTCCTAGATGCAACTGTTGAAGCTAATGTTGAAAACAATCAAAAGTACATTGTTCCTTTAGAAGTCAAAACTGGAAAATCCAGGAGTGTTTCACACGAAGTTCAAGGCTTAATTTATACGTTACTACTGAATGATCGTTACGAAATACCGATAGATTTTTTTCTTCTCTATTTTACAAGAGATGACAATATGACAAAATTTCCATCTGTTTTGCATTCCATTAAACATATTCTCATGTCCCGAAATAGAATGAGCATAGGCTTTAAGCATCAACTCCAGGAGGTTTATGGGCAAGCTCGAACAAATTTTGAATTACCACCATTATTACGTGATTCATCTTGTGATTCCTGTTTTATGAAAGAATCATGCATGATATTAAATAAGTTACTGGAAAATGGAACATCAGAAGAAAGTGGCTTAATAGAGGGTGAATTTGATACTTTGACTGAGCATTTGTTGCCAAATCTCGCCACCTACAAAGAATTTTTTACTAAATATAATGATCTAATAACGAAAGAAGAGTCAAGTATAACGTGCATAAACAAAGAGTTGTTTTTATTGGATAGTTTTACTAGAGAATCTAGAAGTGGGAGATGTCTTTCTAATTTGATTGTATCAGAAATGGTCGAAAATGAGAAAAATGAGGGAACGTATTTATATTGCTTCTCAAGACACAATAAAAATAAGAACTCGCAGTCAATGTTAACTTCTCAAATCGCCGTCAATGACTTTGTGGTTATTAGTGATGAGGAGGGCCATTTTTGCTTGTGCCAAGGTCGTGTCAAATTCATAACTACGGACAGAATCGGTATATCCATCAAGCGAAAATTATTAAACAATCGGCTTCTAGACAAGGAAAGAGGGATTACTAGTGTGCAAAGTGTAATTGACCCTGGGATAGGCCAATCCAATCTCATAGCTACTCAAAATTTGGTTACGTACAGGATAGACAAGAATGATATTCAACAAGGTTTGTCTTTAGCACGTTTCAATCTCTTGAGCTTGTTTTTACCAACTGTTTTACCTGGCTTAGATATTATTGACGAAAGGAGTAAATTATGTCGGAAAACGAAGAGTTCTGATGGAGGTAATGAAACACTACGATCTCTTTTAGTTGATGATAGAGCACCGAAGTTTAGAGATCTGAATGATGACCCCGTAGTACCATACAAGCTTACGGAGGATATAACTTTCAATTTGAATCAAAAAGATGCTATAGACAAAGTAATGAGAGCCGAAGACTATGCATTGATATTAGGAATGCCAGGGACTGGTAAGACCACTGTTATTGCAGAAATTATCAAAATTCTTGTTTGCAAAGGGAAAAGTGTACTTTTGACATCATATACTCATTCTGCTGTAGATAATATCTTGATTAAGTTGAAAGACACGGATATCAACATAATGAGATTAGGAATGAAACATAAGATTCACCCTGATGTGCAGAAATATGTGCCTAACTATGCTTCAGTGAAAAGTTACAACGATTATTTGACTAAGATAAACAACACATCTGTTATCGCTACCACGTGTTTGGGCATCAACGATATATTATTTACATTACACGAAAGAGATTTTGATTATGTGATTTTAGATGAGGCAAGCCAAATATCAATGCCGGTCGCTTTGGGACCTCTAAGATATGGATGCAGGTTCATTATGGTAGGTGACCATTACCAACTACCACCACTAGTTAAAAATGACGCGGCTCGATTAGGGGGATTGGAAGAATCGTTATTCAAAATGTTCTGCGAAAAGCATCCGGAAAGTGTTGTAGAACTGACTTATCAGTACCGTATGTGTGGAGATATTGTCAGTTTGTCCAATTTTCTAATTTATGATAATAAACTAAAGTGCGGAAATAACAAAGTTTTTGTTCAATCTCTAAAGTTACCCATTCCTGACGCCTTGTTACAATATAGGGATAAATCAGTTGATTCTAAGCAATGGCTTGAGGATATAATGGAACCCGCGAGAAAAGTTGTATTTTTAGATTATGATAACTGCCCCAATATCGTGGAACAAAGTGAAAAGGACAATATTACAAATCGTGGGGAGGCAGAATTGACCCTACAATGTGTAGAAGGAATGATTATGAGTGGCATATCATGCGAAGATATTGGTGTAATGACGTTATACAGAGCGCAGTTGAGATTACTGAAGAAGAAATTCAATAAAGATGCATACAAGGGGCTAGAAATCTTGACTGCTGACCAGTTTCAAGGTCGTGACAAGAAGTGCATAATTATTTCCATGGTAAGAAGAAACTCTCAGTTAAATGGAGGGTCATTGCTGAGAGAGTTAAGAAGAGTGAATGTTGCCATGACAAGGGCCAAATCCAAACTGATCATTATAGGTTCAAGAAGTACAATCGGTTCTGTTCCCGAGATTAAGTCGTTCATAGATTTGTTAGAAGAGCGTAAGTGGATCTATACCATGTGCCAGGATGCACTATACAAGTACAGATTTCCCCAAAGACCAGACACTACTGATGGAGCACACCACAGCTCCAAAAAAAGAACAGGGGCTAAACCTATCACATCCACATCAAAATTTGTCAGCGATAAACCTATCATAAAGGAAGTTTTACAAGAGTATGAAAGCTGATATTACAAAGAATAGCTTTTTCACGGTAAAAATCCATCACAGCATAAAACTTAGATATCAATTTATAAAGTCGGTACATAACACATATCACTAGCACTAACTTGTGTACCCGCTTTCATGAATATTTTTCTAGAAAATCTTCGTTTGAACTTTTTCAAAAGCTTCCTTATTAACAAACCAATATGTTTTTTCGTCGAACAATTTGTTAACCAATACGGTAGGCAGTTGATCGTTTTTTAGATCAAAAATTTCATGCATTATATTTTGTTTAGAACTGCCTTCAGCTACAAAACACAAGGCTTTCGCATCTTTGAGGACAGGGAGAGTGAAAGTTATTCTGTCGCTTGGAGGTTTTGGGGAATCATGACACCATGCAACTCTCTTAGTTGTTTCATCTAACAAGTACTTGTGCTTTTCACCGGGAAACAAAGAACAGGTGTGTCCATCAGGACCACAACCCAACAGCACCAAATCGAGAGATTGAGGTAAAATTTGCTCGTACTCTGCTGCGATTTTGTCCTTAGATTCAGCATCGTTGTTGCCAACCAAGGACTCGTCCATAGGATAAATGTTTGTTTGGGTAGTTGACGGCAAATTATTCAGAACGACTTTCTTGAAAGCACCATAATTACTATCAGCGTCCGTTAACGGCACAATTCTTTCATCGGAGAAGTAAATTTTCCACTTGGACCATTGAACTCTAGACGACAGTGACTCGTCTGCTACCAAACTTTCATATAGAGCGTTGATCAAAGAACCACCGCTAACAGAAACCTTAAAGTCTGATTTCTTCTGAAGTGCCTCATCTTGTTTCTTGACGATGAATTCGCCCAATTGATGGGTCAAACTAGCTCTCACAGGGAACACACTCACTGTAACCATTGAATAGCTGATTTAATCGAGCCAATTGATTATGCTATGCCTTTTGCCATCCTCGAGGCCTTTCTTTCTTATATACTATAATCATTGTCGGGGATAAAAATGGAAAAAAAAAAATTATACGTGTATATTTTTCACATATATAGAAATAGTAGTACGGAAACTAATTATAACACCGCGCGCAAAGGAAACATACTTTACTGTTCTAAGAATATTATACAATCCGGATATACATACTTACGTACATATCTTCGACAAAGCAAAGACTCGAGTTGTAAATTTGGTGTTTATCTGCCCGTAGTAATCTCCTTTTTGCTTTCGTCAGCGCCGCTGAGGATGTAGCTGAACAATTGCGATATAGAGTCACCGTTCCGTATCCTATAGTTGGCAATTCTACCCAGCTGGTAACCAGCGGTCAGGCAAAGAAACGAGTTGACAGATGCCAACAAGATGTTCCTTGGCTTGATTACAAACGACCAACGGGTCCAAATCAATGCAGTAGAGAGCAGCGACAAATTCTGAGCACCAGAAATTTTCTCCACGGGTCTCTTCATATCACTAAATCCAGCGAAAACCAACCCCCATTTTAAAGTAGGAGCCCAGAAATGGACTGTCTTGGGGCCGGTTTCACTTTGCCAAAACCGCCTGAATGCAAAACGTACGGAAGATGTGGACATTTTTTCTTTATCTTATCTTTTCTTTGTTAAAACTATGGTTTTTCCTCTTTTATGTAGTGTAAATTTTTCTGATATAGTGAGTGATAACTCTTGACAATACGTTCTTTCGAATGAACTAGTGGTTTGCCGTCTATTTCAGTTTTCTATTGCTATCAGCGATGCCAACGATGTGCGTGAGAGACTTTGCTGTTTTCTTCGAGAAAAGTCTCTCCTGTTTCTCTCTCGGACTTTTCTCTCTTATTATATATGCTCAACGCTTTTCTTTTTTTTTTTTTTTCCATGCTAGTCATGCGCGTGATAAGAAAGCGCACGAAACAAATGAGTAATCCATAGGAAACAGTGCAGCCCTCAAGGTCAGTAACAACCGTGACTCAGCTTGGCTTTGTGAAACAAGCGACATCCTGACAGAGCGGTGGGGAAATCCAGGGGTCTTCACGACGCACGTTAAGTATGGGAAGAAGATGATAATTCGTGTATTTAAGCGAGCGGCGGTTTGTATCACTTTTCACGAGCATGTGACATAGGGGTTTCAATTCGATAATTGGTATTCAGGCTTTTGGGATTGATGAATATATTCGTCGATGTGCAGATAGTGATGAGGCTTGGTAATAATCGTTGGTTGACCAAGTTGAGTACGCAGCGAAATTACATTTTTTATTGTTTTTTTTGGTTTTTCTTTGGTGGGGGAGGAAGGAGAAAGCCTGGCTTGTACATATAAAGGGAGTGTTCATATCGCAGGTAATAGATTTTAGTTTTCATTGAACTCGAGATGACAACGTATTTTAAGCTGGTGAAAGGTGCGACTAAGATCAAGTCGGCTCCGCCTAAACAGAAGTACGTGGACCCGATCTTACTAGGGACCAGCAGCGAGGAAGACTTTTATGAGATCGTGAAAGGTTTGAATTCCCGAATTAATGACACGGCTTGGACTATTGTGTACAAGTCTTTGCTGGTGGTACATTTGATGATAAGGGAGGGTGCCAAAGATGTTGCATTGCGGTACTACTCTAGGAACCTGGAGTTCTTTGCTATTGAAAACATACGTGGTTCCAACGGCAGTGCGTCTGGAGATATGAGGGCACTTGATAGGTACGATAATTACTTGAAGGTCAGATGTAGAGAGTTTGGGAAAATCAAAAAGGACTACGTGAGAGACGGCTACCGAACGTTGAAGTTGAACAATAACAACTATGGAAGCTCGAGAAACAAGCAACACTCCATTAATATTGCATTAGATCACGTGGAGTCTTTGGAGGTACAAATCCAGGCTCTGATTAAGAACCGGTATACACAGTTTGACCTGAGCAACGAACTGATCATATTTGGGTTCAAGCTGCTTATTCAAGACCTATTGGGTTTATATAATGCTCTCAACGAAGGTATCATAACTCTACTGGAGTCCTTCTTTGAATTGTCTCATCACAATGCCGAGAGAACTCTGGACCTGTACAAGACATTTGTAGATCTGACCGAACACGTAGTCAGGTACTTGAAAAGCGGTAAAACTGCGGGCTTGAAGATACCCGTCATCAAACACATCACTACAAAACTGGTCAAGTCGCTAGAAGAGCATTTATTAGAGGATGACAAGACACACAACACGTTTGTTCCAATTGATGGTTCCCCAGGCAGCACGGGCGCAACGGCACCCAAGTCTACTGCACAGGAAAGATTGGAGCAAATTCGGGAACAAAAGAGGATCCTAGAGGCACAATTGAAAAATGAACAGGTGGCAATATCTCCTGCGGTGACCACTGTCACGCCGGCTCAATCTTACAATCCATTTGCAACAGACTCTTCTACGCAAACTAACTTTACGATGGCTGGAAGTAATCAAATGCAGCAAACAGCAAACAATCCATTTTCAACTCAAACGCAACAGCAAGCCATAAGTTCACAGACTGCTCGTACAGAGCCTTTAGCTCCAAGTGCTCCAGAATATGCAATGGTCCAACAAACAGTGAACACGAATCCTATACAAGATCCTGGCATAAGTGCTCAACAAACAGGCTACTATTCTATCAATAATTACATGACTCCCGCCTTCACGGGTGCAGGATTTGGAGGATACTCCGTTTCACAGGATGCAACTGCCGGTTCCAATCAACAAATTTCTCAACCACTAACTGGTTCTAACAACCCATTTGCATTGCACAATGCTGCGACCATTGCCACAGAAAATCCTGCACTGGATCCTGCTCTGAATAACCCATTTTCACAACCAAACTTCAATGAACAGAATACCGGCGTGCCACTGCAACAACAGATAATAAGCAATCCTTTTCAAAACCAAACGTATGATCAACAACAACCAAAAATGCTCTTAAGTACCATTAATAGTGTTATGACGACTCCTACAAGCATGCATGGTTCAATGAATATTCCTCAACGTTTCGATAATTCGGAGTTTCAATTTCAACCTCACTACGCTCAAGATCATCCAAACCCGCAGCTACAATCGCAGCTACAACCGCAGCTACAACCGCAGCTACAACCGGGCTACCACACCCCCGCAACCGCAGCTGTCAACCCCACTGCAAATATCATTGAAACTGCTCAGCCTCAGACTGTTCCTGTTTATCCACAGCAGCTACAGCAGTCTCAAACGCACCAACAAATTTCAGGAAACCAGTATACCAACAACTTCAATTTGATTGATATGTGATACATAGTATATTTATGTATGTAGGTATGTACTTAAGTGCTTATGTAGATAGTAACAAGTTGCTATAAGGAAATGCTATGCAATATCCACTTTTTTCTAATTCAAGTATGGAATTCTCTCAGTAATATTAATGGCTTGTCAGGTTCAATTCTACCCCGGCCACGAAAATATTAGTAGCGCCGCATGATGGGGTTTGTATTGTTATTCCCGAGACTACATATATGGGGGTATAGAGAAGAAGGCCAAGTATTCTTTTATCTGTCTGCACTTTCAAAAACGACAAACACGTTAGAGAAACAATGAATACTGGCCAATGTCAAGCCAATGAAGTAAACAAGTTTGTTAGGAGAGCAGAGAAAAGCGCTCTTTCAGGCAGAAAAAATACGCCTTCTTTTAACACAATTAGAAGCACACAGAGTCCGCCACTGACTTTCAACAACAGAAATGAGCAAAGTTTTTTGCAGCATCCAGAAAGTTTTAACCGATCATGTTCTTATATGAATGTCCATCCTAGCATTTTAAATAATCAGAATCTGGAGTTGGCAGCGTACAAATCAAACGACAATAGAGCTTCTTGGGCTAAAGATTTCAGATACAACCCATCTAAAGACGTAGAATTACCTATCGAAAACCAGCTAACAAATCTTGACCTAGACAAAGAACTATACAAGCCTGAAATGGGGCTGAGCCCTCGCTTTTATTCGCCCAAAACCTTTAGCATGCCTTCTTTTCCTTTGATTGATCGTGAAGTGCCCAAGGCAAGGGGTTTAAAACTTCCTGTTAGTAGTCACATCGATTACTTGATTGATGCTAAGTTTTTGGAAATGGAAACCAGTAGTTTCAATGAAGAAGTCTATGTAGAAGAGGAAAGTTCAGTTGGGGAACTAGAAAACGAAGAAGCCGTGATGAAGGATTTGGCTTCTGATATGGTCGAGTTTTGCAGTAACAATAGTGCCGATGCAGATATAAAAGCAAGACTAAAAAGTTCAAAATTTATGGGATTGATGGGTGATATCAGCGATGGTTCTATTATTTTGAAGAAAGAGAGAGATAAAGAGAAAAATCTTCAAAAACACGTTGGTTTCTGCTTTGAAGGTACAGGAAGTTGGGCGGGTCTTGAATTTCATAATGTAAAGGACAGAATTGCGTAGTAACTCGTAACAAATGCTCCACCTTATATTATGGCAAATTCTATAACGGTCTATAACTGGGCTCAAGAGGCAATTCTATGTTAAATACTGCGTTGACAGTTATACATAAAAAAAAAGGCGACTAGAGAAGAATAGACATCATTCTTCGAAAGAAGGCTAGAAATTTGTCATTTCAACTGGATTTTGGACAGAGGAACTACCTTTATCAGATTCGTAAGGGCAGTAATCGCTAACAAAGTTCAGTTTGTTACTGCTCGGTACACTTTTGCCCACTCGTGCTTGATATCCATCTTCACTAGTGAGAATTCTATTATCTGCATTCACATTCTGAAACTTTGTTGTTGTTTTAAATTTTTTCATGTTTAAACTTGAATCGTCTCCACTATCTTCAACTTGTTCATGGTTCTTTAATATAGGTAGATTTCTTTTCTGTTTATACTCTCTATCGCTTCCATATACGGAATCACATCTATTATCATTAGTAATGTCACTATCATTTTCTTCCTCTATGCCCAGCAGTCCGGCCTTTACATCGCTAACAAAACTCCAAAGTGATCTGGAGACAGATCCTTGCGAGGGAGATGGCACGCCAGCTTCTAGTGTTTCATCATCATATTGTTGTGTTGACGACCCGCCATTACTAGTGGATACTACTTGTTGTGGTTGTGGTGTTGCTGAAGGAGAGTCGTCCCAGTTCAGAGTCCTCTCGATTTCATGCTGAATGATTTTATCAAATTGATTGAATAAAGCCAACGGTTTACTCCAAAGTGACTGTTTGGATGAATCTAATGAGTCGTCTTGCTGGTGTGCTTCTTGTTTATCCTGCGGAGATGCACATATGGACTGCTTCGTGTTATTTCTTGTCCTTCCAGAACTAGAAAGGTTGCTATTAGTGGAATTTTCAGCTCGAGATTCCATAGGTATACTTTGAAAAATTGGTGAAAGAGCGCGACTTTTCACTGGTGTGTTCAGAGAAGGATCCAGATGTTTACTCACTTGTTCCTTCAACTCCTGCAGTTCACGTGCACGACGAGCGTAGTTCTGTTCTTCATGTTTGGTTTGCTTTTTCAAATCTTCAATCTTCTGTTTGCATTCTAGAAGTTCCAACTCTTTTGCAGCAAGGGCTTGTAAAAGTGCACTTACATCGACACCATTCGTGGGTATGGTGGTCACTATTATACTATTAACTGATTGGGAACTCCCATTTCTAGACCGTCGAAGCCCGCCCGTCATAGCTTGCTCACTGGAAAGTACTGTAGTCGATTCTAACGGAATTCCATGGGATCCGTCTGAATAACTTACTGAATTTCCAAAGGACATGTTGTTTTGTGATTCTGGTGTAGTAGGAATAACCATGGGTTGAATGAGTGATCTTCTCTTACTCATTGCGTTTGAAACGGAGACAGAAGAATGACGAGTTACAACTCTCCTAGTTTCTGACTTGATTTGCAGGGGATGATCTTGTTCATTCAATCTCGTTGGCGTCATTAACCTTTGTGAATGCATGCTCCCTACACTAGACGTACGATGGTGGTCTGATCTAGAACCATTTGAACTAGAAGAACGATACTTTGATTGAGCCTTCACCACAGGTGATATCGACTGTATACTATTTCGGGTACTGGTATCCACCTTCAAATCCAACTCATTGGACTCTATAAACTCGTCAAATTTATTCATATCTGTATCCTACCCAGTATAGTTTCGATTGTACTGGGTCCATGCGGTGGTAATTGACTCGTTCACAGTTGATATATATGCCCTTTTGCTTCTTTCACATTGAACTCTACAACTTGGACCCTTCATCACCTTTGGAATCACGCGGCACGTCTTCTGGGGACTTGGCGACGCGGTTGTTGATAATAGACTACAAGCAAGCATTCCTTTAAAATATGAAACAATCGAGGTATAGAATAAAACGATAAGGCACGTTTTATAAAGTAACCGTTTTGCTTAATTGGTGCCATTAACACTTATTAACAAATTCACCGTAATTTTTCCAGGTGAAGGGAGAGCCCGTTTGCCTCAATTTGCACCTAAAAAACAATCTAAACATGGCAGGATTCAGCTTCGCCAAGAAGTTTACTCACAAGAAACATGGAAAGACTCCTTCTGATGCTTCCATCTCTGATCAATCTAGAGAAGCTTCATTGTCGACTCCTCCGAATGAGAAATATTTCACTAAACAGGAAACGCCTCAGAAAGGACGTCAATTCTCACAAGGTTATCATACCAATGTTAATAAAACCACTTCACCCCCCATGTTTTCCAGAAAGCAACAATCAGAACCAAGGATCCAACCAAGTGCAGTGCCACCACAACAACGAAACGTTTCAGGACCATCTACAACCCTACATAAACAGCCTTCAAAACAGAGAGAGTACACCGTGTGGAATAGGATTAAGTTACAGAATTCGCCTTTCCCACGTTATAGGCACGTTTCCTCTGCGTACGTTACAGACAAAAACCAAATATATGTCATTGGGGGACTTCACGACCAATCTGTGTACGGTGATACCTGGATATTAACGGCCTTTGATAATGCTACCAAATTTTCCACAACTACGATAGACATAAGTGAAGCCACGCCACCACCAAGAGTAGGTCATGCAGCCGTTCTATGTGGGAATGCTTTTGTTGTATTCGGCGGTGACACACATAAAGTTAATAAGGAAGGTTTAATGGATGATGATATATATCTTTTGAATATTAACTCCTACAAATGGACGGTTCCAGCACCCGTAGGACCACGTCCATTGGGTAGATATGGCCATAAAATTTCCATCATCGCCACAACTCAAATGAAAACGAAACTATACGTTTTTGGTGGTCAATTTGATGACACTTACTTCAACGACCTAGCTGTTTACGATTTGTCGTCTTTTAGAAGACCAGATTCACATTGGGAATTTTTGAAGCCAAAAACCTTTTCGCCACCACCTATTACCAACTTTACCATGATATCATATGATTCCAAGTTATGGGTATTTGGTGGTGATACTTTGCAAGGTTTAGTGAATGATGTTTTTATGTACGACCCAGCATTAAATGACTGGTTTGTAATCGAAACCACTGGCGAGAAGCCCCCTCCAGTCCAAGAACATGCTACTGTGGTTTACAATGATTTGATGTGTGTGGTAGGTGGGAAGGATGAGCACGATGCTTATTTGAACTCTGTGTACTTCTTGAACTTGAAATCGCATAAATGGTTTAAGTTACCTATATTCGCAGCTGGAATCCCGCAGGGCCGTTCTGGTCATTCATTGACACTGTTAAAAAACGATAAAGTTTTGATTATGGGAGGGGATAAATTCGATTACGCTAGAGTTGAGGAGTCCGACTTGCATACTTCTGATATTGACATGCAAAAAGGTACGATTGTCTACACGTTAGACTTAGCTCGTATAAAGGATCTTTGTCCCGGCGTAATGGATGTTCCAAATGAAGCCGCTCTTCAGAGGAGTAGTACTTTTGATATGGCGCCCCCGGTTACGCCAACTTCTCATCAGAGCAGGAATATGAACGTGCCAAGTTCAGCATTGCCTTCTGCTTCTGCTCCATCGCCTGCAACAAAGCCTTTTCCAGATTCTGATCATGGTAATAGAGACATGGACAATCGAGATGTTTCAGTAGAAAATCAATGCCAGGATCCTCCGGTAAATTCTGAGTATCATCTAATTACCGAACCGAATATTTTGACCCCATACGTTCCTTCAGAAAGTTCACAAACTCCTGTTATGAAAACAACTTCTAACAGACCATTTGAAACACCCATCATCGAGAAAGAAACTGATATGACTGAAGCTATCGATTCAAAAATTAGAAACCAGCGTATTACATCTTCAACTTACGGAGACAGTCTCACCCCCTCAAAACAAATTAATAATAACTCCTCGCCAATTGTAGAAACATTGAGCGATGAAATAAAAATACTTCAAAAAGACAACGTCGAAGAGAACGAACAATATACCGATAACGATGGAAAAGCGGATTCTATGATGGCTTTCAACCAAGAGACAAACGGAAAAAAGTTGATCCCTTCAGTAGTTAAGGTTGAAGAGGAGGGCAGTGTTGCTGCTGACGATGACGATGAAATCGGTGTGGCCCAAATGGCTAGCTCACCATCGAAAGATCAATTCAAAATCAAACATTATAATGAATCTTCAGAGTTATCACAGAACAACACGGAAATCGAAAAACTATCTGAACCCGCAGATATTACAATAAAGAGGAACGACGTTACAAGGCGTGATGTTTCTGGTCATGAAATTAAAACTAGTGACGAAAAAGATGTGTCTTTAGTAGTAGACGCTCCATCTGATATGAAAAATGAGGGAGCCAATGTTTCTGTAAGTGAAGACGCTGCTTCTGAAGTCGTTGATAGAGCGCTGTTTGAAAAACTAAGATCTGAATTGCAAAGTTTGAAAGAACTGACGCATAAAAAGGCACTTGAAGCGGGAACTCACATAAAGGAATTGGAGACGGAGCTTTGGCAGCTAAAATCTCAGAGTAGCACTGGTACGGCCAAAGAAATAGATGAATTAGATTCTGTCAGGCTACAATCAAAGTGCGAAATACTGGAAGCAGATAATCACTCTTTGGAAGACAAAGTTAATGAACTAGAAGAGCTAGTTAATAGCAAATTTTTAGACATGGAGAATCTAAATGAAATTGTGCAACTTCAAAATGAAAGGATCAAATCTTTAGAACTAGAGCCTGATTACAAGGAAAAACTAGAGGAATTGCAGATAGAACATGAAAACTTGAGTAGGGAAAACGAAAGATTGAAAAATGAGAGCAAACAACATAACGAAAATATTGTCAGACAAGTTTCTAATTACACATCACAATTAGGCTCATTGATTAGTCATTGGAAAGAAAACAAAGCCAACTCTTCGTTTCTTGCATCCTCTTCTTCTTTATTATCCATATCAGACCCAAATACTGAAAACGCTGAAAAATCTTTAAACGAACCATATGGTGACCAAAGTCGTCACCATCGTGTGGTAATTGACAAATTAACAAATAGATTGGATGATTTGTTGGAAAAAAGTCAAGAGCTAACAATATCGAAGGAAAAATTGTCCTCCGAATACCATGCTTTAAAGATGGAACATAGCTCGTTAAGTCAAGATGTATTGGTAAAAGAGAATGAAATCAAAAAAATACAAAATGATTATAAAGAAAGTATAAACTCTATGGACAGTGCAAGTAAGGCGCTAATGGTTTCCCAAAGAGAGTTAGAGAAGTATAAGAACTTGAATAAAAAACTGATTGACGAGTTGGATGAATTGAAATTCAAAAATGACGTCAGTAGCAAAGATCCAGTGAATGGTTTTAGAAACACCAACGGAAATTCTAATAACGTAGAAAATAGTAACACTATAAGAGAAAATCAATTTAACATCAAAATAAACGACTTGAAAGCCGAGCTTTTTATCACCAATCAAGAAAGGGATAATTTGAAAAATGAAGTGTTGGAGTTGAAGAAGAGATTATTGAACTTGGAAAATAGCACTAAACAAGTCAACGACAACGATGATAATAACTTATTATAAAAAAATATGAGTAATATGATTTTACTTTTCGTGTGTAACAATAATAATAAACATTGATAATAAACATTAATAATATTAATAATAATGATATAATAAAATATAATAATAAGTTGTACTCTTGAGGAAAAACCTAATTAATAAATAAGTATGTATAGAGAAAAGGAATAATAAACATCAGGGGCTGCTAAACTGATATATGCTTCCATTTGACGCTTGTGCCTCATGCATCACTGAAGAATAATCTGACTGTAATATTTGAGGGGTACTGGGCGAAGATGTAGGTCCCATTTCAGTCACTTCACTTTGTAGTAATGTGAAACTAAAGTCTTCCTCTGTTCCATTTCTTGTTTGGTTATTCATTTTTATTAGGGAATCATCACCATATAACGTATCGCTATATAAAAGATTTGTATCGTTATTACTTTCCGACCCTTTCGGCAAACATAGAGCATTGTCTAAGATAAACGGAAGATCTAGTGTGGTATATTTTTTGCAGGAATCGTTTAAGAGTGAAGTTGAAGCTGTTCGTTTCAACGTTGACCGGGAATAATTAATCGATGCCATAATGCAGTTTACTGCCTCATCAAATTCTTTCTCATTTATCCTTTTAACAGTCTTGTTATTTAATCCAAATCGAATGCTAACACTTTCTGATACGAAATATTGGCGAAGAAAGTCTTGCGTGCATGCAATCTTATTTTCTTCCTCGACTGACATGCTTTCCAACTTGATGTATTTATCTTTACTTTAATGATTTTGTTTTCTTTTGCCATGATAGATTATACTTAATTTAGCGGGAATTAGCCGCCGAATATCGTGCGGTGAAGTTGAAGGAAGATGAAGTTGAAGATAATTGGTTTGCCATAAGAAAGAATTATACAAGTCTACAAATGCAGTATATCCTTTAACTATCCCCCTCGACTGACTGTACTTTCCCTCATCATAGGAAATATTCATTGGAAAAATAGCAACTACTTTTGTAGCCTGTAAAGCAAAAAAACATAGGACATTGTTCCTTCCCCTACATTACTGCTAACCTTATGCCGTCTTCCTTTCCATATACTCCTTAATGATCAGTTTTGGCTATTTGATGGGTAAGTTTCTGGCGAGGGTATAAGAAGCGCATCTGGCTTTCCGAACAAACTACAATGGCCATGCAGCCTTCAAAGGTGCGAAAGGTAAATTAAGCAGCTAAAAGAATCTGATCAGAGTGTATCTTCCCTTTAAGGCTATGGAATATATGCAGGGTTGTAACACCTCAAAATTGAAAAGGAAAAGTGATCAACTTGTGGACGATGAAAAGCTCAACGATAGGCTCCACAACAAAGACGAGAGATATAGAAATGGAAAGCTAAACACAACAGAGTATGATTCTGATTCCAGTATTGAGAGTTCTACAGATGATGAAAACAGTGGGGGAGAAATGGATACAAAAATCAATGAGGTAGATAAGGAAAAAGATGAAGATATGTTTTTATCAGATAATTATAATCACGGCGAAGGTCATAAAAAGCTGAAGAAATCAAAAATGAGACTTCTGAATATTGCAGAATTCAAGAAGGAAAATTTGGTTGACTTAGATTATACCATTGAAAACTCAGAAACTCAAGAGGAAGAGGACGGTGTAAATATAGAGCCATTTAATATAGATGATGAAATAGAACACGGCGTATTCGATAGAGATGGTAATTATATTAAGACAGAAATCGACGCAGAAAATGAACCGCAAAATAACGAAGAATGGATGAATGATGTTATAAATACGGAAGAAGTAAACCGTTTAGAGGAGAAACAGAACGTAAAGGCAGAAAATTCAAGACACTATATGGTACACGAGGCATTGATCCTTCTGAAGTTTTTTCTTGCTGATGACAAAGAAACAGCGCTGGCATCCTTAGGAAGATTAAACAAACTGCGAAAAATAGCAATTACCAAGAAGGAAAAATCGCTAAAATATGTTATCCATGGAATCAAGCTATTGTCGGATTTAATCAATATATTAGAGAATAAGGGATTTAGCGAAGTATATGAATTCGACCGTAAAAAAGTAGAGGATGCCATAGAAGAAGAATTTTTTGACGAATCTTCCAAAATAGACGATCATAAAACAAGGCTATGGGATTTCAAGTGGTTGAGCAAACTAGATGAAGAACACGGCCAGTATACGAACTATGAAATGTCGTACTGGCAAAAAACCTACTTCCATAATAGCGTTGTAGTAAAATTTCAGAGCGAACCAGATCACGACCAAAACTGGATACATGTGTCATGTTTAAGATTTATGTAGAATATAAGGTTAATACTATTCAAGAGCTTGACTGCGGAGACTATATTAGTAGTTTATTGTTTGGTCAGATACATTGATGAATGTTGGATAGGAAATTTTTATCAATCATTTCAAAAGATCTGAGTGAGCTGAGAAAGTTATCATCATATAACAAATAAACTGGACTATAATATTAGCAGGCAAAAGTTTTGCGCATCACATGTGAACAAGGAAATCAGAACAGTAAACCTACTGTTGCAAACTTCCTCCATTTACATGACATGCAGAGCTTACGAATAACGTCGTAAATGAAAGCATTGTACTCTCTGTTGTTACTGTTTTTAATGTTTTTTCGGAGTATTGTGGCAAGTAAGATGAGGAAGTTTTACTGGAAAGTTACTACTAAGTCTATGGCCTTTTATATAGTTCGCACAACTCCAGAAAAGAAAAAGATGAAAAAAAAAAAAAAAAAAGAAACCCGGAAAGGAAAGAAAGAGTTCATGTATTTAGGGCTAGCATCAAAATGATACCAGACTATTTTAGAACATAATTATAATTAAAGGAGTGTAAAAAGGTTCTTCTACGTCATTAAATTAGCTATATTCTTGTCACTTCCAAAGAATGCAGATTTCATACACTTTCAAATAGGAATAGTAGATAACCTGTCGTACTCTGCAAAACATGCTAAACAATAGTCTTGTAATATAGTATCGTTTATCCATAAATCCGGCATTTCATTCTGTGTGGTGAGACACTTGTCTCTTTCTGTTATCAAAAACTTTCTATAATTTCCTTGCACAAGCTCGTATTCCGTGTTTTGTAAAATCTTTAGTTCCGTAAGCACTTGATTTCGTTTAATTGCAATTTCCTGCCTGGTTTCTTTGTATCGGTACGCATTTTTGTCCTCATCAAATCTTTTAAGTACAGGATTGGCCTGGCCGTTATTCATCATGTCCTTGGTTAGCAGGTTCAAATCAGGCACTGTCACAGAACGATGCATGATTTGGAGCCCAAGCTGATCGTCATTGGCATAATTTTGGAACAAAGTTTCCGCAGACTTTACTGAAAGATATGAATGAATGGATTTTCCAACAAAAAATAGATTGGTTAATGCAGATATCAAAAGGCCATAGTATAAGGATTCGTTAACCTTTGTAAAACATTTGGAAATTATCACCAGTACCGCTAATATAATTCTCATTGTCCTGATGATAACACTACTCAGATAAAACACGGCTAACTTGATGAAAATCTTCAAAACAGACAGCAAATCATAATTGATGTATACAGGCTGTGTATAATTGCCTGCCTCTTCATCACTTTCTACTCTTTCCTTTGGTAGAACTCCAAGGAACCCACATAGCTTTATGACGTTACTCATCTTTTCTCTATCATTAAGTTTTTTTAGGTATTCTCTGACCCTTTTATTAATTTCCGAATGTTCAAGTTTGCAATATCTCAATGCCCAATTAAGGTGGATGTTTTCAAGAAGCCATAATTTTTCAACTTTCGTATTTAACTGGCCAACAGACTTGATGTATTTGAATCTATACAAAATTGCCAGGTCACATTTTTTTAATGATTCTCCTTGGGATGTGATTCGTTCTGCAATTATAAACTTTACGTGGATGAGTAAAGGATGACATAATGGAAACTTCACAATAATTGGACCTTCATCCACTTCATAATAATAATTCTGTTTTATTTTTATTACTCGCTGTTCGAGAACCAATTTGAAATTATTGTTATCATCCTTTAACCATAATAAATCTTTGATAAAGTTCGAGGTTCGATTTAGTTGGAATTGTGATTTACGAGCAAGTTCAAATTGACAGCTATCATCATGTTTAACGCGCTTAATACGCTCCCAGTATGAATTGCTATTCAAGTTACTACCCTTTTTACAGAGAAATAATGAGCTAGGAAAAACTTGAGATTTGTCCCCAAAAAGAATGTGAAATAGCGTCTTACTTCCGACATTGAAACTATCTTGAAAATAGTATCGGGCTTCCTTTTCTAAACGCACTTTTCGGCTCATCAGTTCCATGGGTGTTTCGTTAGTGTTTTCAAAATGACGATCATACGTACTCTTGAAGAGATTATTAGAATCTTTACAATGGTGTTCCGCTTCAAACAAATTATTCTTAATAAGTTTCTTTTCATTCTCGATCTCTTCGTCTAACCTCTGAAATATCTCTAAAACCTCCTTTTCCCCCTTTGGGATATGCATTGCCTTGTTTTCTATCAAAAACTGTAACTTTGAAGCAACAGCCCTTCGATCTGTAAAAAAAACGGACATATTGAACTTAAACCCATCACCTCTCTGCATGTGTAATATCCTTGAAAAAGCATGTTTGGAACCCCTATCATATTCAATTGAATCAATATCCAGTAGATCTATTTTTCTCAAGTATGAAAATCCTGAAATATTCAGGTAGACATAAACATGGTTGAGAGTAACGAATGTCATAGATGCAAACTTTTGTTTATTATTTGGACACCATACGGATGAATATCTCAAGAGAACCAACTCTTTCGGAGTTTGTAAAAAATTATGATTCACTGAAAAGAAGATTGATCTAAATTGTATATCATCAACTTTTAAACTGTACGGATAATAGTCGGGGTAGTTGACAGAAAACTTAGAAGCACTTGACACTGTGGCTGGCACATTTACTGAACCTTTTTTTGATGGATGGAATAAATAAGAAAAATCGTTCCAATTTGCTGTACCCCATGTGTTTGCCTGGGTAGCACATGGATAATAATTTGATACAGACAAAAATGTCGAGAATAAGGCCAAATGTGTTAATTGTGTGGCAATTGGAGTAGATATCACTCTCAAGTGGTAAGCCTTATTATCAATTATAGAGTAGATATCATCTTCCGACATATAATTTTGTTTCAATTCTTCCACCAATGTCAAAGTCTTGCCAGAAAAAGAAGTCAATAATTTATCTGTTGATGTTGAGCTGCTTGAAGCAAACTCAAAAAATTGAGGTTCAATTTTTTGCATGGCCAATTGGTATCGAGGATCCTTTTCCTCCTTCATCGACAATGCGAAATTCTTATGAGAGTTGAAAGTGTTTATCCAACCCTTGAGTTCGCCAATATTTTCTGCTTGCAGAGTAATATCCATATACGTACTTTCTTCTCTAGTTTTGCACTCTGGATTTTGGATTCTTAGTTTGAAACAAAAATTTCTAGGACCTTTTGGCAAATATTCTACAGTGATCCATAGTATACCAAATTTATCAGTTTCTTCGACATAAGTTTTACTAGGTGAAAGTGAAAATATTCCAAAAACGTTGTTTTGTAGAAAGCACCATCTTCTTACCCATACTACTCTTTTAGGATCATGACCAACGGTAGTTCTCATGTACAGCCAGCCTGATATTCCTTTTTTCTCGAGGATATTCTTATTATTTATTGATTTTGGAAGATCAAATTTCAAATTTTGTACGTTCTTCATATCATAGTCGTGTAACGAATGTGATGGCTCCAATCTTGCCAAAGTAAGCTTGAGAATGACGGATTTAGCTTCTGATAGCTTGGACGATAGGGCTTCTAGTGTCTGGAGGTTACTTTCTATCCAATCGGTCCATTCTTTTAAGGTTTCCGTTAGTTCAGGAGTAATATCGATGACATCCTTGATATCTTTAGTAGTAATAACGTTATTTTTGCGCACAATGTTTATTGTTTCTATCAAAAATTTATCCAAATTGACTTTCATCAACGAAATAGCTTCGGTTAAATCTAAAGAAGCTTCTATGTATTTGTGTTTAATATCGAATAACTTATATGTTTCACTTTGGAAATTTTGCGGACTTGAGAGAGTACCATCACTACTGGTAGCCAAAAAGTCATTCATGAAAGAGTCGTACTTCCTTTGATAATATTCAAAACTTTTTCTCCTGCTGAAGTATGGATTGATGGCATTGGAACGCAGGGCTGTCAATGTTGTCGTATACTGAGAGTTTTCGTCCCCTAAAACCATCTTCATAATGGTATTTGAAAGGTCATTGACATCTCTAGTAAACTCTCTAACAAGTGAAGGAGTATATGGTTGATTGCTCACAAACCCATTGGAGAGCAATATGGGGGAAGGGAGTAGCTGTGAAAACAGTGTTTCTTTTATTCTTTGAAAGTCTTGAAAAGAAGGTTTGTAAGTATTTTCTACATAATCCATAGTACTGTGCATCCAATCATTCAAAGATTCCATTCTTGTATGGAAATAATTAACTGAAGCTCTGAAAGAGGGCGAATCTGTGGACGCTTCATTAAGTGCAACGGTTATCAGCCGTAGCTCCTCTTTATGTTCATGCATTCTCAAAGTTCTTTACTATAGAGAAAGCCGAGAATATAGTGATGAATGAATTGAGACTGTTAGTATGAATGTGATGAGGGGACTCATAAACATTCGTTACTATAGATATACCTAAAAATAAATATGAAGTTTAAACGTAAATCATATAGTTGTCTCTCATTAACTAAATTTTCAGGTTACCTACAAACTTCGGGTAACAAGCGACAACTTGCTCACTTTTAACAAATGACCAGACAATAGTTAGCCCACGAACTTGAAGTCATGTAGTGTAAAGCAACAGAAGGAAAGAAGGTACATCTGCCGAGCATGTTCACACTTGTACTCTCTAAATCAGTAAACAAAGACTAATTTTTCGTATAATAGTCTCACTTTTACTTACCTCACATCATTCAGCACATTCATTTCTTGGCACTGTCCTTGTGTGAAAATCGCATAATAATGTAGCATATTTCTAAGGTGATAGTTCCCATGAATGTGCAGAGTGCTGACATTTCGTAGGTGCTAGCTTGCTATGAAGGATTACAGGGCCAGTATTTTTAATCCGGTGTTTTTATACTGCAGCGTCGCATCCACACACACTCGAAGTTATTCTCATAGTATCAAAGTACGTACATTTTGCAAGATCTTGTATGTTGCTTTTATTAGATGGATCAACAGGGATTTTTGTTGACGATGAGTATCTTATAATGAGAAACTGTGTACTGAGATCGATTTGCGTCCTCTAAGTACTTATCAATTCTATGAAGAGGGTAGCTTGTTGCAAAAAAAATGAGCGCAATGATGTTAAGCACGGTATTATAAACTATCTGTGTCTTGTATTAAAAATGTTTAATTTGACAATCAAATCTTAATAACAGCATCAATTTTTTGTTTCTAACCGAAAAGTATAAATACTCCAGTAATTACCTATGGTTTTGCTGATAGTAATTCCGCATACAATGTAACCTCTTTTTTTTATATACTTAATTACTACTAGTCTCATATTTCAGATCAAGTAATATATAGTGTCCATTTTGTTTATTTTTTCTTTTTATATAAGACATTTGACATTGATTTAAAATCCACATCTAAATGAAAAATTGATTCGACACACCAATTCCATTCCACAATCAAAATCGTTCCGGTCTCATCATGGTCATTTATCAATTTGGTTAGTTTTTTCACTTGTGACGCTTTGGTGACAATGATTACGTATTTGAAAACGTCTCCAGTTTTCTGCTCAGGAACGTTATTATACATTATATCTTCAAAAATGCATTTCTTACTGCGCAAGATATTGATTTTTTCAATCCCATGAGTTTTCAGAACAGAGCCTATTGTATCTACACCACCAGGTATATCATTGACTAAGTTAATACATTTAATGTTCGCTCTTTCGAACACTTTAGTAGGTAGTTTGGTTTTCGATATTATACCCTCATCAACTCCATGAATCTCATAGTTGAATAAATTAAGGTTTATCTGGGGCTTTTCCTTTTTACTGTGAATTAATTTTAATAAGTCCGTGATAAATTCAGGTCTTAATGCAAAGTTCAAAGGTTCAAAACTTAAACTCTTCAAAAATTTTTCAGTTCTCAAAATCTTGGGGGCAAAAATACAATTCAGTCCTTCGGTCTCTTTGATATTGTCAAAGATCTTTATACCTAACTGACTTAAAATTTCTATGTCAACTTCATCAAATCCATCATGGAAACATCCGGTACAAACCGCTCTTAAGTTATAATCAGGTAACTCATTGAACTTTGCTAACATCTTTTCCGCTTTAACAGCCAGTTGCAAGTTTTCATTTGATTTTTTCGTTTCTTGAGGTAATACTATCTTCTCAGTATCAATTCTTTTCCTTTTGAAGTTTCTTTGAAACTCATTCAATGATTCAATATCTGTATGTAATCTCTTTGCAGCTTGTGTTTTCGCCAATCTTGAATTGCTACTTGAAGGTGTGAAAGTTTGCGTTTGTATAGTATTTGGAGTAACAATACTTTTGACATTCTGCGATGTCTTTGGTGTGGTATACTTAGAATCAATAGGGTATTTTGTGTTATCGACGCTCTCGTCATTGTCGGATAATCCTTCGAATAAGTGCGAGAATCTATCAGCTTCTTTCTTGGGATTGGCATTCTCCCCCGAGTTTGTTTCTCCTGCATTCTCACCACTTTGCTTACTTCTCATGAGATCGTCTAGTTCGGTGTGGCATTTGTTGATTATTTTTTTTTTTTCTTTCAGAAACTTCCCTGCTTCTTTAATTTGCTGTTCTAGCTCTATCTGCGATTCCGTCTCCTTCTGTTTCTCTTTATAGTCAACGTCATTCTTCCTATGAAATTGCATTTCTATTTCTTGTTTAGTGTCACTACATCCAGGAAGTTTTTGGCTCTTATTGGTATCATACTCTACAACAGGATTCGAAACCTCCTTTGTTTCTATCTTATCATTTTCCTCAAAAAGGAATTCTGTTTTTACACTGGTATGCGAATTTGATTCTTGTTTTTGTGAATTCGTCTTTGCATTTACAATTTGTGGTGAATCTATTGTGGAAGTTCTGGAACCAGAATTTTGACCCGAATCTGTTGGATCAGTCACACCCACTTCTTTTGAAATTTTTTGTAATTTGTCAATTTTCTCATCAATTGAGTTCCCAAAAGTACTAGTGGGTGTACTGCCTCTTCTTGATGGTATGTTAGTTTCCTCTCCGGTTTGGTTTTTTTTAGTACACAATTTCCCTGATATAGGTTGCGTGTTATCAGCTGCTATCGATAGAATTTCTGAAGTTTGAAGAGATGGATCCCTATCAGATTGACCAATATTCCATTTAATGTTATCATCTAGTTTAAAATTTTGAAATCTACTGTCTTTAGGATTTAGTTTGGAGTTATTAATATAACACTGTTCCAACCACATGTGATTTGTCACGATAATGGCATTCTGTGGGTCTAGTGACCATTTCTTTGCGACTTTGAATTTTTTACCAATTGCATTCTTAGTTATCAAATGTGTGTTCTTCCTTGTTAATTCAGGCGTACTAAGTCCTCCTAATATTTCTACTAATCTCTGTATATAAAATCTTTGGGAACCGAAATAATTGGTGTAGGCAACTGTTAATTCTTTGGAAGTGAATAATTTAGCATGAAAGGGCTGGTGAACAAGTTTACATTGTGTTGGTGGTATGAATTTTTGTAATGCAAACATATAGAAAAGCCAACTCACATTTCCAACATAAATTCCTGGATTAATGTTTTCAGTTTTTTCCAGTATCGGTGAATAGGCGGAATAGCCTACATAACAGTCAATATCAGGAGAAGCTCCGTACACAGATTGCAAATCGTCGGAAAACGTCAACGGAGTTACCTTTCCATCCAAATTTTCGATGAATCCTTTTAAAAACCAATACAAAGGTGTGAAAAAGTTAAGATCTGGTGAAATAGCAAAGTGGTGGTTTTTGAATAAAGTTTTGTTTGGGTGAAAAGTAAACTGTGATGAAGACGTGTCTTTATCACCAAGGACTTCCTCCCATTTAGCGAAGAGTTGCTCCTCCGTGGAGTCCTGCATATCAAGCTCACACAAACCAGAAAGTTCGCCTGTTAAAGGTTTTGCCATTTTGAAGTGATATAATAGCCACGTTGGATACACAAATTTCCATTCTCTTGAAGGCTTTTCCGCATGTTTGTTGGCTAATGAAGAAGAAAAAGAACCAAACGTCAATTTATTTACCGTCTCTATGATTGGGTCCTTGGGACTTTGTACAACCACATGCGTCGTTCTGTTTGAGATGTAATTGACTGAGGTGCCACCCAATAAGTGGAGCAGGTCTGAGTATAAGATGTACTCGCATTTATTGAACGAGCTTTTAGAAATGTATACTTGACAGTCTCGCAGCAAATGAAAAGGGTTGGGTGAATATATATTTGTTCTTAAATGCCTCTTGGTCTTCACTGAATCCTGGACCCAAGCATGCGACACTACCGGGATCAAAAGATCGAAATAAACTGCTTTGTAAAAAGAAAAGTCTATTGTGCTGCTGATAACAAAATGTACGGTGTACGGACCAAATTTGTCCATGAACCAACCCTTATCCATGTGAGTATTTCTTGAATCATCCTTATAAAGTGCATATATGTGACAATTTTTGCATGAATTATTCATCAAAATCTCTTTAGTAGAATGAGCGATGGGAAGCTCAGCCTCTGACGCCACCAAGATTAAAAAATTTAGCTGCTCAAAAAGAACTGATGAGCTCATGGCTTAAATTTCGATCAGAACACTACCTCCTTAAAACCTATTCTGGTGTTTTAATGAGTTTGCATTGTGCATAGACTATGGAATGTATATGATGTATTTATCTATTAGCAGAAAAATGTGACGCGAAAAATCCAACACTTCTGTGAGTGAAAAATAAAACCACGATCTAAATATCTTACCCTGTCGACGCGTAAATAAATGTGGGCGGCTAAAACCCAAAAATCATGAAATAGCATAAAGAAAAGATAAGTTACAAGAATAAATCTCCAGAAGAACGTTTGCAAAAATTTCCGGAATAGACATGCTTGACTTTCATTGGGATGTACAAAAGATACGAGAAATTCCTGATGTCGAAGAAGACACCTTTATACAGTGTATTACAGTGGACACGAGTAGATTAATTGCTCGGCTAGACAAGGACTTACAAGACGATGAGAGCGGTGTCGATTTTATTGTCACACAGATACAATTACTTATAGATAATGTTTACAAGAAAGTGCGAAATAGCTCGGGAGTTCCCAGTGGTCGTTCTTTGGTGATAAATCTAAACTTTACGCATCTTAAATTCTCAGTGGCCTACTGGGATATCTTATTGGAAAGGGCACTAGACCTGATGAATGGTTCATCAAGAACAGGGGCTCGCTATTTTATTACTGAGGCTACATTGGTGGAAAGAGGCCAATATATTGGAGCTAATCAGTATTTTCAGACTTTCAAAGCTAACCAGCGTCTGAAACAGGACAGTGTAGATATGGACGAGTTTATTGATTATGAAACACTGATCAAACAAACAATTTTTGATCTCTTCAAACAAAACAGTATTCCGGACCAGGATTTTGAGGCAATTTTGTCAAAATTCCATAACTTGGAAAGTTTGATAATTGCTTTCAGCGAGTAGTGAAACCAAGACAAAAAATGAAGAAAAAGAAAAAAAAAATCAGGTATTCTTAAAAATTATTATTTATTTATTCTTTATTTATTCGCTTGTTTATTATTTTAGTAGCGGTTAGCCATTTTACAAAACTAGGAACCCATGCTCTCTTAATAGAAAAATTCTTCATCCTCATCAATTTCTACATCTTCTGAATCGGTCGCGAGGTGACCTTTGAAGTTAAGTTGCATGGGGTTGACTTTTTTTTTCTTCCCAAACATCTTGATTTTGTGCTCATTCAACTTGAGTGAACATGGTGATACTAATCTGTCAGTGGGTGACGCAAATCTTTGTTGTAGTTGGAGCTTCCTTTTTGAGTCCTGCTTCAATAGGTCCCTTTTGAACATTGTCTTTTTTATAAAGTTGTTATTAGTATGTGATGACTTCATGGTTGAAATATTATTGTTCTTGAAGATCCGAAAGGTCGTAATCTCCTCTTCTAAAAAAGGTATATTTTCCTTATTAGCATCCCCTCCCGTTTTCGCCGATGCATTATAATTATTACTGCTGTTGTTGTTGCTGTTGCTGTTGTTGTTGATGCTGTTGCTGCTGCTGCCGCTATTTCTGTCGTTGATGATGTTGCCGCCGTTGCCGTCGATTATGGTGTTATTTCTGATAATATCAGTTTTAAGAATGGAGGTCGTACGCGTTGATTGGTCACTTGTCTTATTGGACATAAATTCGTTTCTGTTGTTTCACTATATATTAGTTTGTTTTCTTACTAGAAGTACTACAAGATAGTGACTGATCTCAATGAACAATTGAAACTGACCCTCTAAAAATCAGCTTTTAGAGTAACTTTAGCGATCTCGAAGGGAGAAATTCTCCTCTTGTGGCAGTATTGTTTCAAGCTTTTGCTAATAATTTTCATTAGGAAAACGGAAAGATGCCTGTTTACATATTTCCTAATGAGGAAAAGAGATTGAATACATAGGATTTTTATTAGACCTGGTTTTTTTTGTGTTTAACCCTGGAAAAAGAGGGTTTAAGATTTTGGCATTTTCTCCCTTTTCGGCAATGAGAAGAGGTACTACAGTAAGAATCAATGAAATATTGATGGAGACTAACGAGTCTTTTGTTGAGCAAGTCGCATTAAAGTGTTCACTTCACGGTGAGATACTCTTCGTTTACTTTATCTTTCTGCTTTCTTTGCTGCTATATTTTGGTCGCTTTTAGCCCTAATTTGACTACTACTTTCCAATACGCTTTTGTTCTATTCCACTGTATTTCTTTTGTTAATTTGCACCAGTATCGTTATAGACACACGGTATGTGGATACTCATATACCTATTTATTATATGGTCCTCACTGCGAACGTGGGTTGCTGCTGCTAACTCTACTATCGGGAATATCGTGAATGAGACGGTTTTAACAACGGTGTGGCCCACAATGTCCCCTCAAATGACGGTTGCCTTTAGGTCTCAAAGAGATGTCATGGGAAACTTAACTATAGACCAACTACCATATGTAGGTTTGAACCTGCGGCAGGTCTTACTTAATAATCAAACTAATATGATAAATGAAGGTAATAACACTAGGCTACTTACTCTATTCAAGTCTATGCTATCCTCGGAGGCAAACGCTTTTGTCCTGAACTTGGAACAACATAATAATGACTTGATGGTGGTAGATACCTCATTAACATTCAGCGAGGTCCTAACTGCTTTACAATCTTTCATTTTTAGTACACAAAACAACCTTTATGCGAATATAATAGTGTTATTACTGAATATATCAACTTCGGTGCCAGAAAACACGGGATACAGTTATCACAACCAAACTTTGAACACTACCTTTATCCTGGACAGAGATATAGGAAGCGCTTTTATATACAAACCTACAGATTTACAGAACGATAGAGCGAAGAATAATACTTGGAACATCCACGGGAAATCATCTATCGATGGCTGGCCTACTCTAGGTTCCGTATTATATGAACAAAAGAAAAGACTAGTCATAGGGGAACTAACTGATGTCCTCAATGAAACTACTGCGCCGTACATTTTTCCACATGATGTTTTCCATTACGAACAGGGAAATATTACATTGGATTGTCCGACTACCGTGGAGGGCCTTGTCAATTTATCATCCATTCACTGGAGGTTTTTGGACTCCGAGTTTAATTCTGTAGACATAAAAGAGTATATTTCATGTGGTTTATCACCAATTATAAGCAATCCAGCATATATTAACAATGTGACACATTTATCGGATTTAGTCCATGAAGGCAATGTTTGGTCATGGGATAACGACCAACCTTCGGTTACTCGATCAACTTCTAAATCAGGAGACTTATCCAGCACGCTAGAAGCTTACAATTGCGTTCTTTTGTATTACTTTGCCAATAATGAGACAGTGACATGGAGAGTGGATAATTGTTATAATTCCAATATTGGACTCTGCAGATATAAAAATACGGCATATAAATGGTTGGTGAGGTCGAATAAGGCTACATACTTTGACTTTGATAGTTACCAGGGATCAAAATGTCCTGACCAGTACACGTTCAATATTCCAAGAACTCCATTGGAACAGAGATCGTTGATTTCTTATTTAAAGAATGTCTCTTTCCCAGATACTCAAATTTGGATAGATCTGAATTCCATATCAGTGAGTAACTGTTGGGTCAGTGGTGGTCCGTATGCAAGTTGCCCGTATGAAAAGGTCATTTCCAGAAGAAATTTCGTGAAAATGATGGTGCCTGCATCTGTTTGTTCCTCAGCCCTATTATGTATTGTTGTTTACTTGAGTGTGTTGAGAGTCCCTATTTATGATAATAGGAAAAATTGGAGAAGGGTTATCAATAAGATCTCGAAATCGGAACTGGAAGGTGTGCCTTCCTAATACATCTCCACTTCCTACACTTTTAATCTTGACAATGTCATGACATTAACACTATACCTAGTTTGTTTGTTTTTTCGTCACATTTACTATTACTTTATTTAGCATTTTTAGCACAGTATTGTATTATTCATATATCAAAAAGATTGTATTTTTGTTTTGTTTTATGATACTTTTTGAATTATTTCTTCATCTAAGCTATAAAAAGAGAGTACATTTATATCGAAAATCATGATCCGAGAGTTAGATCATAAACAACAGTTGATGTAGGATCAAGAAAAAGAAGACAGTACATCACTATGATACCGGTGTTCCTCTTTTAATAACACGGTGTATCAGCCTTCTCCTTTTGAACATTGGGTCAAATAAAAAGTCGCCCGTTACTGGCAAATTTAGACCTCGTTCTATTGCCCATCCATGTACATCACTGTCAATTTTCCAGTTGAAATTTGGATCAAATTTCCAGTATGGAGGCGGAGTAACGTCAGCCAATGAATCCACTCCTGGTGGAAATTGTTGTGCTCTTCTATACGGATCCTGCGGATCGAAAATCCTATTGGAAAACCGAAAAAACTTCCACTCGTTGGGCAGTAAACCCTTCCTATATATTTCAAAGATTTCAATGTACCTAATTTCCGGCTTCTCATCGAATATCATGATATGTGCCTGGTTTTCTCTTTTTTTCAATTCTTTGTATTCTTTTTCCATCTTTCCCTTCTTGAAAAAACTTACTATCTTTAAGTGGGCTCTTGGATGCATGTATATTAATAAGCACCACGCAGATACGCTACACACATAACTCCAGTTCATCAATGGTGATAAAATTTTCAAGAATACGACCAAAAGAAATCCTGCAAAAAATCGTTTAGTGGAATACTCCTCGTTTTGAAAGCTAGCAGACTTTCGAAGAAAACTATTTACGGCATCGATGACATGAAGGGTACCAGAAGTCATGTCTTGCATATCACGTAGATTAATTAACACTTTCATTCCTTGCTTTAATTCTCGTGTGTTTTCTGGTTTTTTATCTAATTCCGATATCTCTTCCATTTCTTGGTTCCTCGATTCCAAAGTGTCCATAAACGACTTAGAGAAGAATTGTTGACCGTAACTGTACTCATTTTTTCCCTCGTAACATACATCATAGAACAACGATGACCCATGGTTCCGTTTCAGAGGATATATACTTCTCTGTAGGGGGTGTCTACGTACATAGCCAGGAACTACAATACCATAAATGAAACGAAAGACAGGAAAAATTACCAAATACATCGGATTGAAACATATCAAAGTAAATAATATTAACGACGTCACCGTCCCCGTGGGGTTTCTCCAAGTCAGTAGACGAACTATGGAGTCCTGAAGTTCAAAGATTGAGCCCATTTTCTTTGACAGTTTCTTGAAATTACTACCTAATGTAGTTGCAGAAAACACGGGAACTCTTTCTGTGTCCAAATCATGCTCAATTGTAGTGTTGCTACTAAAATGTTCCCTTTCCGGCAGTTTTTCAGGGACCAGCCTTGAAATCAACTTATCTAAAAATACATCGATAAACGGATCTTTTTCACTGTTGGAAGTTGTAGGTTCTAAAGCAGGTTCGGGTTCGGGTTCGGGTTCGGTTTCATCTTCATAGTATTCAGCCGCCTGCCCAATGTGTACAGAACATTTAAAGGGCGCATCACACTCACTACATTCTTGCTCCTCATACGGAGCGTTTGCTGAATACTCTGACAGATCTGATGTATCTGATGAGTGAACGGTTTTCAGTCGCTCAATGGAGGTACTGAACAGAGAACCAGCAATTTGTTGAAGCAACTCCTTCTTGCTAATTCCTTGGCTTGTTGCCGAAGAAGTGGCTAGAGAAGAATTGCTCATCTCAGAGTTTCCACTTGCTGAGCTTTCTGACAAATTTTCAGCCATATTGGGCGATTTCGATATTGCTGCCTCTGCTTCCAGTATAGAATCCAACACTTTATTGTACTTTCCTGAGAGGTACGATCTAACGGCGTCCTTGCTCGCACTTCTGCGGCTTGAGCTAGTCTCACTCATTTACTGAATATATTAATCCTCTTTTCAGCTTAGATTTGCGCGTCTTCTCTTATTTCTGCATGCTTTTACCTGTTGAGGACTCCAATTCTTCATTATAAGCTTTGATTCTTTGATATGTCACAATAAAAGGGAAATTTCATCGCGACGGAAATAATAAAACTTATTCCCTTAACCCCAACTAGACCTACTTTACTTACTGATTCAAATGACAACTAACCTAGTATTTATTTAAAACCCGAGTAAAATCCTACTTTAGCCCTGACGCGTTTTGAAATATTTAAAAAAATTTTCGTGAAGCGATAAACTTTTCTTCAGCAGCTTCAGGAAAATTGCTCACCTAAATAGGAAAGTTCATCATAACTCAAGCTTTCTTCTATGTTTTTTTTCTCTTTTCATTTCAGTAAGATTTTTCGATATCCAGAAAGTCATGATAAAGCTTTTGTGGGGATAGGCATTGTTTTTATTTGTATTGAGCCTTTTTCAGTGCTTCCTTTTCAGTGCTTCCTCTTCATATTTTTTTCTTTTGGTCCCTATTCTCTCGTTAAAATCATATAGCATCACATAGTTATAACGAGATTGTATTTCGTGATGTACCATACCCATATGCATGAAAGTTTGTCATCTGTGACTCCAGCAGTAACTATTTCCAACGTGACCTATGTCTACGGAAGGCTCACTAGAAGAGATGATAGCGATTCATCACCTTCCTCAGCTTCCAGTACAAAAAATAGTAAATCTGCTGAATGTACGGGCTCCAAGCAAAAGTGTCAAGAACCCACGAATTCGAATCACAGCACCAGTGTAACTGTCGGTGTAGCTGTTGCAGTACCGATAGGTGTCATTATAATTGTTTTAGCTGTGATACTTTACATCGTATACAGAAGAAGTAAGAAAGAAGCTGAGGAAGACAATGACCCAGATTTTGAAGGGGACTCGGAATATTTACCAGCAATGCGGGATTATTCATCTGGAATGAACCATCCATACTCCAGTGACTCGCAACAAGACTTCGTGGAGAAACCTTTTCAGCCACCGCCTTCAGATCCCTTTACTAATAGTATGCATAGTAGCGAATATAATTTGAGAAGCGTTACCCCACCTGCAATTAGTCGATCCTGGTACGTAGACCCGTTTCAGCTCCCACACGAGTCGAATGACTGTAGTAGTTTAAGAGATTTTGCTATTAAAGTGCAAGGAGACGGGATCGGTGGCTATAAAGTGGCAGCCAATTCCAGAAATGCTAGTCAAACGTCCCTACATCCTGATAATTTTTCTAATCATACGCCGTTAAGGGCATCCTCGAGATTTCAAGATAGTGGAAGCATTCAGTCTTACAATAACTTAACCGATAATAATCAGATTTCCCACAGCTCTGTCACAGCAGTTGCCTACAAGCAGTCACCTTCACCTAATGAATTGACTGAATCAGCCAGAATTGATGAAGAGACAGAGATTCCGAATGACTCACATAGATCGCCAAGCAACGACGCATTCGAGTTTGAGTTTGATGATACTTCCGAAAAGACTCATAGAAAGAGTCTGCAGGCCAGTAACTATGATGATTACGAACTTCAGGTTATTAAAGAACCTGAGAACGCGGATGATGGTACTGGTAGCAAAAGTGAAGACGATGATTACTATGTGTCGCGTTTATCGCCTAATGAGGAAGAAGATATTCAAAGAATGAAGAGTATTTATCAAGTCTATTTGGATAGAGCTAAAACAATGATAAATGGGCAGGACAACTCAAAAGGCCAGTTGAATGATGAGACTAGGATGGATAATATAGACCATAATCCCCCCTCTTCTATTCAAATCAGCAATCATGATAGTATCAAGAATATTGAGTTTCCAAACGCAAAACACCAAGCACAAGAAGCACTCGCAACAGAAGATACCAGTTCAGAAGTGTATGCTTCAAAAGTGGTCCAGAACCAGAATCAATACTCTATACAGGATACATTAGCTGTGAATGATACAGAAGCTGTGGCTTCTAATAGAATCGCTTCTTCGATTTATTCAGAGGCGATTCAGCCACTGAACTATCAAGGTAAAGATCAAAAACAGGAACAAGTAGCAGTATACGGTGGCTACCCACAGTCTCTTGCAGCTGAATATAACGGAAATGTACAGCAACAAGGGTATGCTGTGCCAGCTTTTCAAAATCCACAGTGGTATGGTGCTCCAACTCCTCAGCAACATCAATATGATCATCCCCAAACCCTAGAAACTATTGGGGAATTACCAACACCTGCATATCTAGGTCAATCAGTTTCTTCACATTCATTGACCTCTTTTAAGAGACCAAACAAGCAACAACTTCTTCAATTACAAACCGCAAGACTAAACGGCACTGCGTTGAATCCCGTAGATCACCCAGCAATGTTTTACTCACCAACAAACGATGCCTATTATGCTCCTCAACGGCAAGGTCAGTTTATGAAGTCCAATGAAAATGGGGCAGTCCCCTCACCTTATCAACTTAGACAAAGTGTGGTGATGACGAATCCTTCAGACTTAACGGCAAAACCATCTTATAAACCAGCTGGTTCTTTCAGAAGTGTAAGTGCCACGAATTCAAGGAATAACAGTTTAACCACACAAAATAACACTTATCTTCAGCAGCAGCAGCAGCAGCAGCAGCAGCAGCAGTACAATCTTCGTGTTAGCGGAATATTAGAAGAAACGGACATCGTTCAACCACCTAGTGTTGGTGGTATTTTGCCTCATAGTGGTTCACAGGATGATTTGAGAAGACAATTAGGCTCTTCTCATAATTATGCTGTCAATTAATATTTGGTAGTGAAAGGACAAGCCACTGGGTAATTGAATTAATTTTCATTGAAGAAATTTTCAAATTGTGTATTTATACTAAATAAAATATGTAGAGAGCATTCCTAAGCGTATTTTTAAGTTTGAGGCATAGTGATTAGAAGACATTGGATGCGAATTGTCGCTTTGTTGTTATTATATGATTTTCCATTGGACATATACATCTGAAAGAATTTTGGTGTCTACAGTCCTTTGAACATTCTTAAACCTCATGGCATTCGTATTCGCTGGCAAGTTACTTACTCAAAGTATTTCCAGTGTTCAGAAATACTACATCCAATTCACAATGTAAAAACGTAGGAATTATAGTCCAAATTATGAAAAGTCAAAATCATCAATTTGGTTTCTGTATCTCAGCAATGTTTTCTTGATCTTAGAGTTATCGACCCAAGTAACGTAGTCCTCCATATTCCTTGTTACGAGATAGGCTGGATCGTTGATCAAGTTTGGACCTACACGAACATGACCTTGTTCGATAAACTTGACTGCGTCCTGTATAGTTTCTGCCATTTTTAATCTGTGCATTATCACAGGCAATCGTCTCCTACAAATGGCACTAACAGTAACCTTATTTTCTAGATCAGATATCTTGGATTTTGTTGTCAGGACACCCATGGCATATAGCTTGTCTAGTAGCAACTGCTCGTGTTTCCGACGAAACGGATCAGTGGGAGGTAGTAATGATAATTTATTGGCGAGACGACGAATGTCACCGCATATTCTGTTGTATTTATGATAATCTTCACGATTTTGAATATGATATGTTCTCATAACCTGTGTGTCCCGATGACCTTGGTCTTGCTTCCACTCAAGAAAGTCTACTTTTTTCAGCAGTTTTTGTTCATGATGCTTTAGTTTTCTAACCATGATTAGTTGTAGTCGTGTCTAGTATTCTTTGCCCTTATTTATCTATTTATAATGTTCTAAACTATTCAGGATTCGATTTCCCAAAGAATTTTCTATGCGATGAGCTTATAATTATGAGAAAAAATTTCACTAAAAAAGTAGAGGGTAATGAAAAAGAAAGCGGAAATGGGAGGAGACGATATGATTATAGAGAAGGAAAATCGAGTAGTGTAGAATAATTGATAGTCGCGTAAGAGGGTCATTAAAAATCTTACTATAAGGATTTAGGTGGGCCTATGTCATTAATTCAGAAGAGGCTACTGTCTCAGACAGTTTCGCTGTGCTCCCAAGTGGGATCTTTACCACTTTATATATTGCCTGGAGTTCAAGTTTCGATTAGTGCATTGCCCATACCCAGGATTATTAGAAAAGGTAGAACATCACTGAACATATCGCAAAATATTACAGTAACGGGTCCCAAGGGTGAACTTTCCATGGAGGTTCCCGATTTTTTGGAGTTGGACAAGGATGAAATGCATGGCAAAATGAATGTTGTGGTCCAGAATTCGGTGGATAAACATCAGCGTTCCATGTGGGGTACAGTGAGATCACTTATCAACAACCATATCATCGGCGTTACTGAGGGACATCTTGCCGTTCTTAGATTTGTAGGGACAGGTTATAGGGCCCAATTAGAGAATGATGGGAAATTTGTCAATGTTAAAGTTGGCGCATCTATTAAACAAGGGTTGAATGTTCCAGAGGGTATTGTTGTCAAATCACCTACTCCTACATCTCTGATTGTCGAAGGGTGCGATAAACAACAAGTTCTTCTTTTTGCTGCCAAATTGAGGAAATTCCATCCACCAGAACCGTATAAGGGTAAAGGAATATATGTTAATGGTGAAACGATAAAGCTAAAGGACAAGAAAATAAAATAACCTGAAAATTTCAATTATTTTCAAGTTCATTTTTATATTTTTTTGTATGACATGTATTTTTGTATATTTTATTGGGAGTATCTTGTAAATATCCTATGAAAGCAAGCTAAACAAAATGTTTACCAACTATTACTGAAGTAAATGTTTTTGATTTAGCAAAGGCCCAACTCCAATAAAAGTTCCGAGTGTTACATTTACTTTTTATGAGTTTCCAGAAATATGAGTACACTCATCCAGCAGTAGTTCGTATTCAAGTTGGTATTTTATAATATTTTAGAATAGAACGTGTTATTAGTAAAGGAGAAATATTATATAGCGTATTTATGTTGAACACTTTGGCGTTACAGAGCTAGTAAACTTTCTTTTTACGGTGAATTTTTTTCATATTTTGTTGTGTTTGAAATGATTTAAATATAGAATAACGTTCCCAAGGAAAGAATAAAAGTGTGTAAAACAAATTATTAAACAACCAAGAAAGACGAATCTAACATTATCATCATCATCATTGTTATTATATTTTGCTATCATTAAAATATAATTAGTTTAATGATTATCATTATTATTATTATTATTATTACTACTATTGCTAATATAGATATTATATTCATTTATTATAATTATTATTTTTTCTTCTCTACGATTCTGCGATAAGAAACCAATCACTCGACTAGCTCATTTAAATAGCTTTTTTAATTTGCCGAAAAAACCAGTCTTTTTCTTCTTTGGCTCTTCTGATGTAGATGGCAAAGGAGAAGTTGTCTGCTTTTTTGGAACTTTTGTAGAGTGTTTCCTGACTACTTTAGTAGAAGGCTTCTTCTCCCTGCTAGATTCTGACCTCTTGGCCTCTTTAATTCCCTTTCCTTCTTGTTTCTTCTTTTTTTCTCTTCCTTCAGATACCAGTGATGGTTTCTTATCTTCAACTTCGCGTTCTCCAGCTAAGGTCGGTTTCGAATCTTTGTTAACGATCGGGTCTAAAGTAAAAACTTGTTCTTGATTAGCTTGCATATCCCCTGGTTTAGATCTGTCTAATGCATTCTCAGTAGGTTCATGCTTATCCGCCAATTCGGACTGGATAGCTTCCGTTGTTGGCCCAACATTCGATGATTCGGGAACAGAAATTTGTGCTTCCGGAGTAGGTAAAGGTTCAGGCTCATCAATTACCGGATTAATTACTTCTAGCTGTGGGTCAAGTCCTTGTACCTTAGAAGCAGTTTCCTTGACTTCAATGGGATAATCAGTTTGTGAAGGTTCAGGAATCTTTTCCGCAACTGTTGTTTCGACTATAGATTCAACAGCAGGTTCTGTGACTTGTTCTGTGACTTGTTTATGCTTGTTCAGCCTTTCGTTCAACTCCTTAGCATCCACGTCTCGAATTTCGGTGAACTCTTTGATTTCATTTGGGTTGGAGGCAAGGACTGGTCCTGGTCCACCGATAATACTGTTTATCTGAGTGGCGTTCACATTTTGATCAATTGGTAAGATATGAAAATTATCTGAAGCTTCGTTAGAGACATCCATAGGTTCCGCTAATGGAGTTTCCTCCCTTGAGGTGGCAGTGGCATCTTCAGTCGTAGTTCCATTTACACCATCTTCCTCCTCATTTTCTTCCCCATTATCATCCAAACTCTCATTCGACTGCTTATTGTTTTTAGTATTCTTCTTCTTTAATTTGGATCTTCTTTTCTTGTTGTTTCTCTTGTTCTTCTTTCGATTACTAGTAGAAGGAGGACCAGCTACGCGAGGCAGTTTACCACATAGTAAACCACCTGCCTCTGGAATTCTGCTGGCTCCCGCAACTTCCTGTGTTTCAACCAGATCGATAATTTGTACGAAATTGTTCTCAATCCCCTCACTAACGTGCTCTTTCTTGTAGGAGTCGCTAACGCACCAAATCCCATCCACAATGAACTTGAATTGAAATTTGTCATTCTTGTCAGCCAGCTTAACCGGGATTGTAATTTCGAAATTGCCCCTAGCGGTCTTCACGAGGGGTAAAGTGCCCCTCCAGTCATCAAACGTTCCTGTCAAGATAACATCTTTGGGGCCAGCCGGCCAACTAAAAGTGTAGTTAAACGTGAGATCGTTGCTCATACTTAATTTCAGGTTATTTTTCTTGGTGAGTTGATACTTTTTTATTCTAATAACAGAAGACGTACAAACAAATTCGTTCTAATCCTTGATTGTATTGTTTACTTGGTGATGAGATCGGATTTCAACAATTATGACAACGCCACTTTATTTACACGGGTAACAACCAAATTAGATAGCGTCAAGGCGTCATTTTTATTCCTAGAAAACCCAGTAGAGCTTCAAGAAACTTTACAATTATATAGCTTTCAACTTAACCGAACTTGTGTAACTTTCAGAGAGTTTTCCCGGGGGTGAACTAGATTAGTATTAACTTCATGTAGTAAATTTCGTCAAACGCAATAATATCATGCATGAATACTACTTTAAAAGTTTTCTACAGGATGTAGAACCCATTAAATAGAACCAATGTTTTGATGTTCTTATTATCCTAGTAATATGAGAAGGAAAAATAATCACAATAATGTAGGAGAATTGTTGGAATGGTATCATCGAATAATAAGATTACCTCCATTAAAAAAACTCCCAAAAAAATTAAAACATAATCTCAGGGATCATATTAATGTGGAAATAAAAATTTTCTCTATAGTCTATTAACATTTACATATAAGTAAATGTGTCGTTACATTGATGTTGGAATAAGTGATTACAACTATACATTTATTCGTATAAATTGAAATTCTAATAATAGAATTTACTGCAGTGATATGATAAAGATCTATTAATTGACCAGAACTTAGTATATAAGAAGGTGAGTTATAACCAAAATCTTATCATCAATGCTCCAAGTTATGTCTGAACCATTGGGTTTAATATAACCAATCAGCGTGTGTTTTATATACCTCTCTTATATAATTTAAGAAAGAACGACTTATTCTTAATTATTACAACTTACTAAACTACTAATTATCAACACATACGTTAGTAGTAACATCGATGTCGTAGATGAGACCCTAGCAATTACTTGAAGGGGTAATCACTAAACACGCCCTAAACGAACAAAGACACAATGTCCAAAACAATAATTGTTGGAGTGGAAATTTGAGATATTGGTGAATTTTGAGACAAATGATGGGATTCCATTGTTGATAAAGGCAATATAATTTGGTATATAGAATATACTAGAAGTTCTCCTCGAGGATATAGGAATCCAATAAATGGAATCCATAACTCTACATAATCCTATCTATACTTTTATTGTCATTTTATATGTTGTAATTTATTATCCTATTACATTATCAATCCTTGCATTTCAGCTTCCACTTATTTCGATGACAGCTTCTCATAACTTATGTCATCTTCTCATAACTTACGTCATCATTTAACACCATATGTGATAATAAACTAGTAGTGTGACTACTAGTCAATAGAAGATAGTTAATATCACTCCAACTGTTGGAATGAAAATCAACTATCGTCTATCAACTAGTAGTCATACTACTAGTACATTATCATATACGGTGTTAGAAGATGACATAAGTTATGAGAAGCTGTCATCGAAATAAGTGGAAGCTGAAATGCAAGGATTGATAATGTAATAGGATAATGAATTACAACATATAAAATGACAATAAAAGCATATACAGAATTATGTAGAGTTACGGATTCCATTTATTGGATTCCTATATCCTCGAGGAGAACTTCTAGTATATTCTATATACCAAATTATATTGCCTTTATCAACAATGGAATCCCATCATTTGTCTCAAAATTCACCCAATTCTCACCAACAAGACTAGAAACATGGATATAGAACAACAAGATTGAGTTTAGATCACAAGTTCCCTTAATACTTGAATAAGTAAATTTCCTTGGTAACAGATTGTAACAGATTTCACGGGCGTGTGGTCTAGTGGTATGATTCTCGCTTTGGGCGATCCTTCTGATCAAACAGGAGGACAAAGCATGCGAGAGGCCCTGGGTTCAATTCCCAGCTCGCCCCTTTTTGTTTTTCTTCGAGATTTTCAAAGGAACACGGTATGCAATTCATATGAGATGGGATGCCTTGAATAATACCGAAAATTGAGACGTCTCCATTGGTCTATCTCTAGATCCTTTTTTTAAGGGCATGGAAGGTCAGAATATAATACGCACTGATATAGAGCAGATATGTTGGTTGGAGTGAGTGGTACCAAATTTAGTGGTTGCGAAGACGTAATTAGCCTGTTGGTTGATCATTTCCATTTCAAATTACTCAACCATGTTGATAGTCCAGATGAAATCTTGGATTACGCGACAAAAAACTACAAACGTAATTTAGTTGTGCTGCTAGAAAAACTATCATTATTGGAAAAACTGGAAAAAAGGCCTTTCTTCGTCCATCTTTCTATCGACGCTTCAGTCTCTACAAGGGTAGCATTATACAGAAAAGTGAATCATGTAGAGAATTTGCAACTGGAACAAATAGTTCAAGCCATTGATGAACATGACTTTCAACCTGAGGGTATTGAGCTGAGAGAAAGATCGCATCTGAAGTTCAAAATAGTTCATGAGGACCCTGGCCAGAAAAGGCAGAGCTTAATTAATAATATCACTACTCAATTAAAAATCCTTGATAACAAAGAGAAGGAAATGGCTCCCTTAATGAGGCCCAGTTGGGATAGCTATTTTATGAAACTAGCAACATTAGCGGCATCTCGTTCTAACTGTATGAAACGTAGGGTTGGTTGTGTGATTGTGAGGGAATGCAGAGTCATTGCCACCGGTTATAATGGAACGCCCCGACATTTGACAAATTGCTTTAATGGCGGTTGCCCACGCTGTAATGATGGTGACTCTAGAAACCTGCACACTTGTTTATGCTTACATGCAGAAGAGAATGCCTTACTAGAAGCTGGCAGGGATCGTGTAGGCCCAAATGCGACTTTATATTGTGACACGTGCCCTTGTTTAACATGTTCTGTAAAGATCGTTCAAACAGGAATAAGCGAAGTAGTTTATAGCCAAACCTATAGGATGGATAAAGAAAGTTTCAAAGTCTTGAAGAATGCAGGGATTACCGTCCGGCAGTTTAGTTTCATGGAAGAACCAAGAATTGTAATGGTTTAATGATTCTTGACTTTCTTCTGATCGACTATCGTAACGTTTATTGAGAATGCGACATTACAGAAATTTATAGTATTATGTACCATTTAAAAATATCAGATGATCAAATACGTTTTTTATATACTATTACTATTATTATACATTTATTTACTCCTATATCTCAGTAAACTTCAGTGTGATGTACATTTCCCCTTAAAATAAATGGAACATTTGCAAGAAGGGCAAAGTCCGGCAAAAATGTGAAATTAAGCACCTGTTCATATAGTGGAAAACCCAGGTTTTTTCATTTCATACTATTCTGCCCGTCAACACATATGGCTTTCAGTGTCTCCATTTTATCTAGCTTCAAATTGTACCAATCTCTTAGTTCTAGCCTTCAACAAGATTCTATGACCACAATCCTTACAGCGGACAGCATCAGTTCTAGATAAAGACAATTTACTAGAACATTCAGCACAAATATACTTCAAAGTTGCCGTTCTAGCTTGGGAGGTACCAGCAGCTGCAGCGTCTAAATTTGTTGGAATTTGAAAACCTTCACGAGACATTCTTTATTTGTGTACTTTGTTCCTGAGAACGTTCTTAATCGACATTAACAGAACAAGTCGATGATATGAAAAGGGCTTCACATTTTTTAATGCTAAAATTTAATCTAAATGGTAGAGTTTGAAAAAAAATCATACTATACGGAACATGGATTTATCTAAATGTTATAAGCAAAAATAATTTCCATCCCTCTCGATCGCAGTTTCAGTTATCCGTGCATTAGTGGCAAAGAGTTGTGGTAGAAACGCAGCATTGATACCCGAGATCGAATGGTTAGAGGTGTTGCGGTATATTGCTCTTGTTTAGTATTTGTTTAAGCATGTAACTATATGTGACAAAACAATTATAAATCCTAATGATATTTCTTCAAATCTTCGTCGCAGGTAAACAACGTAGTGATAATAAGTAGTATTGCTTGAAAAGGTACTAATTATTTACGATACAATCCTACAACAAGTGAGGGAAGAATTGGTATTTTTAGTGAAGAGTAAACTAGTGAAAATTTGGTTACACTATACACGTTGTATATAATAGTTAAAATTACAAAAAGAAAGATCATGGAGAAAATAGAAAAGAAAAATCAAAAACTTAGTCATAACAACGACATGAAAACAAATGAATAAATAATACTGTCTTTAACTATCTTTATGAAAAAATAGTGGAAAAATACGCCTGTCAGAAAACAAAAAAGAAAAGGGTGCGCCATAAATATGCTTAAGTACTAAATGGTTACAGTGGCATAAACTGTATTTGTACTCGTTATTGTGGTGGCGGCATCAACGGACTGATGTGGGCTAGTTAAGTAGACAGTACTATAGTACTCATCGTCATCATAAAATACATAACACGTGCCATCCGAGCTGGAGACGGATATCGATTGTGCAGAAGACAATTCAGATGGCATAGATGTTGTTTTAGACGTTATATCCATAGTAGACGAGGGCACCAAAGTAGATGTTGTTTTTGTTGAAGTGGATCTTGCTTGAGACAATTCAGCTTTGGAAGTAGAAGGCGATAGGACTGAAGTAGATTGAGAGTTTCCATGCTTTGAGCTTGATGGTGCTAATGTAATTATGGTAGCAAAAGAAGAAGTGGACGACGACGACGATGATGACGACGACGACGATGACGACGACGACGACGATGATGATGACGACGACGATGATGATGACGATGACGACGACGACGATGATGGTGACGAAACCGAAGAAACTTGGGAAGAGGAAGACGTGGTAGGAGAAACGAAAGGAGAACTGGAAGTCAAACTAAAAGTAGAAGATGCCGATTGTTGAAAAGTAATGGAAGATACACTTAGTGATTCAGCCCTTTGGGATGATTCCACATCAGATGCGGAGGCAGAGGAAATAATCAGACTAGATGAAACCGATGGAGTAATAGTGGGGCCACTAGAGGTAGCGGCCAATGAGTTTGTTTGAGTAGCGCTAACTTGTTCTGAAGCCGACACCGTTGAAATCTCTGTTATCTTTTCGGTAGTAGAAGAAACGACAGAATTAGCCAAAGTTATTGGATATACTCTGGTAGTAGTGTAAGAAATGGTTTTAACCACAACTCTCGCCGGCGCAAGAGTCTTTGTGTAGACAGCATAGCTGTAGACAATACCATCTGAAGTAATAAGCCTGATTGTCTCCCCATTGTTGGTGGCTTCAATGAAGGAGAATAGGAAGAATAAGATATTGACTATTGCAGCAAAATTAAATTTCATTCTTTTGTAAAATAATAAATTAAAGGAGTGGTTTTGTTTCTAATCTATGAAAAAGATTTGTATTTGTAAAAGTTATCAAGGAATGACTGTGGTTAGCTCTATTGAAGAGTGTTTACAATAGAATATAGTAAGGAGTGACTAGAGTTAGCTTAAAATTCCAAAGGTGTAAAATAAAAAATAATAGCGTGAAGGAGTGGTTTTAGTTGGAATCGAAACAATATGATTTTTTTGTTTCCGTGCTGCTGTCTACTTATGGGTTAGATATTGCTGGTCTGATTGATTGTTATTCACAACGAGTATCGAATGACAATGAGAGAAAGAACGGATTAAACAAAATAAATATGTTTCTCTTCTTTATATACTGAATAAGAGTGAACATGCTTCCTATCATCTGTTTACAAGGATCTTTAACATTAAGACGCAACGAAGAGATTGCTGGTTCTTTCATGTTTTGTTATTCTCATCGAAAAGGGATTAATTACTGCTCCTTACTTATTCGGAACGATAGACTCTACTCTCTTTCTGTCTTGGGATATTCTTACAGTTCTTAAGCTATTAGCGACACTGGTTTTTTTTTTCTCTCTCTGTATAGCTTTATTTACTTTTCAAGAAGTATTTGTTTACATTCGGGCAAAACTGTAAACAAAGAAGAAACCAGCGAGAAGTGCTCGAACCCGCATTGTCATGAAATAGACAGAACTTCATAGAAACTTATGATGGCAAGATGGTCATGAACCATTGAGGGTGAAAATTCAAAGCACAGAAACCAGATCAATGTATTTTTGTCTGCGTTGGATGTAAGAAGCATTTGTCATCGTATTCGAGAAACTATGGGTACGACTATTGCTACTCTTTTGCAAACGTAGTTGTTTTTGGTTATTCAAATCAGCTAATTTGATGTCGCTCCCGGCTCAGCACACTTACAGGCCTTAGAGAACACAGAAATAACTATTTTTTACTATTTTGAAATTTGTTGCCGTATAGAGAATTTTTTAAAGTTTACCAACGTTTTTAACTTGATTATAGTCCCGCTTATTAACATAAAGTAAGAATATACATGTATTTTTTATGTATGATAACAGAAAAGAGAAGATTCTCACATGAATCCATTATCATACACAACATCACCGTCCTTGCTTACGCTTACTCCAAATTCCAAGTCATCATCGGTAGTCATATCCCAAGTCTTGTAAACCATCATCAATGTGAACACATTACATATGCTTCCAAAAAACAAGCCATCTAAGTAATGCTTTAAACCTTCACATATCTGTGTAGAAAAAGCGTAAACCAACACCTTGCCTGCTACAAAGAAAAACAATTCCAATATGATGGCACCTGTGACCCATAGGTTTCGAACCACTAATAGTGAAACCAGCAGTTGGCAAATAACGAAAACCAGCAAGAAGATAGCATTTATTATGTAAACAACGACAATCATTCCCGAAGCATTCATTGTGGCTACCTTATGGTCCGTTATCCATGCTTTGAAAGTTAAAATAGAAGCTAGAAAATTAGCTATGAATCCCAATATGGATGCCCCACGAACTAGCAGCATGGACTTTGTAGTCCCATCTTCCCAGATATTGAAACCTAAAAACCCATTTATTAGCAAAGTCCAGCAACATGAACCTGCTAGTCCTATTTGTATGGCCACGAAATATGGATAAGATCCAGAACCGGGAGGGGATACACCGCAGTCCACTATCAAAGTGAATATTATCAATAGCAGAGTCAACTGGAAAAAGTAGAGATACTCGGACCTGCCAATAGCAGTATACTTCTGTCTTATATTATAAAGTATGATTAAAATAACACCTAGTGCACCAATATTGATGAATGCGTTTCCAACATCAAATATGACGGTATTAGCGAGATCAATCGATCGAGCATAGCAACGTGGTAATACACCAACATTTAAGTTCAATGGATCAAAATTATGTATGACTGTCGAGTTTGACAGTATCAAATGAGTTTTGGACTTTACTACCGAACACAATGGCAGTGGAGTTTTCGAGCATATGGCAGCAAAATCACTAAACGCCATATTATATTTCTGCTTTTGTAATAACTGAAATCACAGTGATTTATGGACGTTCTATAAGAATAAATTTCTCAAGTCAAATTAATTGGAAAACAGCTCTATTATCTCAGTTTAGCCTTCGCTTTTTCTAGATTTTTCTGTATCAACCTATGCGATATTCTATTTTTACATTAAGAATGGGATGCTTTTGGATTTCGTGTCTTGTGAAACTTTTCTCAATATTATGCCGTTTTGAGAAAGCGAAGCGGGCAACGTCAGAAGAATGTAAATAAACTAATGTAATAAATAACGTAAGAAATTGGCACTGTAGAAAATATTAGTAAACTTCAACTTAGTAGCACAGAATTGATTACGTATCATTATCTACTATATTACATGTCATAGCGCACAAAAATTAATATCAAGTGACTTTAACATCCGAACATCTTTGCAACCCATACACCATAGAATAAATCATATATTAAAAGAAGCTTCAGTACGAAGCGAGGCATACGGCCCTAAAAAAGGACTACTCGATACCTAGTACGGACAGCACGCATGCTCAGGCCCAGAGGCGGCCTCCATAGAGTGCTTCACACACTAATGTCATGGCGTCAGCCTGATGATTCGGCAGGGAGGAGGCCCCTGCGGTAGGAAGTCCTTTCCCACCACCGAGAGAAGTAGGACGGTTAGTCAAGATGCACTCAGGAATTCATCAATATAGTTAATATTGTATATCTTAATTATTATGGAATAATTCAATACTTTCACACCTAGAAGGAGACCAAGCAAAAAACAATCAGTAATAATGGGTATGTGAATGACAAGGATAGACGGACCATGTTATTTTTCAGCATCAATGCATGAGAGACTACTATACAGAGAATAAAATAATAAAGAACGTTCAAAATATCTAGAATTCCAGTACTAAATTATTTTTAATAGGAATAATGATTTTGGAATTATGAGTTACTTTTGAGTCGGCTAGGTTTTTATCATTATCTAAAAACACTGGGCCCTAAGAGGTGATCTTTGTTCATTGTTATTATAGACACCGTTAGAGAAACAAAAGTTGAGCTCCAGTTAGTTATTCATTGCAAAGTTATGAAAACAGTCGTCATTCTGTATCAAAACAAGACAGCTGGTACATGGAGAGTACTTTTTTTTAGAATATTTGTTACTAACAACCATCCATCATGATGAATGTATCGTGGTATTTTTTCAACCAGTTAACGTCCCAAAGACCAGAAAGACCTACTGTAAGGGTAAGACCTGTCGTAAGCACACACAACACAAGGTTACTCAATACAAAGCTGGTAAAGCTTCCTTGTTTGCCCAGGGTAAGAGACGTTATGACCGTAAACAATCCGGTTTTGGTGGTCAAACCAAGCCTGTTTTCCACAAGAAAGCTAAGACTACCAAGAAGGTTGTTTTGAGATTGGAATGTGTCAAGTGTAAGACCAGAGCTCAATTGACCTTGAAAAGATGTAAGCACTTCGAATTGGGTGGTGAAAAGAAGCAAAAGGGACAAGCTTTGCAATTCTGAGAGTTGTTATGTTTATTGTTTTATTATATGTTTATAGTTATACTTTGACCATTAACTTTTTGTAAATTTTGCATACTTAACTCTTTAATATTGAAAATCCTGCCTGTTTGGCCTAATTTTTTCACCTCAAGCAATTCTAACACTTTTAGAACCTGTTAATTCAGACCGCTTGCTTCATAAGCCCACAACACAGAAGTAGGCCTACTGAACTAAAGCTTGTAAAGCGATCTACTTGAAGTACAACCAGCTTGCGCAGCATACATTACTAAGAAGTGATATAAATATAACTGTAAATATAAAAATGTAGATACAGCTGATTCCCAATGTCTCATTTCAAAAATAGTCAACATCAGGCGCCCAGCAACGTTCAATCTATCTACGCTTCAGTACCGCTTAGGATGGGAAAAGTATGGATTAGTTAACCATTCCCTACATTCTTAAGAAAAGTTGCATATACTAGCGGTACAATTGCGATATAATTATGATGTTAGCCTCTTAAAGCCAAAAAAAACCAAAAAAATTCAAAGCAAAATTAGGATGAGTAGTAGAGGAGGTGCAAACTTGCGACTTTTTATACTGCGCTTTGCAAATTTTTCTTCCCTTGCTTTTTCGGCTTACCCTGGTAGTTGATTCCTTAACTGCCAGTATAGGGCTGACAGTAAGGGAAATGCACCAAAAATAATAGACTCACATACTTACACAATGCTTACAGTCGTCATAGTCATACCATAGATAAATCATCAATTCTTACAACCTTTATTTGTATTCTTCTTGGCATTTTTTGGTGGGAACTTTTGGTAAATGACATAGTAACCCCACGTAATAGTAGCAACAATAACAAAAATAACCGACTTGTATGGTTCATTTACGTCTAGAAATGGATACGGATAGGCTTGGCCTTGCTCTGCATCTATCAGAAATGCTAAATATTGAAAATACAAAAATGCCAGGCTAGTCACGGCGAACCACGCGTGTTTATTTGACAGTTTGAACTTGAAGCCAGATCCGGATAAGTAGTGATCCGCCAGTAAATATAAGATAGGATATAAGTGGATTGCCATATCCACTGTCATGGGGAAAGGTGTTTTTGCAGAAGAATCAATTCCATGCATAATTAAGTTAACAAAAAACAATCTTAATGGCCAATAAACACTAGCCACAATAGACTCTAATACTAAAGAAACCGGTAAAGTAATATGTCTACTAATAAAATCAGATTTTTTCTGGCATTCTAAGTTGACTTTATGATTTCTTTGAATAAAATAGTTTGAAATGTTAACAGCGTTGTTGATGATAGTCGCAATAATGGATATGATTGTTAGAAACTGCTTATGACCTGCTCTACTCAGACATGGAGGCAACGTTACAGATATAGCCCGAGCAAAACCCCATGTACTTGTCATAAGACTTATGGTATTAATGGTCAAAGTATAACCAGTCGATTTTGTTGATACCAAGGAAGACATTATTATTTTCCCTTAAATTATAGGCTCTGAAATACTTAATCATCAGGAGTACGTCAAAGCAATGTAGACAGAGAGTGTTATAATTCGAGAAAAAGGGACCTATTATATACCCATCGGAGATCTTTTCATTAAATGCGAAGCGCAGACTTCTTTAATCCGCGGATCCTGTGGAACATAATTAGCAAGCGTGAAAAGACAAACAGCAAATTATCATACTAATATTCTTCGCAAAAATTCAAGGATTACCTATTTCTGCGGTGCGTTTTCTGTCCTTTACTATTACGCGATATAAGATAGATAAGACCTCTTTTTAACAGCTATATTTGCATAAATGATGGCAGTTGGTGAAAGAGATAATTTTTCAATAATGACGTTTAATTGAGATACCCAACTGAGAAAGTGCCACGAAACAAAAAAAGAGCGCACTGAAGAATGCAGGGTCTGATGGATAAATCAGGGTTTATGACCATATTAATTCTACTCTACTTGTTTATATGTTCAAAGCCGTCTAATCAACAGAGTTTCCTGGCTTCTTTTCCTACTTAAATTAAAGAAACGTTTACGGTTACAAACCTCTCTCCTCATTTTTATCCCTCTTTTTTTAATGTGGAGGAGATGTGCTTTAGATATTAGTTAATTTTACGCTATGATTCGATACGTTTCGATTACTAATTTTTAGGCCAAGAGAAGCCGGAAAATATGCAAATAATAATATAGGGGAAGGGCGTAACGGAGGAAATGCATAAGATATTGTTCCTAATCTGTGGGTGGATCCTTTATGGCTCTATTACATTTGAGGGATCTGAAGATCATACCTACCTTAAGGGTGCATAGACTGCGTCATTAGTCTCCGTTGAAGTGCAGATGCTTCCCTTTGAAAATCACCGAAAAAAGCTAAGCCGAAGTGACGGAGCCATTTCTTGCGTCAGAGGAAGGCGATGATCTACCGGAAGATGATCATCCAACAGTAAAGGGCTGCAGTAGTTCTTACCCCAAGACCAAATGGTATATAGAAGAAATTCCCTGTTATAGAACCTCGTCTGTACCCTTCAGGAATAGAAGATTATTGTGGCAAGCTGCCTTGGCTCAGCAATCAACGTTTAATGCAGAACGTCTTAGTCTTAAGAATGCAAATAGGGAAAAACGTGTAAAAATGCCTATTTCAAAGGTTTGTTGGGCTATTGACCACCCCCTTTTAGAAATACCCTTTTCAGAGTTCCCTTAAAACCTTTGTCGTCAAAAGACTATAAAAATTGGGATGGAACCTGAAAAGCGCTTTATAATTTCTCTTATACATTGCACAATAATATTATGATATTTTGCCCCGATTCACTTTCTTATCAAAGAAGCCAATCGACAATTATGAAGTTTACATCAGTGCTAACCTTTTTCCTTGCTGCTATAACTGCTTCTGCAACACCGTTAGGCCTTTATAAAAGGCAAAATGTTACTTCCGACAGCGGAACTGTTCCCGTGATCATCACGGGAGGTCCTGCTGTATCTGGTAGTGAATCTAATGTCACTACCACAACACTATTCAACTCTACCTCTACATTAAATATCACTCAGCTCTACCAAATTGCCACTCAAGTAAACCAGACTTTACAGAGTGAATCATCTCACGGTATTATCATTGTCACAAACTGGCGTTCTATTGAAACTTTGAGTTTCTTCTGCTCAATTGTTTTCAACACATCTAAGACCATTGTCATCACTGAAAATTATTTGTGGGGTGTACCAATCTTAAGCAGTTCCCATGCAGAAGGTAGAGGCACATTGGTTGCTGGTAGAGATAAAGTTGTATATTCTGGTGTTTTCCCACCTTATACCGTCCCTGTTGGTGTTTCATCTGGTCAAAAGGAAGTCCAATGGTTCTTTGACGCCTGTGAACCCACTCTGATTGCTAGTAACTCCACTCTCAGGACTCAGTACATCAACTTCACGAGCGCTCAAATATCTTCGAATGCAACCTCTTCGACCAATACCTCTTCCTCAACTTCTGGCCCCTTGGTGCCGATTATATACGAAGAAGGATACTCTCAAAGATTAATTCAGTCCTTGAGTTCTAGTATCCAAGGTCTAGTTGTAATCAGCTCTGGTACAAGCAATAATAGCACGGTAACATCATGGTCATCAGTCGAATTCCCTGTCGTTTATGCCAGCGATGGATACAGCGGCAATGATGGTTCTGGAATTGGGTTCTTAAGTAACACAAGTATCCCACAAGGGGCGATCTCTGCAGGATACTTGTCACCAGTCCAAGCACAAACTTTGTTGTCTATTGCTATTAGCAATCAAGTTACAAGCAGTAGTGAACTACAACAGATCTTCCCAGCTAGTCAGTAACAAGTTAGGTATGGGTAGTACTACGGAAAGAAACGAAGAAAAAAAAAATCATATGATTATGATGACTAAAAAGAAAAAGAGATCGTTACTTTCCTAATTATTTTTATTTGGTGCAGTAATTATGAGCGCCATCTTTCTCTACTATGTGATGTTACGGATGCATCGCACGCTTTTTTAAAAATTTTCTTATGTTCGTTGCGAGATTTATAGTTTTTACAATAATGACTTCATACTTTAATACTCAGTTTTCTATTATTCATTTGATTGTTCCGGTCAATTGTAATCGGCGCTATCAGAAAGAGGGCGAGAAAAAGAGAATCGGCTCAAGGGGTGGGGGGCGGTCAAAAGTATATAAGAAAAATGATGCGACGATGAGAGTGAATGGTAGATTGTGATTGTGCTTTATCTCGCAACGTCAGTATTTATTGTAGTACGGAAGTGTAACATATATATATGAAGGTCAGTTACTTAGTTTTCATATTAGTTAGTATATTCTCTATGGCACAGGCATCTTCTTTATCATCATACATCGTAACCTTTCCAAAGACAGACGATGTTGCTACGAACCAAAACAGCATTATTGAAGATGTCAAAAAGTACGTGGTAGACATGGGTGGGAAGATCACACACGAGTATAGCTTGATAAAGGGCTTTACTGTGGATTTACCTGATGGTGATAAAGTTTTGGGCAGCCTAAAGAATCATTTGGAGTATATCGAGAATAAATTCGGGACTAAATGCAACTTGGAAAAGGATTCAGAGGTTCACGCTTTGAACCGTGATCATTTGGCCGCCTAGTGTAGTTCATAGTGTAGTTCAAAAAATGATAATATGCGAGTAAAACTTTTTCATCCAATTTTTTTATATGCAAAGAATACAGTTTATATATAGTATGCACGTAAATACATATGTTTAATTTTCACTTTTAGCTTCTAAAGTTTTCAAAAAACTCCTTTATACCGTTACCTATTCTTCTGGAAGCTTCAATCAATTGGTCGTCATCCTTCGCGTAAGCAATAGTGAGTCTTAGAAAATCTGAATTTTGTTTTGAGTATTTTTGGCAAACGGCCATTTTATAACCAAGAACCAACTTGACTCCATTTTTCACCAAAAATGTATCTAGTGTATCCATTTGTTGGGGCAAATCATCAGGTCTATCAAAACTTCCCCAATTGAGCTTGATAATGATGAACATACCAGCGGACGGTTCCATGACAGTGAACTGACCAGCTTGGTAGGACTCGGTTTCGTATAAAGCCTTCAGGGTTAAGTTTTTTCTATGGTTGTATTTGGAAGCGATTTGCATGATCCACTTTATCCAACTTTCAAACATGGCATCTTTGAATGAAAGAGAGGAGGGCATTTCCGATTCGGCCATTGCCTTAATGGTGGAGTAAACAATAGCTTGTGAAGTGCCACTGGGCGCCCTTGTGGTAATGTCAGCCAAGTCTAAGATTTTTTGCAGAAGGAATTTGTTGGCAACAATAAAGGATAGTCTTAGACCGGGAGCAAAAATCTTGGAGAACGTTTCCAAACGAATGACACGGGCATCGGTATCCAAAGTTAGAAATGACTTCATTAAGAAATCATTCAAATACCGTTCGGTGGTTAGATCGTTGGAATGGTAAGGATTTTCCAATGGGTCTCGCGGGTTATAGGATGGGAAATACATGTAACCATAGGGATCATCTTCGACAATGAGGAAGTCGTGTTTCTGGGCCAATTGGTATATTTTCTCTCTTTTCCACTGAGGAAGAGACATCCCCGTAGGGTTCTGGCCCGTAGCAATGGTGTACAAAACCCTTGGCTTGTTCAAATGTTTGTAAGGCCCAGTAGACCAATTGTCGAGTAATTGGGTCAGATCCTCGACGTCAATACCTTGCAGTTCTCTGTCAAACGTCAGGTTCATCCTAATGGGGATGACTTTCGCTCCTGTAGCCTCCACGTTGGACATGGCCGGTGTGAAAGTAAACTCTTCAATCATCACCGTAGTAGATTCGTCGCAAATAGTCTCAAAGACCTTGAACATGGAGTCGTTCGACCCACCAGAAAGGATGACATCCCAGTTGGACTCCGTCTCATCGGAGAAGACCGGGCGGTTTATCCTGGATACCATATCCTTAACAAAGTGCAACAAAGGAGGCAGACCCTTGGTTTCCGCGTACTGCAAGGAACGTGCAATCGGTAACTCACTTGGAGAGTTCAAATCCAGGTGCGCCGTGGTGAACGAATGGTGCCATTTGGGGTTATCGTTGAAGGGAACTTTTGATATTTTCAAATCAATAGATTCGACCGGGAAAAACCTCTCGTTGGGCATACCACCCGCCAGCTCAATGACGTCATCGGATAGCTCAGAAGCATTCCAAAAACATTTTAAAGACCTATTTTCCACTCTTCTGGAGAGAAACGGTTGAAACTTTTTTTTTAACGAAGCGTAATCAACGGGAGCAGTAGAACCAGCAGTCATTGAGTCGGGAAAGAAAAGGGATTGAATTACCTATTTATTTTTTTTTATGTGTACTCTAAGAAAATATTAGACTAGAACAAATCTTCTCATTTTATATATGTTACTTACTATGGATAAGGTTTCTACCCCAACAATGCCTCGGTAAGCAGCGGTAACTCGCGGTAATGCTCCCGCGAGTTACCGTGAGTTACCGCTTTTTTTTTTTTTTTTTCATTTTGTTCGACAGACGTCGGCGGCTATCCCATTAAGCTCACGTGATCGATAAGGGTCCATTTTATAACGGCGCGGCCCTCTTTTCTCTCTCTTTTTTTTTTTTTGTTTTTCTTCTTCCTAGTTCCTATGTGATCGCAATCCACATGCAATACAACCGGCAACGTATACTACATACAAGGCGAACATATATATGGTATTGCATAGTATTCACGGCACACGCACTGAAACCCATGCGGTGACAAACACAGCAGTGCCAGAAGATGGTACACGCACGTGCGCAACAGTCACATTATTCTATTACTTCAACACACCAGTATTCTTTTATCCCACGTGCTCGGCTCTCTTATCTACCTAGGTGGTACAGCCCCACGCGGAGTCACTACAGCCACGTGCCTGGATCTATTACTGTGACTACTTACGCACCACACATACACCACATCCACGTAGTATATATAATGCCTTCATATAGATATATACATGGAGACGGGAGAAACGAATAAATGGGTATATCCGCATTAGAAAAATGGAAACAGCAGTCTCACAACAAGAACAAGAACAAGAAAATCAACACCAGCACAGGGGAAGAAGACTCTCCGAGGAAATCGTCTCCTTGCTGAGGCTCAAGGAGTTTAGAAGACTTAACCCTGTTCCGTACTATGCTCCACGTAGGGCTTCACAGCCGCAGTCGGTCAGTGGGTCCACTTTCAAAGAATATAACCAGTACGTTGATGAGAAAGATTCAAATAGAGGGCAACGCAAGAATGCGGTCTCGGCCTTAAACAAACTTGCGCATGATTTCTGGGAGAATGACTGTGTCATTGACGAGGACGTATTCGAGGAATCATCCGACGAAGAGCAACCCTGATTACATCTCTTCTTATGTTTACATACACATACTCTGTATCTCTATACCGTTACATGTGCATCGACTTTACGATCTGATATAAAGCCATTTTTGACGTTACCCCGCCTATAGGCTCGTTCTATTCTCGTTCTTGGATTTTTTTCGCAGACCAAAGAAAAAACAGGACGAAACTAATCAGCTATCGTATATATGGGGATTCGGACCTTGTTTACTTCTCACACACGGCAAGCGTAAACCATTCATTGAGTGCCCTGTGACTGGTTTTCATGTGGATACCATAGTAGAGAATAGAAATATACAACACTTTTGCGCATTCGCTGCCCCTTTCTCTTGCTCCGCTCCTCCCCATGTCCATGCCCATGGCGAGCACCACTCGAGCAGTTAACAACCTGACCAACACGAACGGAAACGCGAACAAACAACTCTATCATCAAACATTCGATTCGCCTGCAAGATCTGCGATGACTGCCACGACGGCTACCAACTCCAATGGCAACTCCGTCAGAGATGAATCTACAATCGTCGGCCTGCACTACAAGATCGGCAAAAAAATAGGAGAAGGCTCTTTTGGCGTGCTATTTGAAGGCACCAATATGATCAACGGCGTACCCGTCGCCATCAAATTCGAGCCCAGAAAGACGGAGGCTCCGCAATTGAGAGATGAATATAAGACGTATAAGATTCTTAACGGTACTCCCAATATCCCGTACGCGTACTACTTTGGCCAAGAGGGCCTGCACAACATCTTAGTCATTGACCTTTTGGGTCCGTCTTTAGAGGACTTATTTGATTGGTGTGGAAGAAAGTTTTCTGTGAAAACGGTTGTTCAGGTTGCTGTGCAGATGATCACTTTAATTGAAGACTTGCACGCCCATGACTTGATATACCGTGACATCAAGCCGGATAATTTCTTGATTGGAAGGCCCGGCCAACCTGACGCGAATAACATCCATTTGATTGACTTCGGTATGGCCAAGCAATATCGTGACCCCAAAACCAAGCAGCACATCCCGTACCGAGAGAAAAAATCGTTAAGTGGGACTGCTAGGTATATGTCAATCAACACACATTTGGGGAGAGAACAATCCAGAAGAGATGATATGGAGGCTCTTGGTCACGTTTTCTTTTATTTTTTGAGAGGACACTTGCCTTGGCAGGGCTTAAAGGCACCAAACAACAAGCAAAAATACGAAAAGATCGGTGAAAAGAAAAGGTCTACGAACGTTTACGATCTAGCACAAGGTTTACCCGTACAGTTTGGTAGGTACTTGGAAATTGTCAGAAGTCTCTCCTTTGAGGAATGTCCCGATTATGAAGGCTACAGAAAACTGTTATTATCTGTATTGGATGATTTAGGCGAAACTGCAGATGGTCAGTATGATTGGATGAAACTGAACGATGGTCGAGGCTGGGATCTAAACATAAACAAGAAGCCAAACCTACATGGATACGGCCATCCTAATCCTCCCAACGAAAAATCAAGAAAACATAGAAATAAACAACTCCAAATTCAACAGCTCCAACAGCAGCAGCAGCAGCAGCTCCAACTACAACATCAACAGCAACAACAGCAGCAGCAGCAGCAGCAGCAACAGCAACAGCAACATGCTCAAAAAAACGAAGCTGATTTGCGCAATTCTCAGTATAAGCCAAAACTGGACCCTACTTCATATGAAGCATACCAGCATCAAACCCAACAGAAATACTTACAAGAACAGCAAAAGAGACAACAGCAACATCAGGAGCAACAGCAAGAGCAGCAGCAGCAGCAGCAACCACGCGCTACAGGTCAACCTCAACCTCAATCTGAACCCCAGGCACAACCTCAATATCAGCAGTTTGGTGCTGCTCGTTACCAACAACAACAACAATTACCTTCCGCTGCCATAAGAACTCCTCAACAGCAACGAAATGATAATAATACGAGTGTAGCCTCCTCTCATAATGGGTTCTTCCAAAAATTAGGTTGCTGTTAGAATAGAGAAACGACTTTCTTGTAAGATTGATGTCTTGCATTTTTTGTAACCTGAATATATCTGTATACATTACAACGAAACGAAATTTACCATACTAATACGATCTTCTATTTTTCACTGTGGACAAGATGCTACGTAAGATCAATAACCTCCACGAGTATGTCTCGCGGGGACTCCTGCTCATCATCGTCGTCAAGTATAACTACCTCCAGTGAGTCGTTAGTTTCATCGCTTATTATTTGATCTTTGTTATTTTTGGTCTCCCCACACCAGCGATCATCTTTATATCTTCTTTCAGCTGCCAATGCTGCCATCTCTCTTGGGGATTTGTCTCTATTTTTAGATGATATACTCTCTGGATTCAGAGTCCCCAGCTTCACACCCTTATTCCTTCTTTTCACTATACCTGTGTTAGTACGTAGTCCTGTCACAGTGTTCTCTGATGAACGTAAGTTCGATCTTCCCCCAAGACGGTGGCCATTCCCCAGAAATGTGTCGTACAAGCCCCTCTGTTCAATAACCCATTGCCTCCCAATCAATTCGTCTAACTTATCGTAAAACTTCTTGTCATGTGGTCCGAATAAGTTGTGAGTTAATTCGTGTAACATAGTGCCCAATATAGATTCCATGGATAAAAATTGGAATTCATCAGTGGGGCATCGTAACCTTAGCATTATCTTGAACCCATGATTTACGTTCATCCCCAAGAGCCTTTGATCCCGTGGATAAAATTCCACCAAACTGACGACTTTGAAGTGATTTTCCTTCATTAGAAAGGACACTTTACGGGCAATTTCCTTGATTAAATTTAATGCACCTTCCTGGTTGGGTTTACATTTCAAAACAGCTACTTTTCTGATGTGCGGGTTCTTGTGAGTAGCTATTTCCTGGAAGCCGGTCATACCATTGTATTTTCCATGTTGACTTCTTCATTTCTTCTGTGTTAATTAACTTTTCTACTTTTTTTTAGAGTATTTTCAAGAACGTGCGCTGCTACAAAACACAGCGCAAAAGAAAAGGTGTCAAATTTTTATTCACCAAGTACACCATTTAGTATTAAAATAGAGTGAGAAAAAGAAATAAACATAGAAGCTTAATAATGGGAAAGAAAAAGAGTAAAAACCAATCACATGCTGGCGGTAGTGCTCATCCCGCCGCTAATGTTAAGAAAGAGACACCATTGCCACCTTTGGGAAATAAGCTAGGTAGTGCAAGTTTCATAGCCATTAATACACTAACCAAACCCGCATTGTTTTCTTTTTATGATGAAGATATCACTAAGAATGAAGGCAATGTTTATGACAAGTCTCTTTTGGCTAATGCATCTCAATTAGAAATGGTCCCACCCCCTAATGCTGTGAAACACGAAAGGTCGTCGTATGCGAGAATAATCAATTTCATTGCAGCGTTCTTTATTTTGTTCACAACAGGGATACTTTTCCCAATGATATCAGAATGCCTGTTCGATAATGATCAACTGGCAAAGGGAGATATTGTATCGTTTCTAAAATATGGTATAACCATTAAGAATAGGATCGTCGCGGAACCTGACATGGTTCCTGATTGGGCTGTTTTTGGCACTGAAGGTGTTATTTTTGGATCAATAGTACCATTCATTGATTATTTCACATGTCGCCAGCGCCAACCCAAAACCAGGTCATCAGTTTATAAGAATACGTTGGGATCATTCATAAGATGTGCCAATACTCTTTTGGGTATAATATTTGGTATAAGAAAAATTGAATGGTCTTCTTCCTTGCAGGCAGCTGGAGCATGGAGCTTATTAAATATTATTCTCTGGTTGTTCTTTGATGGCACTTTGGCTGTCTTGTTTCCAGGTTTAGTGATTGGTTTGATTAGTGCATTCACTTGCGCGCAAGATTTCTCACAGTTATCACAAACGTTATATTTTATAGATTTCTATTTTTTTGGTTTACTAATGTTCAGCAAGTTGGGCAGATATTTATTAAATTAAACATTGCTCGCACAGACTTTATGGTGGTTACCTTTCATATGTAGATTTTAGCGGATATTTAAACTGCAGTAGATTTATTCTATTAAGAACGTGAACAATTCTGAAGACAAAAGTAACAAAAAACATATGAGCGACACAACGCCTGCTACGTACATACATATAAATATACATACATATGCATATAAGTGTGCTATTGATAACTGAATATTGAAAATGCAAGGGCTCAGCCGAAGTTGGTGATGATAAAGAAAGGAAAAAAGGTGGTATCACAGAACATCATATCTTCATTATTTATTTATTTGGAGATCTTGGTGGAGGTCCACTTGAGATGCTTCCTTGTCTCGAAATGGAACCACCGCCACTACTACTACTCATACGTCTTCTGATAATAGACTCTCTTAAACCGCTTGGATTGGTGACCGGTAGATTGTTGCTGGAATTATTCACGATAACATCGTCTGACTTAATGACCCCAGCCTTCTTCAATGCATAATCGCCACTATCAAAGTATTGACGGTCTTGCATCTTGTGTCTCAACAGATCTTTCTTGGATGGAAGCTTTCCATACATTTTATACAATTTCAGTTCTTGTGGTGACAACTTCGATAAATCCACTCCCTCCTTTGTAAACCCATGAGGATTGCTCAAGTCGACTCTACTACTTGTGGGCGAAAGATCCTCCGACATGATTACTGTACTTGTTAAACACTTTCTCAATAGGTATTTTTTTGTACACTGTTTTATTTTAACTCCAATGTTTTCTCATGATAACTTGTAATTATGAAAGATCTTTTGTCTCGTTCTATGTGCCTTCTGCTGGCATCCGATTTTCACGAAAGTTGGGAAAATGGTTCTACCATAATGGAAGAAAGGATAAAATGTTCACAAAGTTAGAAGGGATCAAGCCAATACAATACGAATAAATAGAGTGTTAAGCTATTTAATGTTACACATGGTTTCGTTGTGGTGTTGCTTTTTTTTTGTGTTTATAGCTGTTGGTGGTAGGGCTGTTCAGGGACTCCAGGAGGATTACAGTGGATATGCTATTTATAGGTTTAGTTCAGAAAACTACTCTGCGCTTGTAAAGGATGTAATTGCGCCTTTAACAGATGATTACGATGTTTGGACCAGAAGCAATAAGTTCATTGATATTAAATTGCCCAAAGAAATTGGTGAAAAGGTTAATGATGGACAGGTCATTATAGAGGATATTAACCAATCAATACAAGACACATTACCTACTGAACATATTATGGCGCGTGATCAAATAGCTTTTGAAAATGACTATGACTTTTTCTTTAATGAGTATAGAGATCTGGATACCATTTATATGTGGCTGGATCTTCTGGAAAGAAGCTTCCCCGATTTGGTTAAAGTGGAACATCTAGGAAGGACGTTTGAAGGCAGAGAGCTAAAAGCTCTGCATATATCCGGAAACAAGCCAGAATCTAACCCAGAAAAGAAGACCATTGTTATTACAGGTGGAATACATGCCAGGGAGTGGATCAGCGTCAGCACCGTCTGTTGGACGCTTCACCAGTTGTTGAATCGATATGGTTCGTACAAGAAAGAAACCAAGTATTTGAATGATTTGGATTTCTTGATCATACCAGTTTTCAATCCAGATGGATACGCATACACTTGGTCCAATGACAGATTGTGGCGTAAGAATCGTCAAAGAACACATGTTCCGCAATGTTTCGGGATTGACATTGACCATTCTTTCGGTTTTCAATGGGAAAAGGCACATACTCATGCGTGCAGCGAAGAATATAGTGGGGAAACACCCTTCGAAGCCTGGGAAGCCTCTGCTTGGAACAGATATATCAATGAGACAAAGGGTGATTACAAAATTTATGGTTATATTGATATGCATTCGTATTCCCAAGAGATTCTGTATCCCTACGCTTATTCATGCGATGCCTTACCCAGAGATTTAGAAAATTTGTTGGAATTGTCGTATGGCTTGTCCAAGGCAATACGTTCAAAATCAGGTAGAAACTACGACGTAATTTCGGCATGCAAAGACCGCGGTTCCGATATCTTTCCTGGCCTCGGTGCTGGGTCTGCCTTGGACTTTATGTACCACCACAGAGCACATTGGGCATTCCAACTGAAATTGAGAGATACAGGAAACCATGGATTCTTATTGCCTCCGGAAAACATAAAGCCGGTTGGAAAAGAAACTTATGCAGCACTAAAGTATTTTTGTGACTTCCTGCTAGATCCAGAAATATAGCGGATACTACAATACCCTATATGTTGCAAGTTAATAATATCCTATATAAAAATCTGAAATAAACAAGAGCCTTTTTATTTTCTTTCAATCTCCAAATAATGCAATTAGCTTAGTTCATCTGCTTCTATGAAACACGACAAAAACTTGTAAGGTAGAATAATCTGGTGTTCTTCCAGAGTATTTTAACAGATTTTTCTTACTTGATCTTCTTTATAAAGATGAATTGTTCAAGAGGGTCAGCATTTTCACATCATCGTTGACGGAGCTATCTTGCGATTATTCGTAATTGATCGAAGAGTATATAAATGGTATCCGCTTTAGTCCTGTCAGTCTGGACCTTCTTACTACCGAAGCTACCGACGTTGCAAGCTTTAGTCGTGCGTCTGCCCTTATTTTTTGATTTAGTTATATCCATTAAGCTTCAGTGAGGCCCATCCAGTTGTCTTCAGTAGAAAAAGAGAAACGCTTTATAATAGGGTCTACGGAAAGATTACGATTCCGCTAACTTAATTAGAAGGAGTCGCTATTTTTTTGAAACCACATCGTATTTTTGACTCGACATCGTGCGTACAAGGTGTTTGTTTGTTAAGGATGGCTCCTCCAATAGAGAGCAGATTATCCATAGCGACTAATAAGATCGAAAGGTTAAAATCACCCTCGTCTTCATCAACATGCTCGATGGACGAGGTCCTCATTACTTCAAGCAATAATAGCAGCTCCATATGTTTGGATAATTTACGCCAGCTTTCTCGGGAAGGCGTTTCTGGTCAGATAAATATCATTAAGGAAACGGCTTCGCCTTCTTCGCCTTCTACTCTCTTCCTTGAGCAAGATCTTTACGAACATATAGATCCCCTTCCTGCTTATCCGCCAAGCTATGATTTAGTAAATCCCAACAAAGAGGTTCGCTTTCCCACATTTGGTGACACAGCACCGTGCCTCAAATCTTCTTTACCTCCTTCATATGCACCTGCAGTGTACGAATTATCTTTGGTCTCCTTAAAATTGGAAAGGCTCTCTCCTTATGAAGTTTCTAATAATAGGAGCTGGAGAAATCTTATCATTGAGATTAATTCGACCCAACTTAACTTTTACCATATTGATGAATCTTTGACAAAGCATATCAGAAACTATTCGAGTGGAGAAACAAAAGCTGAAAAAGAAGATAGGATTCATAGTGATTTGGTCCATCCCAATGATCAATCACAACATTTGCACCACCGCATATTTAGTTTGCCGACGAGATCTGCGTCAGAGTTTAAAAAATCAGATCAAGAACGGATCTCCTACAGAGTTAAACGTGACCGATTTCGATATTTAACTAATGGGGCTCTTTATAAATCTTTTACCTTACAAAATGCAAGATTTGGTATACCAACAGATTATACCAAAAAAAATTTCGTATTGAGAATATCTTGTGAAAGTGAGCAGTTTTTATTGAAGTTTTCTCATATAGATGATATGATTGACTGGTCTATGTACCTTTCTATCGGTATATCGGTATCATTAGACTTAGAAATTAGGGAATATCCGGACTATCGAATTGTCCCCAGGAGGAGGAGAAGGAGAAGAAGAAGAAGAAGAAGAAGAAGAAACACACATAGAAGTGACAGTTCGATGGGATCGTTCTCACAGCGATTCATTCGTCCCAATTCCAGACCAGAGTTAATCCAAAGATATAATACTAGGTCTGATATTAATAATAATGCCAATATTAGAGGACGCTCGAATACCTTTACAGCTGGTCTACTAGATCGTTACTGCTCTGGCTTCTCACACGCCTCTACAGACGCATTAGTATCCTCGACCGCATCTGGAGAAGTCGTTGATAATAACGCTCTAGGCTCAGCAAGATCTTCATCTGGATGTTCACCTGCTCGTTCAATTGCATCTAGAAGTTTGAAGTTTAAAATCAAGAACTTTTTCAGGCCCAAAAGTTCTTCGCAAACAGAAAAACTGCACAGACTTAGGTCAAACTCAAGTAACTTAAACAGTGTTATAGAAACGGAAGAAGAAGAACATCAACAATATGAATCAAGTGGTGTTCCAGTAAGTACTTCTAGTAAAGTGGAACACCCACCGTACAGAAATAGAGCTATTTCTATGCCTCAAAGACAACTATTGAGACGTGCCATCAGCGAGGAGGTTCTTCCTATTAAGTTTCCAAATGATACTATAGGTGAATCGGATTCCTCCATGCCTGGGTTTGCTAACTCTTTGTACACCAATGGGGAACTGTCTGTCGATGGCTGCGAGATGATGCTTCGGTCACAAAATGCTGTTATGAAAGAGGAATTACAGAGCGTAGTTTCGAATTTGGTAGCCAATAAAAGGGATGAGGTTTCGGTCAGAGTTAACTCTGGAAATCCTTTTATATATATGTCAGAGTTAGTTCCCAATGAGGAACCTAGTACTGATTTATCTCAAAGTAGTGTGTTGCTATCTCTCGCAGATAATAATTCTTCTCAGATACATGGTGATGAAAGTGTTACAGAGACCGATGAGGACGAAAGCGATGAGGACGCTGATGATGTTACTGATGATGTTACTGATGATGTTACTGATGACAATACTGGTGATGATACTGGTGATGATATTGGTGATAGTAATAGTAGTTATATTTATGGCGGCGGAGGTGATTATTCAAGCTTAATGGAGCAACGGATAAAGAATAGACGACGTGCATCGTCTACATTAAGTTGTTTCTCAAATATTCCTTATGGCACAGATGACGTTAAATGGAAACCAGCTATCAAAGAAGTTTCAAGAAGGCGTTATTTGAGAGATTCTCTAAAGTGCATCAAACCATTTCTAGACAGCAACGATTGTTTAGGTAAAATTATTTATAAACCTGTTTGTGGACCAGCGTTTGAAACAAGTAACAAACTTCAAGTTGATAACGGTCAGGGTTTACGAAAGGTAAAGAATCATTTTTTGAAAGGCTTTATTGTAGGACCTACAGCGCTCATAGAGCTTAATTATATCAATAAGAATGCAATTGCCGGAATAGCAAGAAACACAAAAGACCATGATGAGGAAGATGATGACGGCGATGACGGCGAGGAAGATGATGTCGAAGATGACGATGACGATGATGATGATGATGATGATGATGATGATGATGATGATGATGATGATGATGATGATGATGATGATGATGATGATGATGATGACGATGATGATGATGATGATGACGATGAGATTATTGCATAATCTGTGATGCGGTACTACTCGCTTTTGTGGATTTATTAGCATATCTAAGGGGATATGCATTTTTTTTGTACGTTCTTTTGGAGGGGAGTTTTCATTTCTTTATTCCATTTTATACATTCTAGATTGCGTTTTTCTCCGGTATTTGAGTTTCTTTTGAACATTATCCTTCTGTATCGTTAGTGGTTGCAAAATTGGTATTTACAAAGAGAGTGATAAGTAAAATTTGCCTTCCTCGGATTGATTAAAAATTGTAGTCTTCAGAAATTGTACAAAAATGTCAGAATATTCGGATTGGCATTTTTGGCATATATAGTTTTTACACCTTGAAGATCTTTGTACCTTTTTGCTACTATGTAACAATACAAAAGGTATTATTGCTATTCGCAAGGGGTGAAATAAAAGTAGGTCTTTATATTTAGGACTATAAGATTAAATGGTATTTTTCTCAACCGTTCCTTTTTGTGATCGAGCTTTATAAATTAGCAATAATCTACCGGTTCTTTTTCACATGTTCTCATTCAATAACATCTTCCCCCCAACTCTATGCAATCCAGTGGATATGGATTGGCACTTCTTCAAATTGAAAAAGGATATTGTATATCACTTTAAGAATCGGACTTCTTAGTTCCAGCCAACTAAGACCAATCAAGAATCTTTATGGTGCGGGAAACATTTATTTTAACAGAAGAATCAAGCTACGCGATGGCGGCAATGAAACGTATGTATTTCTCAAAATCATATCTACCCTTCCTTTAGGTAAGACTGACCACAATCTAGTGATTACTTCCGAAGGGTATGTTTCGATTAAATGCTTGCCGATAAAGTAGTTCAGTATATTCCAGAGCTCCCCATTATGAAGTCAGGAAGGTAGGACATCGAGAGTATTCATGCAATAATTTTATATAGTCGAAAAGCACTTTTAGGATGCGTGGATGATATTATAGCACATAATGATGGTGAGTAAATAGACATCAGTAAAGCGATGATGAACAACGATATGTATTATTGGGCGTTTGTATACACTGGTCACTTCATTTAAAGAGCCGGTAGTCGTAAACGAATAAACAATAGTATTTTTTGATCGTATCAACATTATTTTTGACCGATTTATGTAACAGCGTGAAAGATACAGGTCCTAACCTTGTAGAGTCGGATTTGCAAAATCAAAGAAGGAATCTTCACAAAAGCAATAGCAAAATAATCACAATATAAAGAGATATATATTCACGATCAGAAAATAGCACCTCATATTGCTCTTGCATATTTGGACGGTGTACATAATTTTGGATCGGGATCATCACTTTAAAGCTCGCTAGAGAAGATATCCCCAACTCTTTGTATATTTTTGGAGCATCTCATCATTTTAAATAGGGAACTTCTCTTTCTGGTTCACTGTGTTTTCATTTTATATGTCGTTTGTACCTCCCAGCTTAGCAAAGTCAATCCATCTAGCACCAAAAGGGTCAAATTATTACTTAGGACTATATATCGAACTCTGTGCTGTAAATAGAAAGAGCATCGTTTGGCAACCGCAATAAGTGTTTGTTCTGCTATAGTATAGAGAGTTTGCTATTGCAGGGAATTAAATTCTCTAAAAATAACCACGTCTATATTTCATTAACGTAATATGTAGCTACGGAGAAAAGTTCACTGGAGAGAATTAAATATAACAGCATAGTGATTATGATATAATTTAAGGAACACTGTGTGCTGTGTAGCAGAGAGTTTTCGTGATAGTTTTTTTTGTTTCGTTTGTATTGATCCTACAAAGAAATGTGTATTTTCTATGCTGCTAATTTTCGCGATCTGCATCAACAACGGTAGAGCACCTTTATTGAATAATAATGACGATGACAGTAGCAAAAATGCACTTAGTGAAACAGGCCATTGGCTAAGAGGTATTAGCTAAAAGGTAAATGTCAGCTCTATACTAGGCATTGAGGATTTAAAAAGAAACTAGGCTAATGAACCAGCTAAGTGATATTGATGCTTTGTACAATCAGCCGATAGTGATCGACAATGGTTCGGGAGTTATTAAGGCAGGTTTTAGCGGTGAGGAAAGACCTAAAGCTTTGGAATATTCTCTCGTGGGACATACAAAATATGATAAGGTTATGCTTGAAGGTCTTCAAGGAGATACATTTGTCGGAAATAAAGCGCAAAAACTGCGTGGCTTACTAAGATTAAGATATCCAATAAGGCATGGTGTGGTGGAAGATTGGGACTCTATGGAACTTATATGGTCATATGTGCTAAATGAAGTTCTACAGTTGCAAAATATTGAAGAGCATCCTTTGTTGATTACAGAAGCCCCCATGAACCCCCTAAAGAATAGAGAAATGATTGCTCAAGTGTTATTTGAGACTTTTAATCTTCCGGCATTATATGTTTCTGACCCTGCTGTTTTATCTTTGTATGCTAGTGGAAGAACAACCGGTTGTGTAGTTGATTGTGGTGAAGGATATTGTAGTTCTGTCCCCATATATGATGGTTTTGCATTGTCTGCCTCTATAATGAGGATGGATATCGGGGGAGGGGATATTACAGAGCAGTTACAATTCCAACTACGAAAATCAGCTGGGGTTTCATTGTTTTCCAGCAGTGAACGAGAAATTGTCCGCACGATTAAAGAAAAGGTTTGCTATTTGGCTAAAGATACTAAAAAGGAAGAGGATAAATATTTGCAAGGAACCCAAGATTTAATTTCAGCATTCAAACTACCTGACGGCAAGTCTATTGAGGTTGGGAGTGATCGTTATCGTGCTCCGGAAATATTGTTTTCCCCTCAAATCATCGGCTCTGGGTACGACGGATTATCCAATATGTGTATGCAGTCTATTTGGAAAGTCGATCTGGATTTAAGGAAATCTCTACTGTCATCAATTATTCTGAGCGGCGGAACTACAACTCTTAAAGGATTTGGAGATCGAATGTTGCATGATTTGGAAGCATTAACTAAAGGAACTTCCAAGATAAAGATAATAGCACCTCCAGTAAGAAAATACACCGCGTGGATTGGTGGCTCTATTTTAACAGGATTATCTACTTTTCAGAGACTTTGGACTAAAAAATCAGATTGGCTGGAAGACAGCACCCGTGTGTATTCAAACCTAATGTAGCGGAGCCACTAAGCGTTTCCATTTTCTTTATGAAAAATAAGCATTAATAAGTTTAAACTATTAAAAAGTTATTTAAACATGCATGAACAACAGAACTGATCACACAAAAGACGGCAACAAGGTTTAAAGCGGAAGAGAAAATTCTAAACGGTAAAAACGAAAACTCAATATGCAGTTTTGCCGTCATGAGTCTTAAAAATGATGTTCGGGTGTGTGTGTGTGTGTATGTGTGTATCTTTAAACACAGTAGTATCTGTCACCAAAGTCACCTAAGCCTGGAACTAAGTACTTGTTTTCATCTAAGCCTCTGTCCAGCGCACCAGTAACAATCTTGACCTCCGGGAAGGCAGCATGGTATTTTTCAATACCTTCCTTACTACAAATTAAGTTTAAGAAGTAAATCCTCTCTGGCTTGACACCTCTCTTGATTAAGACTTCGGTTGCCATAATAGCACTACCCCCAGTCGCCAACATTGGATCCAACAGGAAGACATACCTCTGAGAGATGTCTTCTGGTAGTTTTTCGTAGAATAACTTTGGTAAAGCGGTCTCCTCGTCCCTTTGGATTAAAATTTTACCAATGCGCACAGATCTACAACAGTCTCTTAAACCCTGTTCCATTGATTCACCAGCTCTGACAATAGAAACACCACAGATTTTGCCCATGAATGATACACCTTCGAAGCTTTCATTGGTGTCAGTTTCTACAATTTGCTTTTGAACAGGAAGATGGTTCAAGCCTTCTTCAACCAACAATCTAATGATTCTATCAGAATAAAAAATGAAATCAGGCCTGGTTGTATTTTTATTTCTGATGATAGTATACAACCCTAGCAGTTGGTTCGTTTGGGGTAGCAAGTAGACGTTCTTGTATGGTTCCGAAGACATTTTTATCAGATTTCGAGGTTTGCTGGTTAAAAACCCTACGTGATATAAGAATATTTAAGGTACAGAAGGCATAAGAATGTTGGAGCCAAAAAGAATAACGGTTTATGGTTCAAGGAGAAATGAAACTAGTATTCGTAAAGGATTCTTACCATTATATATCACTTTTTTGAAGCACCCTCGAAAGAAAAAAGTGAAAAAAAAAATGAAAAAAAATCGGAAGATGAAAAAAAGTCCGCCGGGGATAATTACAGCCGTCGATTTTATTTGCGATGAGGAAAGTCCAATTGAAAAACTGGCGTTTCTGCTATTGCGATGGCCTATTTTATAGTTCATTAAATAATCTTACATGCGCAAAGTACTAGAAGATAAGAAAGTCATTATACTGCTAAACAATAATGAGAAGACCTGTCTCCAAGATTAATAAGATTTTGGGAGGAGGGTCTTGAAGGCTACTTATCATTTGAGTGTTGTTAACAAACTCTAGTATGACAGATGCGACGATTCGTCGGATGCGATCACCACTTGAATGCGTCTTCCATCTACTAGGGCTCCATGAAACAATTTTCTAACTTTTTCTAAAGATTGTGTCGTGGGATATGCTAGTCGGACTTTAGCAGTGGCGGATCCGGAGGGCAGGTCTCTTACTTTGATTTGAGCTATCTGAACTTGCGAAATGCTCTCCACAATATTCTTAAGGTTTTTGTGGTTTACACCCAATGTCAAATTGAATAACATCAGCAGTTTATCTGACGCATCCGAATTTGTAGATATAACGAGCTGACTACTACGTCGCTGCACTTTACCTTTGGACATGTCGAAATCTTGTGAACCATGAAACTTGTTTATGTCGTTCGACTTCTGGCCTCGCTTGTTTTCAGACGATCTCCATTTTAATTCTCGGGGGCCATTACTCCAGTCGGTACTGGTGTTAATGTTCAGTTGTTTCCTATCATTAGCATTTCTATTGCTCTGCATTCCTACTCTCTTTTTTTTTTTTTGAGGAACATTTTTCCTTCTGTCGATAGTTCCTTGAGCTTCTCTCAGCAGTACACCTATGTCATTACTACTTACCAATTTACCATTGACAACGCTAAATCCTTCTTTGGTATGTTCTGCGAGTTTTTTTTTCGGTATACTAACTTTAGTAACTTTATCCATGGGAATCACTCTGTCTATTAAGCGCTTACCCTGGACATTTTTCTTACCGTATGATCTATTCCTAGCCATTCTGTTGTATTCCGATAAATTCTTTCGCCACTTTTGACCTATAGTATCGTGAGCTTTTTAGGTTACCACGATTCCTATATCAGTTCCACACCATTGTGTTCTCTAAGTTTTCAGGGATCTTCCTTTTTTTCACATAAAATAAATGGGCAACTCATTACCCGGATTGATATTTCCTACCAAACCTCTACTGTGACAGTAATTAATGATGAAGCATAAATGATGAAGAAAGCATCAATCAGAATTAGGCAAGTTATAAGCGTTGATGTAACTCGTTTTCGCCACCAATGTTAACATATAAATGTGGCTTAAACTGGTATGATTTTTTTTCTACTTGATGTTTCTTATTCTAATATGGTCTCGAACATCCTCTTTTCTTTTTTTTGGTGTTTCTTTTTATGCCCTCTCGTTTCTTTCCTTTTCGAAGATTTAAGAAGAAAGGAGTAGCTGTACCTTTGTACCTTTGTACCTTAGCTGTTATTCTTGGCGGGGAAATTACAAATCTAGATCCTACTTGATTACTTTTTATGTCTAACATTTCTTTTGGCGCTTTCCTTTTTGCTAACTTCTTGATGAAAAATAGCCATGTTTTTACTCGAACTTGATGAGTCGATGAATAATATAAAAAGGTAAGTTTTTATTTCAGAAATACTCCATTTTTATTTTTATTCTTTCTATTGCTTTTATTTTACAACCTATTTAGTTTACACATATAAGTAAAGAAAATCAAACTAACATCAAACATAATTGATTCTAACATGAAGTACACTATAATTTCTGCTTTATTTGTCACCGCCAATGTTTTAGTTGCAAATGCACAAGGGTACAACTCTTCAGACTCATTGTACGCACAATTTTCCAACGACACAAACTCACCAATAAAGGGGGGATACAATACCACCAATGAGAGCATTAACAGCACTGCCTCCTGGAATGTCGAAATACAGCAGAAGAAGATAGATACTGGAGCTGTATATGACGTTGGTGGTTGGAATGGGTCATTGTATCGTTCCAATAGAAGTGTGGTCGCCGATTATCAACCTGGTAGAAAGCAGGACACTGCCATTTCCCAGATCAGCGATGGTCAAATCCAAGCAACTGCATCTGTATCCACATCTGCTATGGATAATAATTTTATTCCAAGCAACTCTACGTATATATCTTCTTATGAGGGTGCTGGTTTGAGAATGGAACCTAAAAATGTTGGTTGCGTTTTGGGTTTAGCGGCATTTTTATTTTTATAAGTTGGTGGTAGAAAGCTGCTTTTAATTATGTGGAAAATAAGATATTTAAAATGAACAAGATGGAAACCAAATTTATGTAGAGGTGTAGTATTTTATAAATAAGAAGCGATAAGATTTTGGTTATAACTCACCTTCTTATATACTAAGTTCTGGTCAATTAATTGATCTTTATCATATCACTGCAGTAAATTCTATTATTAGAATTTCAATTTATACGAAGAACGTATAATTGAAATCACTTATTCCAATTTTTACGAGTAAATGTATAGTTGTAATCACTTATTCCAACATTATCAACAATGGAATCCCAACAATTTTTTCAAAATTCACCACAATCTCAAAGAACGTATAGTTGAAATCACTTATTCCAACAGTTTTGAAACAAGTTACTTCACCAAAATCACATATCAAGTGTCAAAACATTCTGGTACTAATAACGGAAAGAATACCTTAAAATAACATCAATTTGTTAGCGGATTTAGCTCAGTTGGGAGAGCGCCAGACTGAAGAAATACTTCAGTCAAGTTATCTGGAGGTCCTGTGTTCGATCCACAGAATTCGCATTTTTCATTCATTTTTGCAAAAGATTGACAACTTTGACAACAATTAGAATCATTAGTTTATTTAATGCTTATAAAAACTATCTTCTTCGAATAATTCTCCCCTATTGAAAATACCAGATGGTACAGTACCACTTGCGACGAACTTAACACCCTTAGAATATGATCTGTCTACGTTTTCTACTTCCATTTTTTGATAATAATTTTGAAAAGAACCTGTTTCTAACATTCTTGAAAATGTTCTTGGTACATCCTCTTCCATGGCCGGAAAAAGTGCAGTTTCCAAGTGGAAATTTTCTGCTGAGTTAGGTAGTATGGAGAAAGAAATATTCGGAAGAGAAAGTTCATTTCCGTAACTGGTTTTGCATTCAGATCGTGAGCATATCTCCGCCCTTGAATAGTTCTGTTCATTGAACTTTTTCTCCTTCGTAATATCATAATAATCATGTGGTAATTCATTGATTTTCTTGAATGCTAACGAGCCTATTTTCAATATGTTTTCATGCTCAAAAGAGTGCGCTGGTTTTAGTTCGATTTGCTTCATGTTAACGGAAAAACTACCCGAATAAACTAAATCTTCTCTCTCTAAGGCCCCTTCTGCACCTCTTGAAGATGAGCTTGGATATTTTAAAGAGGAATCTGGACATTGGTTTTTCAAAGCACCTAATTTGTTCTCAATATGTTCAAGAGTTTCCACCCTTCTCTTTGGCCTAAAAATTGGATCATCGTTTTCCTTTGAAACTTCCATCGGTGTCGATTGTCGTAATTTAACTGGCGAGATAGACATACCAAGATTAATTCCATCTAATGTCACTTTAGATCGCCTCTTTGCAGGTCTTGCATTTAAACAACTTTCCTTGAGCGGCTGCGGTGTTGATGGCATCTTTCTTTTGGTGCTATTTTGAGAGGAATTGACGCTAGATGGAGTTCTCACAGTTATTCGTTGGGATGAAGCATAATTAGAAGGCGATCTTCCTCTAATAATTAAAGGCGGCGTTTTCATTTCTTGCAAATACACAAACATACCCTTTGAACCATTTTTTAAAGCTAGCTCATCATAAGGAATTCGTGGCCTTACATCATGAAAGGTATCTGGATCTACAACTGCACCTAAAATTACGTGCAGGCTAAAATGCTTGTTCTGTTGAGATGGCTTCTTCACGCTGATGGATGAAGCGAACTGAACTCTTTCATAACGGGCAACTTTTTGGATAGAATCTTCTGGATAGGAAAATAGTAAAGAGTCCACTCCATATTCCTCATTATTGACGTGATCTCTGTGCAAATAAAATGTGGAATCATATTTCTTCATTTTAGTGATATTTCGAACATTCGAGGCCTCCCTTATGATTTGATGTTTTGGTAAAGGAGAAGGCACCAACGGGCAGACGGAAGGACAGAATTGAGGACCTTTATCACGTTTTGCAGTGTGTTGAACGAGATTAATTTCTGTTTCATCATCATCGTTCTTCGCTTTTATCTTGATAGCAAAATACTGCACTCTTAGTTTATTTTCAAGTATGGAATCATCAATCTGTAGGTCAAAGCTGCTTTTTAAGAACGTATCCAACTCACAGTTTGTTGTTTCGAATGTCGACACCAAAGTAAAGTAATTCCTTTTATAACCTACCCATTCTTCATCAATGTGATCAAATCCTCTGTCAATTCTTGGAATAATCCGCAAATCCAATGCTCTCCCAGTCTGAGATTCTACAACTGGACAATAATTCCTCACCAATTCAAATGGAGGTCCAACTTTAAACTGCAATGTAGATCTAGGGGCAATTTTTAACTTCCTCTTGTCGAAGTAATTTGAAGTGGTGCCGTCTTCATTCAACTGCGTGAGGATAACAGGCGTATCCTCTTCTTGTTCGGTACTCAACTCCCTTTCATATTTAGAAACAAGGTCATCCCCCAAAATTGGATCTGTGTTTTCCATTTCATTCATTTTTAAGCGCTTTTAATATTACTGTTGTCCTCTTTAATGAAAGTATACTAAGCTTTTATTTTTTCGTTTTAATATGTGACACAAAACGGAGAGCAATTATAACAGACCTTGGCTCGTCAACACAAAACACAACTGTTGGAGACCTATTTTAGAGAGTTGGGCGGTTCAGAATAGAATAGACCTCGAGAACCTTGAGTTATCGGTTGCCACTCTTTTGTGTCATACGGCATGGCCGATTTTCTGACACTTTGAACTTCAAGCCGCATCTGGACAAAAAAACGTCAAATAGCCGCGGAAGTTACAATGTGAATCCAGATATACTATAACAACAATGAAGCACTATGTAAATCAAACGGATTCTATAACTCTATAATATAACGTTATCTATTACACAGAGTTCAGATTGATAATCTCATGGAGCAATAGAGTGCTCTGTACCTTGTTTTAATAAGAAAAAAACAGAGAAGTGTAAATACCAAACATGATTTCTAAGTTAACTTGGAGCGTTTGATGGATAACGCGTAAACATCTAGGTACTTCGTAAATTCATGAATAATTTCATTCATGAACATGATGTGAACGCCAAAGGAGAGGCCAAAGCCAAGCCAAGACAAGGCAAACACAATTTTACTAGGTTCGATTCCCCAAACATTTTGACATATCTTGTACAATACTACCTGGCACAAAGGAACCAACATAGGTGCATTGAACATAGGAAAACGCTGCTTAGTTAGATGGCAAACAATTATTCTTCCGACCGTGAATGCTCCTGTAAAGCCGATGGAAAGGATAAAAGCAAGATTAATAAAACTTGGTTGCATCCACACCAGTAAAGCAATGCTTGCATAATATGCAAAGAACGGCAAAAGACCTTTTATAGCGCTATTTTGTTCAATTTGAGCAATATTATTGGCCGAAGAGGTACTATTTCTATAATACTCATCCACATTCCTTTTCGCAGATAATGCATTCATAACCAAACCGAAGACAGCTAAGGAGAACACAACATCCAAAGTGTCCACATCAATTACCTTATCACCAATCGTAATGGTAAACAAATAGGTGTGCCATATAACTTGCTTTCCATATACACCAGTCAGTATTAGCGTAACGCAGACAATCAAAATTCCCTCTACGGGTCCAGAGAACTCACTTAAATATAACGTGTGTGTATGATATTCTTCCCAAGTACTCAAGTAAAAATTCGTTAGCATTGCAAACTGGGACAACATTAGACTATATGAAAATCCCATTCCAGTTTCAGAAGCAAAAATAAAAATAGACAGAGTAGAGTTGATAGCATCAATGCTATGGTCAAAAAGCTCTCCTAATGGTCCTGATTGATTAATACGACGAGCATGCACACCATCACATCCATCAAAGGTTTGGTATAGGAATACACCTAAAGCATAAGAAAAATATGTCCAGCGTGGAGTATCGGTGTTAAGATTTGGGTCATAAAAGAATACGGTCAGCACGTTGGTAACAATAAATGCGAATCCTGATAATGTGATGATGTTAGGCGCCATCCACGTGGGAAAAATGGTACAAAATCTCTGCCAAAACGGCTTTAAAAAATACTTTGACACCAACGAGCGATCTTCACTTTGGTATCTGTTGTGAGAGAAAACGAAAATTGTTGAAGGTTAGTATATCAAGTTCTTTGCTCTCTGCATACTAAAGCAGCCATTGGGCGCTTTACATACTTATATGACTTTAGATTTTCAATGTATGAATCAGGAACAAAGTATCCCATTTTATATTCTAACTTGTTTCTGCTTGCAGCACTTTTATTGACACTACTTTCCTAATGCACTCTTAATCGCAGTGTAATTTCTCGACAAATATACGTATGTCCAGCCAGTTCGCACACAACCTCGCGCCAATATGACAGCTTGTGAAATATTTTATTTATGAAAAATAAGACCACTTGTAAAACCAAGAATGATATAGAGAAAGCACTATAATACCACTGCATGGAGGTATTTAAAATAAAGAATGTACTTGATGTATGTAAAGAGCTGAAAATTTCAATATACTCCAATAAAGGACGCAAAGAAAATTGTGTATGAGTCGCTTGAAAGAAGAAGTAAATGAAAAACAGCAGTCAGCTTTTCTAAAAAACGTTAAATAATCGATTCTGAAAAATACCACATAAGAACCATAACTTTAGAAGTGTTGTGGAGTGAAAACTCACGGTCAAAATTTACATGGTATCAACGGGTTCGTATATAAGAGAAACAAAAGCTGAATTTTCTCATTTACTTGCAAGTTACTAACATCTTAGATACTACACCTAGCAATTGCTCATTCTCACATGCAGCCGCTACACGCTCTTTATCATTCAATTGTTTATTTACCTGATTCTCACTATCATGAGTACCTTTCTTCAACAATATAGTAATTCTAAATCTTGGAGGAAGAGATCTCTCCAGTCTGACTCGTATCCCGAGGCCAATCAAAGTTGCTAGAGAACAATGCGTAATTGTTGGTGTTATTCTTATCACGACTTCCGCCATTTCTTTTTGATTACCTGAATCGTGAACCTCAATGTCCTCTAAATTCACGACAGAAAGTTGTCCCAGACTTAAGGGGTGCTCGGGATCTGAAATATGAGCTATCAAATCAAATATTTCTTGGGCATCAATAACGTCAGGCTCTTCTTCCTTCCTTTGACCTGCAATGAATTCCTCCTCGCTTTCTTCTGGTAAACTATCTTCATCGGAAGTCATTTCTGGCGCCGATTGAATAGATAGAAGCTTGTCTAATATCTCTATATCTTGCAGTACCGGAGACTTTAGAGAATGGTCTATTTTCAGCAGAAGTCTCCTCCTTTCCAGGGTGGCTTTTTCGCTGAAACCACCTAGCAAAAGGTCTTTAGCATTATCCTCTTTTCTGCTGGGAAGTTGATTCTCCTCTAGTATATCAGGATTCTCGTTCAAAAATTCAGACATAAGTAATACTTGTAGTAACAAAAAATCTCGTTAGATCACTGGCCCAGTTACAATATAAATCTCTTTGATCTCAAAGTACTTCTGTAGTTGGTTAGTCATGGCCCAGGCTTTATTGAAAATCCATTTAGATATCGCACATATTCAAAGGTAAACACCCAAACATTACATGCATATAAAGACTCGTCTAATACCACACTTGAATATAAACCATGAAAGATGCGTCACTTAGTTCTATATAACAAATATTAATTGACTTTACAGAAGTATTTATCAAATACATGACGTACACAACTTTCGTTTCTTTTAATTGATTAATTTATCCACCTTTTCTACCATCGTCTTGTTCTAATTGCTCCCAACTTCTTTCTACTATTCTTTGAATCAATGTAATGGATTGGTTAGTACCTTCATGTAGCACTTTGATGTCTTCAACCTTATATGGCGGTTGAACCTTGACATCATCAAGAATAACGATGTCTTTGGCCACCCATTTAGTGTCGCCTATGGTCTTGAAAATTTGATCGAAAATAAACTGACCCTCTGCACTCACACCCTTGCCTCTCAAAAGCTCTTTCTTTTTGGATGTTATTACACTCTCCTTTAAAAGTTTCTCAACTCTTTCCACATTCACATATGAGGGTTTGATTTGTTGCTTCTTGAATGAATTAAATGAAGGCTTATCACCAATGACTTCCAAATGCTTGATGAATGTGCACTTTATCACCTTGAAACTTTGGGGGGACTGATTCTTTTTCGTTGTTTGAATAGTAAGAGTGTTGTTGGAAGAATTGAAGGAATACAATCTTCCCTCAGTAGTTACATCCAACACATTTGTGACTTTTATTCTGAATCCGAGCGTATGCTCAAGACTAATACTCATGGAAAAAGAGAGAGAAGAAAATTACTCTTGGGGTCACAAGCTTGGAAATGGGCGGTATGGACAGGCTTGGTTCAATGTGACTTTTTCTGTTTTGCATCTGAATTTTTACAATTTTATTTACTACAAGGTTCGATCGTTCTTTTGCTTCCGTTAATATCATTCGCGCGACAAACTACGGAAATTTGCACAGCTAACCTTTTTGCTGGGCCTTGAATGCCTTTATAGATATTCCCTAAAATGAGAGTAAGAAAATTGACTTGACAGCTTCTTATATTAGATTTCATGATATATACAAGAAATTATGTTCAGTAGTTAGCCTAGTATATCCCGAGCTTCTTGTAATGCTTCCATTGGAAATCCAGCCAATTCTGCCACTCTAATGGCATCAGATTTCATGCAAATACCTGGTTTCAACTTATGATTGTAACAGAAATTGTTGCCACCCAAATCTGTGATTCCACTTTGGTAAAACTTTACCTTTTGACGCATACCCTTGGCACCTTTGTTATCGATGATTTGCTTTAATTCTTGACCAAAATGTGTGGCAAAGAGCGTTCTGCATTGGTTGTTTTCTATTAAGTACTTTAGGGTTGCGTATGCGATGCTAATGCCTTCTTTGCCACTAGTACCACGTCCAATCTCATCAAGAATGGCCAAAGATCGTTTCGTAGCTCCTTGCAGGATAAACGACGTTTCTATCATCTCAACCATGAACGTACTCATCTCATTGTATAGATCATCTGCTGAACCAACTCTGCTAAAGAGTTTATCTACAATACCAACGCGCGCCTTGCTGCATGGAACAAAACATCCAATTTGGGCCAAAATTACTATAATTGCATTCTGCCTCAAGAATGTAGATTTACCACCCATATTTGGTCCAGTAATTACCCATAGATTGTCTTTTCCCAATTCGCAGTTATTGGCTGTGAACGTCTCCAAAGAACGTGCAGAAAGGCCCTCTTCGACCATCAGGTGTCTCCCATTCACCACTTCTAGTTTGTCGCTCTCATCCACCTTAGGACAGATCAAATTTTTCTCATTAGCTAAAACTGCAAAAGATGATAAGGCATCAAGGTAACCCAATGTAGTTGCAACCTGTCTAATTTCGTTGCTTCTATCAATAAATTTTCTTTTGAAGAGGTCAATAATGTTGGCCTCTTCGTTCCTAATCTTTAGAGTTAATAATTCCAATTCATGCCCCAAATCTGTCCAACTTTTGTGACTTAGCCATCGTGTCTGGTTAGATTTTTGCAAAATATGGAAACAACTCCCGTAGTATTCAGTTCTTTTAGTAATTGATTCATCAATTCTCTTTAAATTAGTGGCTGTTCCTGTTACATGAAGCGCGTACTCACCATTTTGCCTCTCTTTCAAAACGAGAGTTTTGGCACCTAGTTCACCAATAAACAGATCTTTTAGTGAGGTATTAATTTCATTTTTTTTCCGCCAAACTTTCTGGTATGCATCATGCAGTTTCCTGAGTTTATCATTGAATGACGGGTTTACGATAAAATCTGTCAATTCAGAGACTTCATCTTTATTATTTACTTTTCTGTCTTTTATTTCTATCTCAAGCATTATATTTACATCCCCACTCTGTTTGGCATCTTGTGATTTCAGCTCTTCCTCATTTAGAAACTTCAAGATATCATCAATCAAGTTTTTTTCAAAGTTCAAAGATTCAGTCAGCTGTCTTATTTGACTCTTCAATGTAGGTTTCATTAGTACGGTGTTATTCAGTAAATATTCTCTTATTTGTCTCGATACCTGCAGCGAATGCGCCATCTGAACCAATTCCAGTGCCTCACCTCTTCCAAAACTAAATTTTTGCAATATACGAGATAGATCATTTACCTTTCTCAACATTAAGCGTAGTCCCTCAGTGATATCAACATTGTCTTTAAAGAATGTTACAATTTTCTGGCGTCTTTTGATTTCTTTCAGATCGAGGGAAGGTCCACTTAACCATTGAGATAGAAGCCTCGTTCCCGAAGGCGTTACTGTCCTCCTAATAGATGATAGCAAAGAGCCTTTTTTATTGTTGTCTCTCACGGTAGAATGCAATTCCAGTGCCGTGCTGGTCCTTGAATCAATTTGCATAATTGCTGTAGCTAACTGTCTCTGAGGAATCTGAAAATTAATGGAGAAATCTGGCAGATGATCACTAACGTATATTAAAGTATTCCTCAAAGCAGCCAGCTCTTTCTGAGTGAAAGTTTGAAACTGAATTCTCAATTGCCTATCTGTTGCTTCTTTTTCACCCAAATTAAACAGCCCATAAAACGACTCAATAGTGCGATGTTGACTGGGCATTTTTTGGTACTTTATAAAAAATTTCTTAAGCTCAACAAGCTCTGGGTACCAGGTCCCTGATTCGATATGAAACTCTAGTAATCTTTCATCTAATAGAATTTCCTTAGGTTGAATTCTTGTTATGGCAGAAACCAAGTCTTTAAGATACAACTGTTGAACAAATATTTCTCCAGTGCTCACATCGCACCAACATATACCTACTTTCAGACTCACATCTGCCACCTGACTCATGCAATTTTCAGGAAATTCAATGTTCAGTAGGTACGTATTTTCTCTCAGATTTTCAAATGCTTCATCAATAAAAGTACCGGGTGTAACAATTCTAGTAACTCTTCTATAAAACTTATTAACTTCATTATCTGCGACATCCTTCTTTTTGAATTGCTCTGCGATAGTAACACTGTATCCACAATTATTAACGAGCATTTTTAAATGTCTACTTAATTGATGTACAGGAAATCCAGCAAATGGGACTCTGCCATGACTATAAGCTCGATTAGTCAGTGATATATTCAACTCAGGGGCGTACTTAACCGCCTGCTCAAAATAAAGTTCATAAAACGATCCCATTTGTGTTAAAACAACGTGATCTTTATACAAATCCATCAAGTCACGCACGTACTGCAATGATGGAGGCAGAGAAGCTTTTGAGGGCTTGGTAGTTGATAAGTTTGCATCCTGTTGTGGAAAAAGGTAATTATCTGCATTAATTGAATACGAGCCATCAGTATTTTCGCTATTTGATTCAGAAACTTTGTCGAAACTAATTTTAAGCTTTGAAATTTCTGGTCGAACATTCTCAGTACCATAATGTCTTAAAGAAACTCTAGGGATAGACCAAAATGTTTTCGGTACTCTGAAGATAGGCTTCATCGGTGGCCTTTACCTCTCCTTGCGCATATATTCTGTACTATCCAAATTATTAAGCAGTGGTGTTTTTAAGCATTTCTCTATAAGTAAACTCATCGCGAAATCTCTATCTGCTCTACAAAAACGATGCATTTCGCAAATTTTTTTCAAAAAGCAACATTGACAAAAGCCCTGGTCGTCAAGCAATGATCTAGACTACTTACAAATATATACAATTCACTATTTATTTTCCCGTTTGTTGAAAAACAGGGAGATGCTAGCTATAGAACTTTCAGAACACATCAAGGTATCGATCTTAGTTCAAAAAGCCTTTACAGTTAGAAGCACCACATAAACAAGGAAGTCTTTCCTCATCATCTTTCTCCCTCTCAAATTTATAGTCATATGTCAATTCTTCGCTCGCACCGATATCGCGTAGTGCATAAATAACAATTCTCCTTCTTCCACCAACCTTTATAATCTTCGCCGTACAGTTGGGATCACAACAATGGTTAATAAATCTGGCAATACCACCTTTCTTGGTGGCATCGATAACTGTGTTCTCGTCAACCCTAAAGAGATAACTTGAACCAATTCCATTCTTCAAATACCGCCTCTCTCTCATTTCTGCAACGGGTTGTCTGATTCTTTCACCGACATACTCAATAATCATTTCTTTTGCCGCAATAGAGTCCAAGGCATATAGACCCCAATTGTGAATGGCGGAGCGAGCAAACATGACTGGCTTTTTTCTTTTATTCAATTGGTTTAGTGATAACAGCTCAGATTCTGTACCAATTGCAGCCTTCTGTGCCTCTATATCTTGCTGAAATCTCCTGTTTGATGCCCTATTATCTCTTGAGGATGAAACTTCTTGTGGAATTGAATCTGACGGTTCTTTGTTGGAAGATTCTTCTCTCTGGGAAAAGTCAGGTGTATGTTCATTTTTTTCATTGTGAATGTTAACAGTATTTAATGGCTGGTGAATCCTGCGACGATGAGGCAAGTAATTGACTTTCAATTTATCCGCAATTTTCCTGAATCCCTCAGCCTTAAAAGAGCTAGTTGGTTGTAGTTCACTGTCAAATAAAGTCCCGTTATGCTCAATTTGCCAATCGGAAGCCTTTTCTTCCTCAAGCGCTTGTCGGCGAGATTTCCAAGTTTTATATTCCAAAACTGCACCCGTGCCTGAGGTAATGGTGGGGGCATATGAGTTCAGCAACTGCTTTAATATGAGCATATCTTCTTCATCTTTAATAGCATTTTGCAAGTCTAAGGGCGATAAAGCTTGACTATATTTCAAATCGTATTCCTCAGGTGGATAGACAGGCTCAGGAATTTCGGTGGCAGTCGGTTTATACATCAAAGGAGTATCCAATATGTCAGCCGATTCATTCTGATCAGAAACTAATGATTTGACAGCTTGAAGGTGATCTGATTCAGGGGTCGTTGGTTCGGACTCACTCTTGAATTTCTTATCTGTAACCTCTTCTTCTTCTTCTTCTTCTTCTTCAGAGGGAGAAGAAGAAAAATATGTCATGTTTTCGTCCTCTTGGTCATCCACTTTTAAAACTCGAGGAATTCCACTATCGTTAAGTGGGGTACCTTCCTTGGAATCGTTTTCCTCATTCAAGAAATGTGCCATTGGTTTGATTCCCTTAGATAACTTCTTCCTTTTCAAATTACGATCCATTGTAAGCGAATGGCGCCTCTTCAAATTTCTTTTATTGGATTTTGCATAGCCACCATACAAGCCAAACAAATCAAAATCCCTTTTGACTTCCTCTTTACGTTTTAATTCATCTTCTGCAATTTTGGAGGCAATTTCTTGTTTTTTCTTTTTCTCGTTTATTTCTCTTCTAGCTAATAATTCAGGAAAATTTGCATGGTCCAAAGTGTCAAATACTGTGGGACCTACCAATCTCTTCTTAATGTCAACATGCAGGGCTTTTTCTAAATCTTTCAATATTTGTTTTGCTGTGGCTCCGATAAACTCTTCTCTCGACTCGTATTTTATAGATGCAACTGCGGAAATTGGTGATGAGCTAGATTTATTGAATCTAGTTCTGTTTTGGAACCTAGGCAAAATTAGATGAAATTTTATTAGAATGGGAATCCTTCTACTTCGAGACATTATTGTTAACTTTCCCGACTCTGCATCCGAACACGTCTGTGCATGCGCAATATCGTTGAAAACAATATAAATACCGGTTGTATGGTCAATAAATCTGGCACATCTGTAACCTCTTAATTTGTACTTGAAGTCCTCAATACCAAATCTATGTTTGGCAACAAATATCTTGGAGACATGTAAAACGGGTCTGTTATTAACCACACCCAAAAGATCATATGGAATTCTTTTTTCATGTCCCGAAGAATGCGATAGGGTATCCACCTTAGGCTCTCTGGGCAAACTAATGTCTTTACCATGGACTTCCTTTACTTTTACATTTTCTGCTTCTTTGTCCTTAGCTTTTTTCAAGCTTTCTTGCAATTTTTGTAAATTTTTAACATTTATTTCAACAAACTTGGAGATGATATCATTCAAAACAGAATGCTTATTCAAAATTACCTCAAACCTAAAGCCCATGATAAAGCAACCTGATAATTCATGCTTCCTTACGGCATTAAAAGCTGATTTAGCGGCGCCATTAATTTTTCCATCAGAACTGGTATACTTTATAAGATAAACATGCAAAGGTAAAGCACTATTCGGATCATTAAAGGCTTCAAAATGAGATATTTCTCCATACTTTTTGAAATAGTTTTTAATCGATATATCTTGAATATTAGTTGCTGTTGAATCTTGCGCCGGATAAACAACTATTTCACATGGTGGAGGAGGTCCTAAAGAGTACCTATCGTAAGATATGCGAGGTAGTAGAACTAAAGATTTCCTGCATTTTCTGTGACTTGCCACTTTTCCGCTAGTTATAGTACCGTTTTCATTACGAGGGTCGAATGCTTTAATTTCTGGATGCCTATGTTTTACTTTATATTTGAATTGCCCGTCTTGTAACTCTTTGACTACGTAATAACCTGTTTCAGAAAACTCTTTGTCTGCAGCCCTCCAAGAGAACATTTTATCTTTATTAAAGAACTCACCTTTTGTGGGGTCGAAATAATGAAATTTAGATTTCAAAACATCTGTGTTGTACCTTAGAACTGGAGGCGGTCTTTGTTGTAGGAGCAAAGCAGAATCTGTGCGAAGACATTCACTCGTAGAAGATGGTGCAATATGAGAATTGTTGTTTGAATAGCGTGATTGAGACAAACCCCTCCGGTTATTAATGTCAGTGCTATTATTTACGTATGCGCCACTTTGGCTGCTCTCAGTAGCATAATACGAATGTCGCGAACTACTATTAGTTGGACTATGTGAATGATCATCATTATAGCGTCGCCTTGAAACCTCACTGTGGTTATAGCGTCGACGTTGATTGTATTGACTAGGATATTGTTGGTAAGAATGTTCGGTTGGATACTGGTATTGACCAGAACGCGAGTATTGAGGTTTTTCTTGAGGATGTCTGTACGAACCAGAAGATGGATGTGTCCTCCTATAATAACCTGACATTCTCTAAACGTAGACACCTCTTGTAAAAATCCACCAATAAGAGATCTCTTCTACGCTAGCGGCTGCTCTATTGTAAGTTGAGGACTGCTAACAGGAAACGATGAGAAGAAGCTATTGAATAATATAGCGTGGAAACAGCACGAAGCACAGAATTATAAAAGTATGTGAGTAGCTATAAAAGCTTATATCCAGGAGTATTCGGTTTATAAAAGGCTGTTGTATAGGCTTCACACGCTTCTCTTTAGCGAAAAGCTAACTCTTTGTGATAAAACTGTGTATTTCTTCATTCTTTACCGTTGTTTACGTTAAGCAGTAAACCGGGATTAAAAAAAAAATTCATAAAACTAAAATGGTGAAAAAAATCACACTGATACCTATAGAAGCGTATCAAATCAATATTAGAAAGTAGCAGTCATGTCAATGCAACAAGTTCAACATTGTGTTGCGGAGATTCTTAGACTAGATCCTCAAGAAAAGCCGGACTGGTCGAGTGGATATTTGAAGAAATTGACTAATGCTACATCGATTTTATATAACACTTCACTGAATAAAGTGATGCTAAAACAGGATGAGGAGGTAGCCAGATGTCATATATGTGCGTACATAGCATCACAGAAAATGAGTGATAAACACATGCCAGATCTTGGCTATTACTTAGACAGTATTCCTTTAGAACCGAAAAAGGCCAAGCATTTAATGAACCTTTTCAGACAAAGTTTATCTAATTCTTCACCTATGAAACAATTTGCCTGGACTCCGAGCCCTAAAAAGAGTAAGCGCAGTCCAGTGAAGAACGGCGACAGGTTTACCTCTTCCGATCCTAAAGAGTTGAGGAGACAATTGTTTGGTACACCAACTAAAATTAGGCCAAGTGAAAGCAATGATTCGTTGATAATACCAGTGCTGCCGCCCATGCAAACAAACAATACACCACCTATTACCAGAAGAAAATTAGCATTCGAGGAGGAGGAGGAGGAGGAGGTTGACGACGAAGAATTAGGAAGTAAATGTGTGTCGTTGAAAAATCATAGTACAAAGAGCATTTCTGAAAACGGTGAAGCAGGTACTGATGAGTATGAAAATCATGAGAGCGAGTCTGGGAGTGAAGAAGAGACATTAAATGTACAGAAAAGAAAGGGCACAAAAAGCATACAGAATAAGAGGGTCAAAAAACCGCAATCTGAATTGAAGACAGCAAAAGCTCTCAGGAAAAGAGGCAGAATACCAAATTCTTTGTTAGTAAAAAAATATTGTAAGATGACCACTGAAGAGATTATTCGACTATGCAACGATTTCGAACTTCCGAGAGAAGTGGCATATAAGATCGTGGATGAGTACAATATAAACGCGACAAGATTGGTTTGCCCATGGCAATTAGTGTGTGGATTGGTATTAAATTGCACATTTATTGTATTTAATGAAAGAAGACGAAAGGATCCACGTATTGATCATTTTATAATTAGCAAAATGTGCAGTTTGATGTTGACACCAAAAGTAGATGAGGTCATTGAATGTGTCAAACTAGTGAAAGAATTAATTGTCGGTGAGAAATGGTTTAGAGATTTGCAGATTAGATATGACGATTTTGATGGCATCAAGTATAGTGAAATTATTTTTAGGAAATTGGGGTCGATGCTTCAAACTACAAATATTTTAGTAACAGACGATCAGTACGATATTTGGAAGAGAAGAATCGAGTTAGATTTGGCTTTGGCAGAATCTTTATGAAATATTACAGTGTAATTATATATATACACATATCTAGTTACAACCTCTTCTAAATCATGCCTTTAGCCCTATAACTGGCTAGTGTCATTTCCATCTTCGCACTAATGATTGGATCTGCTCTCAAACGCTTTTGTATCTTTGCGGCTTCTGCAAATGTGGTAGCTTGCAGTTTTTCATCCATAGTTCTTGCTAGAATTGCCGAATCCTGGAATAACTCTATGGCATCGTCAATTTTTTCCATTTGAAGTTTTAATTGCGCTAAGCCAATCTTGGCTTGTTCGGATCTTGGGTCTAATTCGCAAGCTCTGGTCAACAGCTCGATGGCTGTATTAAATTTCTCTTCATCCAATTGAGTCGGATCTTGAGAAGACTGTCTTGCTAGGATAGTGGCCTTACCAATCAACGGTCCAATACCTACGTGCATCTTTTCTTGTACTTCTTCTAACCTCTTGGCAATATCATACTGTTTGATCGCAGTACTGAAATCGCCTTTATCAGTCAAGATCTCAGCGAAAAATGTAGGGACTTCAGGTAAAGTGGGGAACTTCAACTTTGTTTCATTGAAAAGAGCCTGAGACTCTGTAAATTTACCTTGCTTGTACAACAAGCAGGCCAACTGAATGTAAGGATAAATGTTATCGGGATACAAGCTTTGAGCCTTTTGAAAATCTGCTTTGGCATTAATGTAATCTTGTAAGATGAAATACATTTGACCACGGTGATAGTAAGTGGGTGGATACTCAGGATCTAGGTCGATAGCCTTCTGAAAATACTTAAAAAACTCTTGGGAGTTTTCCTTATCAGCCAAGGTCAACGCCAAAAATATGTGTGAATTTGGTGTTGGGTGCAAGTTGATAGACTCTTGCAAAAGAGCTTGAGCATCTAACAGGTTATTCTTCAAAAAGTGGAAAATACCTGTGTAGCAGAAAGCCAAGGCAGCATTTTCTCTCAAAGGATCGTCAACCTGACTGGCAGAAAGTAGGGAATGATACGTTTTAGTGACACTGGTAAAAAGGTCATCTGCTGCTAGATAGCCGTCGTTGGTCGCAGAATAGAGTTTTTGCAAGGCATCCGACAATAGAGTATATGCAGTGTCAATGCGTGAACTGTCGTTAACCCTAGAAATTTCTAAATCAGGGTCAAAAATCCCAAAGAAAGAGGCCAAAGATGTGTTCGATGGTAAAATTTGCAAACCCTTGCCGTCACCCTTCGATAGATTTTCGTTTAATACTTTCATTGCTTGTTTGTTCAAGTTTCTTTCTAGCATGGGCTCAATGGAGGCACCATCAAAGTCACCATTCAATGACAAGACAGAAAGATCAAACATGGCATCAGTAAAATTGCCCAGTGACTCGTTGGCAGATGCGCGTCTCAGTAGGGCTTTAGAATGATCAGGCTTTATCTCAAGTGCCTTTGTAGTATACTCCAAGACTTTGCTCAAGTCGCCTGTAGAAATGTAGCAGGCAGATAAGTTGGAATAGAACACTGGGTCATTAGGTTCCAACTCAATGGCATACTGGTAGTACTTAATGGCCTCACTAAAATTTTTCGTGGTGAAGAAGTGGTTACCTTTATTCTTCAATTGCACGGCATATGCCTGTCTCTGAGAAAGCGCCTGACCTTTCAATTGGCTGATATCAGGCTCGCCGTTGGGTAAGAGAGGATACTGGAAATCTTCCGCCGATTTCGCTTTATTCCTTCTTTTCCGTTTATTCTTTTTCTTCTTATTCCCATTTGCGATGCTGCTTTCATCCTTCAAGCCCACCTCCTCTTCATTAAGACGAGTTGATGCTTCACCCTGGCGCTGCCCATCCTTTGTAATCTTCTGCTGCTGTTGTTGGTGTTGTTGGTGTTGCTGCTTGAGCTGTTGGTAATAGACATAAGCACCCATAGCAGCGGTCCCCGCAGAGACCGTTGCTAGGATGGCCACCTTGTTCTTAGTGATGAACTTGAAGAGCGAGTTTTCGGCCATAAGTGCTTCTTATGTTCGTTATGTACAAGTATATAGGGATGTATTCAACAATTTTCTTTATTTACTCCTTGCAAGTCCATCTAGCTTGCTTATTTGTATGCCATTGCGAGTTAGTTTTTCACATTGCACTAGAGTGAATTGTCGTCGCGAAGTGCATTTCTATAGAAAATGGATCTGAGCTAAATAAACCTAAGATAAAGACTGTTTCACTCCCATTGCTGCCTATTTTTCCTTCTGGCCGTCAGCCACTGTTTCTTGCATTCGCGGTATGCGTCAAAGTATTCTTGGCATTTGGATCGGTCGTAGTCGTTGCGCTCGAGACATTGGAAACTAAGCTTAGAGGACTCCTCACAGGGGTCATAGTACTGGCTGTCTGCCTTTAACGCGAACTTATACTTGTTTACCGGGTTTTCCGGATCATCTGGGTAGTATTGGAATGACGATGGGTCGTTGCTCTTAGGTACATAGTTTACTTTGGTTCTGTCGGTAACTGGTCCTTTGGGGGTTGTTGGTACTACATACGAAGATGGTTGTGAGTCTTTATTGCTGCTCTTCGTAGTATTGATATTGGCAGTATCGCTAGTATCCTTGGTCATTGCCATCTGTTGGAGATCGTGGAGGGTGTAATACCTTGCCGCCTCTGTGGGGTTAGGTCTTCCCAATCTCTTAAAGCAGGTTATCATATTATATCATTTCTAACGGCCCACAAAGAGAATGAGAAAATTGGTAAAACCTGTCATTGGGATCAGCAGTAACCTTTGGCTCCTGTATGAAAGTAGAAACGCGTTAGTATTAGCGTACAAATTCGATATTATTTGAAGAGGTACTCGGTATATGGTTCGACTGTAGATCGCACACTCCCTTTTCCTCGCTGCCTCGTTTCTAACTCGTGTGCTGTGAACTTTCTTTTTATAGTGCCGATTTCCTGTGCATTTAAATCCTGTGTAGTAGTTATTCCTGAATGTCTATTAATACTGTCCCCTCGTCGCCCCCCAACCAGACAGTATCTGCTGCTGCAGCTGTCGCTGCTCCTCAGGATCACGCTAAGTTCATCAATCCTATCAGACTACCGATATCCATCTCTCTTACCATTAACGATACGCCTAACAATAGCAGTAATAGTAATGGTGTCACCAATGGTTTAGGTATTTTACCTTCGCGTACGGCTACTTCATTAGTCGTGACAAATAACAGCAGTAGCAATAGCAATGTAGGAGCGGCAGCAACAGCAGCCGCGACTGTGGAGACGAATACAACCCCTGCTGTGAGTACTACAAACAGTATCCGTCATTTCATATATCCTCCCAACCAAGTGAATCAGACGGACTTTTCGCTTGACATACATCTCCCACCAAATACCTTGCTGCCGGAACGGATAGACCAACCTACATTGAGACACAGAATGGACAAGCACGGGCTTTTCAGCATCAGACTGACCCCATTTATAGATACTTCTTCCACCTCTGTTGCTAACCAAGGCCTTTTCTTTGACCCCATCATCAGAACTGCAGGCGCAGGCTCACAAATAATCATCGGAAGATATACTGAAAGAGTTAGGGAGGCAATTTCCAAAATCCCGGATCAATATCATCCCGTAGTGTTCAAATCAAAAGTGATATCCAGGACTCATGGATGTTTCAAGGTTGACGACCAGGGAAATTGGTTCTTGAAAGACGTCAAGTCTTCTAGTGGAACATTTTTGAACCATCAACGTTTATCTTCGGCGTCTACCACTTCTAAGGACTATCCTTTACACGACGGTGACATCATACAGTTGGGTATGGACTTTCGTGGCGGTACAGAAGAGATATATCGCTGTGTCAAGATGAAAATAGAGTTGAACAAGTCCTGGAAATTGAAGGCCAATGCATTTAATAAAGAAGCCCTAAGTCGAATAAAGAACTTACAGAAATTAACTACGGGTTTAGAACAGGAAGATTGCTCCATTTGCCTGAACAAAATAAAACCTTGCCAAGCAATTTTTATATCACCATGTGCACATAGTTGGCATTTCCACTGTGTGAGAAGGCTAGTCATTATGAGTTATCCTCAATTCATGTGTCCGAACTGTAGATCAAATTGTGATCTGGAAACAACTTTAGAATCCGAATCCGAATCCGAATTTGAGAACGAAAATGAAGACGAACCAGACATCGAAATGGATATTGATATGGACCTAAACAACAATCTTGGTGTTCGCTTAGTAGATTGATCACGTGAAATTATATGCTATATACTATATACCATAATATATAACATAGAACGTACCTTTCTCAAAGTTGTGAGGACCAAAGAAAAAAAATAATAGTTTTAATTCATTCATTCGTTCATTTACAGTAACTAGTAGGAAATAGACCTTTCAGCCCATCACATTCACCATACGTCCATCCGCTACCATCATCACCTCTGATGACGGTAATTACGTCCCCCACGTCAATCGACATCTCATCATCTCCTTGTGCTTCATAGGCGTACATAGCTTCCATTGTCCTAATAGGTAGCGTGCTCCTTCTTGGTGGTGGCACTTCGGGTGCGGGACCTCTATTACTCGTTGTAGCCGTATCAGTGCTAGATATGCGAATATATGTAGTGGGTACAAGCCCTGTTTCTCCAGTACTTTCGTTATTTATCTTAGTCCATCCAGAACCTGTATCCCGCGCAACCAGTGAAATTCTATCACCTGGTGAAATACTAATTTCATCATCATCCTGCTTCAAATATGCATATAATACTTTATTACTGCCGTCGTCACCGGCGGTTTGCGTGGTTTTTATTGTATTAATGGTACCGGTAGTTCGTAAAGACGTATTATCTGTATCTTCACCAGCGTTGTTGGCACTGGCGCCTAGTCTGGTTCTTCTCGAAGTATTGAAAATACTTGATATATGCAGAGGTCCCCCATTGTTATTTCCAGTACTCCCACCACTTGAAGGCCTCGAATCAACATTTAGTATGTTGTGCTTAAGTTTACTGAATATTCCAGATTTCTTCTTTGTTTTGAAAAGATCAATGTTATCTGTGGACAAATCGTATTCTTCAGGAACATTGTTTTGAATACTTTCAATTTGAACCTCAGCTTGTAATTTCAACGTCTCGTGCGATGTGAAGGGTGAAACAACATTTAAGTATTCCTTCAACGTATCATAAAATTTAGCGGCATTGAAGTTATCTTCGTTAGTTTTCATTTCGTGTTTTATCTTGTTCAAAGTGGATAGTTTAGATAACTCGTTTTGAGTTTTATCCTGCAATGAATTGTAATCATTTTCTGCTTTTGCCAGCTTTATTCTTAAATCCTCCACTTCAAGTGGGGTTGGAACTGCAAACTTGTCATCATCATGCCATACTGGTGATGGCGTATAGATAAAGTCTCGTGGTTCTTTCCAATTCTTTAAATTGTGCTTGATAAAAATGGCCGTGTTCAAGGAGGGTTTATTCTGTTTCACTACAGAGTCCGCAGTCTTTAATCTCTTACTAACGTTTGAACCTAGATCTTTTTCGACAGAAGTCGCCTTTAACCATAGATCGTTCAAGAAGAGGGTCTTTGCTTCATTCACGTCCTGCAGAAGATCTAGCACTTCAGGAACATCCTGGAAGTAATATTTGTCCTTAGTTCTATTCGCCTGATTGATTTTGATCAAGTATTCATTTTTGCACTTATTCATTTCCACCTCTTTTTCATTCAATTTCTTCTTATTTCTATCATTAGATGCCTTAGTATACTTATTTCTGGCCATTTCCATAGCAGAACAGGCCTCGTCGTAGTCCTTCTTGGCTTTTTCCAGCTCGTGGTATATGTTATCCTTTTTACTTACCATGTCATCGTTAAACCCATTTATCTTGCTTAAAGTCATATCGAGCTTAGTGAACAATCCACTAAATTGATTGGCTACATGATTCTCAAAATCAGATGATAATTGGTTATGGTCCTTGGAAATCATATCAGTCTGAGATAGGATCTCATTCCAAGCAACCACACCTGCAGCTTCAACAGACCCAGGCGTAGTTGTAGGAGAGTCACCTACAGAGACAGGAACCGATGTTGAAGATTTTCTATTAAAGTACTCTGCCGATAAACGAGATAATCTTTCACTGTACTCTTTTTCTAATTTAGCTCTTTCACGATAAAATTGCTCAATGTCTTTCAGCCATTTTAAGTTGTTTTGAACCCATTTATGGGTTTCTTTAAATGAATCTTTGATTTCATTACCAATTGATAAGTTTGCACTCATTCTTTATTGCACGTAATGTAATAGTTAGCGTATGCGTATAGCTTTTCACTCATGCAAAATTGATCTATCTGCTACTTTCTTTAGAGTTATTTGCCAGGAAAATAGATCTGTTTCTTCCTTTATTTGACCATATGGATTTGAAAACTTTTTACTTTTCTTTTCAGGCCCCGCGAAAGCTTATGTAAATCACAAGGTTATATATTGCTTATACGTGAAGAGAAAGAACACTATATCGATATATGGGTCATCTAAGAATTGAAGTTTAGACAACAATTTCTGATTCTATGGAAGTGTAACGTTCAAAGAATTCCTTAAATAATCTGATTTGGTATTCCAAATCGGCAGAACCAGCCGTTTCTCTAATGGAATGCATACTCAACACGGGATTACCTAAATCTAAGGTTCTAATACCAGTCTTTGAGGCCAAAATAGGACCAATGGTAGAACCGCACGGAGAGTCGTTAGCAACAACGAACAACTGCAAAGGAACCTTCGCGGCTTCTGCCAGTCTTTTCACTAAGACCAAGCCAGGTGAATTGGTCATATAACGTTGATTTGCATTGATCTTGACTACGGGACCACTACACAACAGAGGTTTATGTTGGCTTTCGTATTTGTTCGCATAGTTTGGATGAACTGCGTGAGCAACATCGGAAGATAAGAAAAATGACTTGGCAGAAGTTTCCAGTATTGACGAATGGGGCAAAGGCTTAGATTCATCCGAACCGTCCCCTTTCAAAATTGACAATCTTTCTAAGATGTTAGGCAAGAAATTAGAATCTGCTCCCTGAGCAGATGATGAACCAATTTCCTCATGATCAAAGCATGCCATCAATCTAATACCTGGTTCTTGTTCGATTTCTGTGTCAGCTGCCAATGTTAAACCGTGCATTGATGTGAAACAAGACGTCAAATTATCCAATCTCCCAGAAAATACGAACTCATCGTTGAATCCACCAAGAGTAGATGCATTATGATCGTAAAGAATCAATTCGAAGTCTTCAATGTCTTCCACTGCATCAATGGCGAGTTCCTTAGCAATTAGCGCCAGAAGTTCTTCGTGATGCCTTTCCACTATCGTTTTAATGGAGCTGAAACCATTTTTATCAATCTCTTTCTCAGGTTTCGATTCCGTGTTGTCCATTTGCAAGCCAGCAATCGGTAACAGCTGTGTTTCTCTATTAAACTCGAATTTCTGATTCACATCTCTATCCAAATGAATAGCCAAAGTAGGAATCTTCAGTAACGGTCTGTCCAGATCGACCAATTTAGAAATGGACTTGCCTGTTTTGTTGTCCCTTACAAAAACTCTTCCGGAAATGGCCAAATCCTTATCAAACCATGAATGCCATATGGCACCACCATAACACTCCACTCCCACTTGTAGATACCTTTCATTGACTCTCTTAGAAATAGGTTTGATTTTCAGCACAGGAGAATCAGTATGAGCACCAGTAATAGCAATCGGATTACCAGGTTTCCATTTACCCCCAACTGCAAACGCAATAATAGAAGATCCGTTTCTCGTTACAAAGTACTTACCTTTCTGTACGACAAGGCCAGCCCATGGTTCACGTTCACTCACTTCTGTGAAACCCTTAGACACCAAATGCTTTTTGATATTATGAACTGCATGGTAGGGGGAGTGCGAGCTGTTCAAGAAACTGACAAACTCCTTTGGATAATCACTCTTTGATGTTTTGCTGGACATAGTTCTCAGTTGTATCCTAAACATAGAAAATCTGACCTTTTATCTTTAATTTTCCTGTTTGTTCTTTATAAGTGAACTTTTTTTTTCCCTTTATTATAGAAAGAAAGTACCTTTTCTTCTCGTTAGCGGCCATATTTTTTTTCATAGTCCCTCAAGCATTCATGATAAGGTCAAGATTGTTAGAGAGTAAAAGAAAATTGTAACCAGAGAACTAGTATCTAAAAAGCCAAAGAGCGGCTATATTACGATATGAATATAACTTCAATTGAAAAGCCATCTCGTCATGAGAAAATTCACATTATGCTATTAGTATAGGTGAAGGGGCTAGTTATCACGTGAGATTATGTAATGCTTCTGTCTGTCGCAACGGTTATGTTATATCATCAAATGGAAAGAACTACGGCTGTTGTGATAAAAACACGTATAGTGATCATTTGGCAATATTTCGAATTTGTGCTGATTAGACGCCTCCTGTCATTTACTGGCAATTCTGGAAGGAACCTTGAAACTTCCATTGGATAGCGCAACTGTGGTTTATATTTTTTCGAAGTGCTTAACTCTAAATGCGATCGCTTAATGGCTTTATTTCAACACGCGATATATAAACATAATATACCCGTCGATAACTTCTTGCGACCCATACTTTCTTAATATGTTGGAACGTGTGGATGTAAAGGCAGATTGTGCGAAAAGAGTAAGCAAAATGGTCGACTTGTCAACATCCTTGATTCATGGCGATGATAAAGATAACCGAGTTAGTGACGTTGCACCACCCATCAATGTCTCTACAACATTCCGTTACGATGATGACGATCTAGTTCCATGGACAGAGCGTGAAAACTTGGACTTTATGGAAAAGAAACCCATATATTCACGTCTAGCACATCCAAACAGCACCAGATTGGAAAGCATCTTCTCGGAGATCTTGGATGGTTATGCAGTCATTTATTCCTCCGGTTTAGCTGCGTTTTACGCGGCAATGGTGCATTATAATCCTAAGAAGATCTTTATCGGACAAAGTTACCATGGTGTACGAGCAATTGCAAACATCTTGACCCGTAATTACGGCATCAAGCAGTATCCCCTGGATGATATTGAAAAATACGCTTCGGAAGGTGACATTGTCCACTTAGAGACTCCTGTAAACCCGTATGGCACATCATCTGATATTGAAAGTATGGCTCATAGAGCTCATGCAAAAGGTGCACTTCTCATAGTGGATTCCACATTTGCATCTCCGCCACTGCAATATGCATGGCATTTTGGAGCAGATATTGTCTTATATTCTGCTACTAAGTACTTTGGTGGTCATTCGGATTTATTAAGTGGCGTCCTTGTGGTTAAAGAGGAAGAGACATCTCGGCAATTAAAGGACGACAGAATTTATTTGGGTACGAACGTAGCAAATCTAGAAAGCTTCATGTTGTTACGATCTCTACGGACCTACGAAATGAGAATAACTAAACAATCAGAAAATGCAACGAAGTTGGTAAGATTTTTGTCAGATCACCAATCTGAATTTGGCAAAGTATTGAAAACGATTCACCACTCTTCTTTGCAAACTGAAGAGTTTGTCAAAAAGCAACTAGTGGGTGGATATGGACCCGTCTTTGCGATCACTTTACACACTAAAGAGCAGTGTAAGCAATTGCCTCTCAAGTTGAAATATTTCCATCATGCAACCTCGCTAGGTGGAATTGAGTCTCTCGTTGAATGGAGAGCAATGACGGACCCATATATCGATCAAACTTTAATTAGAGTTTCTGTAGGATGTGAATCTGCCAACGATCTCATGAAAGATTTAGCCTCAGCCCTGAAGGAATTACAAGATGCAGCCTGAAAAGGCAGCTTGAATGCTTCGAAATCAGTCTCGTTATAGAGTTTAAAACACACGCAGGAAAAAAGAAAGAAGGGAACAAAAAGAGAAGAAAGCTTCATATATTCATTATACTTGTATACGCAGCTAATATTTAGGAATGGTTTGATCAATATCGTCTATGTACTTGAAGTAACCTCCTCTCACGTCTTTTACATTAGAGAAACCAAAATTATCCTTCAACATTCTTGTAGCCACCTGAGAGTCGTTACCATAACGGCAGAGGACCACTATACTACTGTCCCTTCCTACATTGGGAAGTTCTTCTTGTAGTTTCTTAAAATCACCGTTCATATCTCTTAACTTCTTGACAGGGACATTGACTGCCTCTGGGAAGTGAGATATCGCATAGTGGTGGGGCGGTCTAACGTCAAGAAAGATGTGTTTGGTTGAAAAATCATCATCTTTGTATATATGCTGGAATGCATCCACGCTCAGTCTCTCATTAGGCTCGCACACGTTATAGTTTCGTGAACCGCAAAACAGTTCGTAATTGATTTCACCCTTCTCGATGGCTTCTTTTGTTATTGTCGGATTTTTGCCACAGCATAAGCACTTCTCTTGTCTGCCTCTCATTTTGAAAGTACGCAGACTTTGCTGTGGGAAGCCCGAATATAACATCAAGAAGGGCGTGAAATTTTTATCGGTATAGATTTCTAGGATGAGCTTTATAGTCTCCACAGCCATCATGGTTCCGACTAATCCAATGCATGGGCCTATCACGCCGCCTTCTTGGCAAGAAGTCACTGCATTTGGTGGTGGAGGTGTCGGATAAAAGCATCTATAGCAAGGCCCCATGTTATTAAAGTTCAATATAGTTAACTGGCCCTCTGTTCCCAAACCGGATGCTGAGACCACTGTTATTCCCAAATTAACAGCAACATCGGAAACCAAATATCTGGTTAATGGAGAATCTGTACAGTCTAATACGTAATCGTAACCTTCAAAAATCTGGAATGCATTAGTGGAGTTCAATCTAACGGGATAAGTAACAACGTTGATGTGTGGATTCAGTTGCGTGATAGATTGTCTGGCTGATTCACATTTCAGCATACCGACCCTACTTGAATCATGAAGAACTTGCCTATGCAGATTGGAAGTTTCTACCACATCATTATCTACTATGCCGATTTGACCTACGCCAGCGCCCGCCAAGTAGGGCAAGGCAGGACATCCCAGACCTCCAGCACCAATTACTAAAACCTTCGTACTTTTCAATTTTACCTGGCCTGCTACACCACCTGTTTCTTCGACAATCATTTGTCTGCCATAGCGTTGGTATTCTTCCAAAGATAGTGGATAGTCCCTACTATTCTCTTTTCTTCTGATCAGTTGTTCTTTTAACCGCGCATTTTCCAACCTGAGTGCCTCAAGTTCAGATGCGGTAGTTTCTAGCTGATGACTACACATTATTATTGGGTCGTATATACTTTCCAATTGTACTTTACGTTCTGGTTTTGACTTGTTCATTGTTGTACTTAGAGTATTCCATCATTAAAGAGCTCATTGCACCTGCTCGTAATGAGCGATATTTGCAAACTATATGTAATATGGACATACTATACAACCTTCTGCTTAACAAAAAAGTTTTTAAGATAGCGTAGCTGGAATACACAAGTGCCCACTAGTATGAGAAACTGGAATATAGACCACGTCATTATCTTGCTGTTGGCAGACTCACTTTGATTTCTGAACTCCGCCTCTTTTTCCCTTATAGTGTCTTGTTCCTTACGAATGGAAGACAGCCTTTGGGTCAACTGGGTTACTCTCCCCTTGAGTGAATTCATGTCTTCTTTCTTTTTGCTGTCAAGTGCCTCAACATTACCAATTTCTAGTTGAATGAATACTCTTAGTAAAGTGGACTTCTTGCTGTAAGATGGTGTGAAGCAAAATCTATGCTCACCCGTTTCTAAAGCTGTAAAGGTGAAATCACCTGTATGCGAATTTCTCTGATTTAAAACACGATGGTCATTATCAAAAGTTTCATCTACAGATATGGTCAAACTAGCACCAGTGTCCTCTTCAAATAGACCATTATTTTCCACGTACAGGTCTAAATCACCGATAAGTAGGTCTCCCTTCGATAAACGCTCATAAAAACATTTGGTCTCCCCGGATTTGGCGTAGAAATGGACGCCCTCCACGCCTTGAGTAAGAGCAGAAAACATGCAAATGGCATAAGTCAAAATATGTTTCATATTAGCCTGGTAGACACTGGACACCTGTACTATTCTTTCGAGTAAAGGGTAGTGGTTATACTATATAGTCCCTCTTTTCTTAGTTTCCAGCGGAGAAAAGAATAGAACGCGAAAAGATGGACTGGAGATGTAAGAAAACACGTCAGGTTCTTCTATGTATCACTTCCAATGTACGGGAAAGAACAACTACAAATATATATATATATACAAGACTGTAAATGATGTCCTTTTAATCATCCTGGAAAAAAGCAGAGTATTGGTTTATTTCTTCTTGAAAGAAATCAGTAAATTTATCGGGCGTGTAAGAAACAGAATCTTCACAAATAGGGCCTAGTACCACTTTATTCTCAGGCACCTCGATATACTTATCGAGAAATCTTAGGGGAGGGAGCCTGTTAGGTTCTTCATTCAGTGTAACATTTAAATCGCTGAAAAAGATACCAGAGTTTTTATCGATGGCTTCCGTTAGATTATTGATTATCTCAAGTTCCTGCTGGAGTAATATTCTTGCAACTTTCGAGTTACTGGAAGGTTTAGTGATTCTGGATTTCCTAAATTTTAAAAAGCTTCGAAAGAAGCTCGTAAATTGAAATTTAGCTTCAGAAGCATCTTGTTTTTGTTGTGGGTCTTGTTGAAGTGCAGTGAGTGCATCTTCACCGTTCATGTGTCTTTGTCGTATACAACCACTTTCAGTTTCTTTATAACGAAACGACCAAGCCAATTGCGGTAAATCTATTAAATCGTCACCGTTTGACTCTCTCTTTTCAATAAGAGAACGGTAATATTCTGTAATCACGGAGGCATGTTCATTCGTCTCTGGATTTACCAAACAGTGTACCTTGGTGAACATCAGATGGCAAGTCGGATCGTACGCCCATCGGGCAATTTTAGAACCATTTAATGATGGAATAAATGGGAGCAAAAGCATTTCAAAGTCTGATGTGGTATCATTGATAAACCACCGGACTCGTCCATTGTTCTCGAGTTTAACTAGCGATACCACTGGGTTTATGCGCAACCATTTGTAAAAAATTCTCAAGTCTGCATTTATATCTAATCCAGTGTAGTCTCTTAAAAAGCTTCTGTCGAAAGATACAGTCCAAAATTGTGCATGCCCTCTAAAATCTGGGATGAATCCGTACGTTATCAACATTGAGAACAAATCCTCCGTTGGGGAGTAACTGATGAAAACTTCGGTAGAGTCTTTAGTCCTTCCTTCAAGTGCATCTGTGTCGAGTAAAAGCAAAACATCATTATTTGAAGGGTCTATATCAAAATAAGCATTCTTCTGGGTATTTTCGTGGTTGGAAAAATCTAAAATGGGAACTAAAGTGGAATGAACGCTGAATTCTTGACCTTCGGTATCGGCTATTTCTGGTATCTCAAGACAACGTGAAATTATCGCAGAGTAAAGATGTTTTATATCACTTATGTTTAAAAGGTCTTGAAAAAGATCTTTAAATAAATTCAATGACTCTTGAAGGCCAAAAATTTGCGGATAATGTCCATAATCAGTAGCTAAGTTTTCAATGGAATCCATAGCAGTTTCTACGTCAATGCTCATCAAAACTCTCTCTAGATAATACTTGATACTATTTGGTATTTCGTAACTGCCACGAATAGCCTGAAATGTCATGAAGTAGATTATGAGTAAATTAGTCTCTGTAAGAAACCTACTAAAGCCAGGATAGGCCAATATATCACGAAGGGCGGCCTTAATTTTATCGTTAGTTCTTTCAAATTGTTCTCTAGAGGTATACTCGTCCTTGTCTTCTAAGAGAACTAGAATTGTGTTTATATCAAATGTTATAAGTTTAGGAATTCTTAGCAATGCAATTGTTTCATTTTTTAGTTCTTGATTATCGAACTTTGAAGGTTCTATGAAAAGGCCGTATCCACTCTTGGGTCCATCAACGGTGGATAGTTTCAGTTCAAGACTTTTGTGAAAGGAAATGGTTCTGGAATGAGAATAAAAACGGAAAACTTCCTCCATTTCTAGCAACTTTTCGCTTTTGCTCCAACTTCTCAATAATTGTTGGAATAGCAAATTATACCGCTTATCATTTTTCTATTTTAAACGATGCAACCTCGCAAACTGCTCTTTACGTGCAAAGCACATCAAATGATATTGAGTGACCTATATATTGCTCACAAGATCTTTATAAGTTCGTCTACATATCGATATTCATCATATCGAAAATATATAAAAAGAAGAGAAAGGATTGACGGAAAACGTCAGATAATTATACATTAGGTAACGTAAAAACGGCAGTTTCGTCAGCCTGGTTGGAGTTGATAGAGTAGTTAACCTTCCACTTTACTTTCAAAGCTTTCGAAGGATTTGCTGGCGCATTTTCAATAACACCTTCTTGGGTAACACCATCTTTAGCGTTAGGTGCCATAAAATTACCTGATTGAGGTTGCAGTTTTAACGCCATCGACTTGGGTACTGCTAATAAGAAAACTAGATCGGAGATTGGCGACGAACTCAAATTTGTGAAAAACGATTTTATCCTTATAACTGAGTTAGCTTCTCTAGAGATTTCGAACTCGATCTTCAAATTAGAAGACTGATTAACTAAGGTTCTTGCAGGTGTGGAAGGTGTATTTGCTGTTGCGCTAAATCCTGACAAAAGATCAAGCCCGTTGCTGTTTAATAATTGACCATTAGTTGCCGGTTGAGGGCTTGATAATCCCAAAATATCCAAAGTATTATTGGAATTGTTGATAGTAGTAACTGGCGGTGCTGGTTGAGAGGAACCCAACATAATATCACCTCCAAGGCCAAAGGATGTTTGATTAGCACTTTGTGTGTTCGAAATAGATAAGTCGGTCAAATCGCCTAATAAGTCATTAACGGATGTTTCTGCTGCCGCTGCCGTGTTGGTACCATTAGTGATGTCGTTACCTTGGGAAGGTGCTTCGTCCAATTCGTTAAAATCAATTAAGTTGATTTCATTAGTTAGAGCACCAGAAGACTGCTGTAACGGAGCAGAAACGTGACTTGGGTGTATTTGTGAAGCAGCACTGGAGTCGCCGTTTTTCAATAGACTGAATTTTTCCAATAATTGATTAACTGTATCGTTAAACTTTAATAGGTCTTGCACTAATTCATCGTCCTCCTGTTCTTCCTCGATAATCTTCTGAAATTTTGGTTGAGCTACTTTCAATGCACTGTGGAGTTCTTGAGAAGTTTCATTGTCCCAATTTTGTGAATCATGTGATTCTAGCATTTCATTCAGTAGATCAGCCTTACGCTTTAGTTTGCTCAATTCATTTGAAATGGATTGTTTAGCTTGAACAGCATTGTCTTCTTTAAACCCTGCCATGATTTTCATCAATTTGTTAGCTTCTCTCAAATCTTCAGGTTTACCACGTCTAATCAATTCTTCTAATTTCGCAGCTTGAGCAATTTCTTGTTCCTTTTGAATTTCACTGGCGGTTTTCAATCGATTACTAGGCTTCAAAACCGCCAAATCAGATTCGCTGATCTTAGGAAATGCATAACCCTTGTATTTTAGCAAGCGATGCATGTCTCTAATATAACCCATGTCATTTTTGTAGCTTGAGTGCTTACAAATTGTTTGGTACCACTCTTCAATAGCCGTCAAAATCAATCTCTGGATCTTGGAATAACGTAATGGCGGATGACCTGGAAATCTTTTGACCAATTCATTCAAAAATTCTTTTCTAGAAATTTGCAAGTGGAATGGATATCCGCAATTCTTCACAAGTACATCCAAAAGGGATAGCGCGAATATTGCCACGTGCGATTCTCTGTTGTTGATTAATTTAGCAAGTGTAATAGCAGCATCCCGAGGGGCAGCGCCTTGTTTTTCATTAATGTAATCAGCAATATCAAGATTCAACGCCAAGTCTGGTTCAGCTAATGACATTCTGCAAGCTCTTTGAATCTTCCTCAAAAGAGGATTGCCCATGGTTTGGGGTTTCCTGACGGGCAACTCAGACAAATATATGCTGTGTGAATGTGGATGTGACATACTGCAGTATCAGAATTAGCGGTTACAACTACCAGTTATAGGGTCTTTTGTTCTGTTTACAAAGATTATCCTATAGTATTTCTTTCTTTTTATCACGATTGCGAAAGGAAAAAAAACAACAGGGCGCTGGAAAACTAAAGAATCCGAAATTTTTCTCGAGATCACTATTGTTTATTTTGATTAGATCAAATACTTGGAAGGTACCGCAAGATATAGCATTTTGACCTGAAGAGTGCTGATATCAACATTGTATTGCATAGATCGAAAAATGAGTGCTGCTACTGCCACTGCTACCCCTGTCCCTCCTCCAGTAGGGATCTCCAATCTCCCCAACCAACGCTATAAGATTGTTAATGAAGAAGGTGGTACATTTACTGTGATGTTATGTGGTGAAAGTGGATTGGGTAAGACCACATTTATTAATACCTTATTCCAGACTGTTTTGAAAAGAGCAGACGGCCAACAACATCGTCAAGATCCTATCAGAAAGACTGTAGAAATTGACATCACGAGGGCTTTACTGGAAGAAAAACACTTTGAGTTACGCGTTAATGTCATTGATACTCCAGGTTTTGGTGACAACGTGAATAATAACAAGGCTTGGCAACCATTGGTGGACTTTATTGATGATCAGCATGATTCTTATATGCGTCAAGAACAACAACCATATCGTACTAAGAAATTTGACTTGAGAGTTCATGCCGTTCTTTACTTTATCAGGCCCACCGGGCACGGTTTGAAGCCAATCGATATTGAGACTATGAAGAGATTGTCTACCAGAGCAAACTTGATTCCGGTTATTGCTAAATCAGATACATTAACTGCTCAAGAACTACAACAATTTAAGTCCAGGATCAGACAAGTAATAGAAGCTCAAGAAATTCGTATTTTTACACCTCCATTAGACGCTGACTTGAAGGAAGACGCAAAAAGTGGTGCCAGTGCGGATTCAGCGGCCATTGAGCATGCAAGACAGTTGATAGAAGCAATGCCGTTTGCCATAGTGGGGTCTGAAAAAAAATTTGACAACGGGCAAGGTACTCAAGTGGTGGCCAGAAAGTATCCATGGGGACTGGTAGAAATTGAAAACGATTCACATTGTGATTTCCGTAAGCTCAGAGCCTTGCTACTAAGAACATATCTATTAGATTTAATTTCTACTACCCAAGAAATGCATTATGAAACATACAGGAGATTAAAACTTGAAGGTCATGAAAACACAGGAGATGGGAATGAAGATTTTACACTTCCAGCAATTGCACCAGCAAGAAAATTGTCTCACAATCCTAAATACAAAGAGGAAGAAAATGCATTGAAAAAGTATTTCACTGACCAAGTTAAAGCTGAAGAGCAAAGATTTAGACAATGGGAGCAAAATATTGTTAATGAAAGGATTAGGCTGAACGGTGACTTAGAAGAAATTCAAGGTAAAGTGAAGAAATTAGAAGAACAGGTTAAAAGTTTGCAGGTGAAAAAGTCACATTTAAAATAATGAGTAATTATATTTCGCTTTTCGTCTCAATTTCAATAATTCTTCTTTTTCTCTTATTTTGTCGTAACAGTACACAGATATATAAACATATAAGTATCTTCTAAAAAAAATGAAATGTCTTAAAAGAATCGAAATACGTACCTATCATAATTCGAATAGAGTAATAAAAAATAAAAGATTCATTGAGGTTGTTCCTGAGAGCTCAAATAGCGCTCTGCATCCAAAGCAGCAATGCATCCAGAACCGGCAGAGGTTACTGCCTGTCTATATCTTGAATCTTGAACGTCTCCTGCGGCAAAAAATCCTGGCACGGAAGTCAAAGACGAGCCAGGCACAGTTTTAATGTAGCCCGTGCCCGCTTCATCTACTTGTCCTCTGACTATATCTATAGCAGGATTATGACCTATTGCGTAAAATAATCCATTCACTTCCAAATCATTTTCCACACTACTCTTGGTATTCTTGATCCTCAACATAGTCAATAACTTACCGTCCCCCTTAGCTTCTAATGCCACTGTATTGAACAAAACAATGATATTGGGATTCTTTTCGATTCTTCTTTTCATAATTACCGATGCACGAAAATGGTCCTTTCTTACCAATATATACACTTTCGATCCATATTTCGTTAGGAATTCTGCTTCTTCGCACGCGGAATCACCTCCACCAATTACAGCCAATGGCTTGTTTCTAAATATTGGAACTGCACCGTCACACACCGCACAGGCAGAGATACCCTTCTGCCAGTATGTTTCCTCCCCTGGTAGGTGCATTCTTTTGGCAGAAGCACCCGTGGCTAAGATTATAGCATCCGTGGTCACAGGATTTTCATCTTCATTAAATTCAGTCCATAGTTTGAATGGTTTTGAAGATAAATCGACTTTAGAGACAGTCTCGGTAATAATGTTAGTACCAAACTTGACAGACTGCCGCCTCATTCTTTCCATCAATTCACTACCACTTAACGACTCAGGAAACCCCGGGAAATTTTCGATTTCAGTAGTTGTTGTCAGTTGGCCACCGGCCGCAATACCATTGGCCATCATTCCTTCGTATAATGTAGGCGTCATTTCTGCTCTTGCCAAGTATATGGCCGCAGTGTGAGCAGCGGGGCCAGAACCTATGATGGTGACCTTATGATGAATCATTCTTGACCGCACATATGTACCTAGGCTGATCGAAGTCGATTTGAATGACAATATGGTATGTTTTATCATCGTATGTTTCAATGGGAAGGTAGGGCTATTCGTCCCTTAAGTAGGCGACGATCCCTAAAAGTTTTCATTGAGGTAAGTTCAAGGCATTCTTCATTGAGTAGTCAATTAACAACGCGCCCGAATTAAAGATTATATTAGTGGCCAATGAGAATGGTAGAGGGCTCAACAAGGAGCAGGTGAGTTATGCCAACCTTTTTGAAGATTCTAGAAACTGAATGAGTATATCCTTGGCAATCTCTACCACTCCGCTGTTAAGAACGGTGTGATTGAGAAAGTATTCGAGCCCTCTTTGTCTTTTAGCTAGCCAGTCTTTGTTTAGGTTTACCTGCTGATACTTCCAGGTGCTGTACCACTGAACTGAAGGGGGCAAGCTAGGGATCTGTAAACAGTGTAGCTTCTCAGGCTTTGCTGTCTTTAATCTTGTTAGTAAATCCTCCCGTAATTTGACGAAATCAGAGTACCGTTTATAAGTCTGGACTTTATAACTTTCCTTCTTGGCAGCAACAACGTTTGAGTTGGGCTCAAGAAAAACAGTAATTCTCCAAACAGCAAACTTCGTTCCGTGATCTCCATTGACTATGGTGCAATCGCTGACGTGAGCCTTTTGGAAACTGAAGCTAGAATTGATAGAGCTGCTCCGCCTGGGTCTTGTTCTGCTAATTGTAGGGCCCCGATTATTGCTACGGCTACTGTTACCATTGCTATTTGACGTACTGAGGGGCTCTTCATTCTCTTGTTGTGAGTCAACTTCGAATTCAGGCTCTGTAGTGTCCTCGTCAAGAAGCTGGATTGGTTCAGGAGGTAGAATGGATATCTTATCGTTCATAATTTACTATTGTTTTCAGTCGAAATGGTAGTTGTTATAAGTCACTCAATATATATCCAGTTTCTTGAAAGATTTTGGGACTATATGACTCTTGGATGCCTACTTTAGTATTACTCACTCATCGCTTCCTGCCTTTCCCTTTTAATTTCAAATGTCGTTGGGTTATGTTAAAAATGGTCAAATTGCCAACAATGCAAGAAGAAGCTAAGTACGTGAACAACGGCTATTAGCAAAGACAATCCATTCATCACTTTACTTAATACAGTTCTGTGCATTCTAAGTGGGGAAATATGTAAAAATGTATGTATTATTATATACTGGTAAAAAGACAGGAAGGTGTTCGTTCATATTGTTGTTGGGCGCATGAATTTGGCTGGCTAATCAGGCGAAAGTGGGAAACTTACCATCCAACCAAGTCCATGGATCATTGAATCTTATGTTTGCATTCAGTGCAGAGATTTCCTTTAGTTCTTGCTCTGTTAGAGTAAACTTCTTTTCGATTTCTAAATTGCCAAGTAATCTTTCTTTCTTAGAAGATTTTGGAATGACAGCAATACCTCTCTGGGTCGCCCATCTTAAAAGGACTTGAGAAGTAGTACTACCTGGGTGATTTTGTGAGATTTTCTTGATTACATCGTTCTCAAATAAAGTTGGTGTGGTCTTTGCCAATTGTAAGTCCATCTCAATAAATGACTGAGGACCAAAGGAAGAGTAAGCCACTACCTGGATATTGTGTAATTTACAAAACTCCACTAGATGCTCTTGAGTCAAGTAAGGGTGGTGTTCAATTTGTAAAGCTACAGGCTTGATTCTACAGCCACGTAACAAATCTTGAATCAGACTCCCTTGAAAATTAGAAATACCAATTGACTTGATCAAACCTTCGTCGACACATTCTTCCAAAACCCGGTACGTATCCAAGATCGGAACGTGTGCTTCAGTGATATGCCCCTTTTTCTCGTCTTCTACACCTGTGTAGAATCCTGGTGGATACCTCTCTTCAAAAGGAACATATTTGAAGGCAATTGGGAAATGAATATAATACAAGTCTAAGTAATCAAGCCCCATGTCGTCCAACGTCTTCTTCAAAGCCAATTTGACGTGATCAGGATGATGGAAGTTGTTCCATAACTTAGAAACGACGAATACGTCCTTCCTATTAACAATACCTTCAGAAATGGCTTTCCTGATCCCTTCGCCAACTTCTTTTTCATTACCATAGTCACAAGCACCATCGAATAATCGATAACCTAGTTTAATAGCTTCATAGATTTGAGTGGCACATACTTTTTTGTCAATTTTCCAGCATCCTAGGCCGACCAGGGGCATTTTCAAACCATTGTTTAAAGTGACTAATGAGGACATTTTGAAGTCTTCTGTTATCTTTTCCGTTTTATGTTGCAATGACCTTTTTAGTTGTCCGGGTACATTCCTTTGTAATTGTTTGATTCCTATCCTTTATATATTCTAATATCCAGGAGCAATTTACTTAATAGCCCCCTAGAAGTGTCTCGAGGATTTTTTTTTTCCAAAGATTTCTTCCGCGAATGGTTTTTCCTTCTTATGAATGACGTATTCATTGTTGCTAGCAACAATTTAAACAGGTATTAATTTAGTTCCGTTGATAGTATTATAAAATTGGTATATAACAGTGGGTTTGTAAAGAAACAGATATATGCTGGGAATGATTTTAAGTATATGCTGAGTAGTTTTCTTTAGGTAGTCCTATAATCTCATTTTTTCCTTGTATGAGTGGAGTGAAAGTACAATCGTGTTGGGAAATATCAAAACTTTTTGTAGTAATATGCCCATTTCTTGATAAATACATCGTTCATGATACCAGTGTCCACAAATTCATCATCGACGAATACGGGAATGCAAAATCTCTGCTCATCCACGTTGCAAAGACTCTTTAAATCTCTGAAGCCAAAATGATAGTTCAATAACACATTCAATGCAAATGACGCTAAGATCTTGTAATTAATTATCACTTTCTTAGAGCGATAATACTCCCAGTCTTTGTTAGCAAACATATCTTCATTGATTGGGCTATTCTTATAACTTTGAGAATTATTCACTACTATCACATCCATGATCCACATGAAGAGTTTATGATCAACTCGTTCCAAAATGTTCCACCAAGTGGTGGAGTTGATACATTCCGTATTAAACTCATCTTTGAAATCATCATTCTGTGATAAATATCCAGCGACGACACCCTTACGTTCCAACACCTTAGCATCAAATTTCTCTTTACAAAGCTCATTAAAGCATGTCATTTGTACCAAATTAACTACGTTCCAAATTTCGCTCAGTCCTAAGTTTTGAAACGATTCGCTCACCAAGAAGTGATGGAAAAGGAGTTCATCGCCGGCAATTATGCCCTGAGAAGAGATGGATTTTATTTTCAATAGCAACATCAAATCAGCGGATACTTCACGTAAACCGCTTACTTTTCGCCTCAAACTTGTTTCGATAATCTGCGATAATTCAATTTCTTTGTTTTTAGGGAAGTCTCCCATTTTTGTTAGAAGTTCTTGTAGTTCGTGGAATGGTTGGATGTAGTTCTTAGTAATAAATCTAGCCTTGCTTTGTAGAATTTCGCTGTAAATTGCTGATCGCGTCTCATCACTGAACGGAGTATCCCAAACCATTTTATTTAGGCTTTGTAAGGACGAATTTCTCGTTATATCTCTGTCCAACAACAGAACGTACTTTTGCCTATTTGTTTCGTCTCTAATTAGTCGTTCCTCTCTACCTTTATTCTTGACCAGTTGGTCAAGGGATGCAACACTCATGCTTTTGTTAATTTGCCTTTCATGTATTTTTTTCTCTTGACGATCCTTAGGTGGCAACCAACTTGGTCTTGTATGACTGACTGCATCTAGTTTGCTCTCTGATACAAGAATCAAATCTTCCATGCCTTGGTTTTGGGCTTCTTTTAGTTCGATTGGCAAAAAATCAGAAGACTTGGTTCTTTCAGACAGTTTAGTCCTTGAAAGTCTATTCGAGGAATGCAAGTAAACTGAAGCTAGACTCTTGGTTGTATCTTGAATGAACTGAAAATCAGATACTTTGTTTAAACCAGGAATCGGGGACGTGGGCATCTCATTGAAATCTAATAATGAAGTATTCGATGTTGTGCTTGCAAACGAAATGTTTGAATATCTATGATTCTGCTTTGTATCAGAGTTATCAAAGTTGACATTCATTAAACCCTCAGTACACTCCGATAGCTCATTTTTGGAAGCCAAGTTGTTTAAATCATCAGGCTTGGCAGAAGCTAAAAAAGAATTCGTAGAATATGATGCCATAGGAACGTTCCAAATTAACGAATCATCAATATCTCCTTCTTGTAACTCAAGGATTTGTTCTTGACTATCATAGTATTTCTCTTTCCTTTTGATGGTATTCCTCAAGTTCATCTCCGATTGCTCTTTACGAAGTCTGTATTTCTGAGATGGGGTTAATGGCTTGCAATTCAGAGGTTTCTGTGATGGAACATTGAATTCTAATGAGGATGCTTCTGCCCGACTAGTTAGATTAGATAATTTCGAGGTGATACCAAAAGTTTTTAAAGGCGGAGAAATGTTACTGTTATTATACCCCGCAGAGGAGTATGATTGCGATTTAGCACGCGATCTTTGTTGGTTGTTGAGTAATGATTCACTTCTCATTGAAGAAAGCTGTTCTTGATAAGAGTGTCTAGATTTACTCTTGGATCCCTCCGCAGCGGTTTCATCAAAGGACATGCTTTTCTGCAGCGCAACTTTGGTACCGTTCGGGCTTGCTTCTACAATGCTACGGTTACTTGTCTTTCTCGTTCGATCTGCATTAGCACATATAGTCTGAGTGTTCTTTTCCATCAACATTTTGGAAACAGTATTCGGTTTAGATTTGTCAATGTCGTTATTTTCTCCTTCATCACTGGTATCTCCCAATGATGACGAGGTAGACGTGGATGAGAATACCTCCGTGGTCTTGGTACCGATTGAACTATTGGAAGTTGGCCGCTCAGTTCTCGTTTGGACAGGATTCACTTTTGGTGGAGGCAAAGCAGAATTAATGAATGAATTTAGCATAGTCCCCTCATTATCAGCATTATTACAGTTCATGTTCAATAATAAATTCTCACTTGGTCTTCGAGCAATATCTAAACTAGAAACTTTACCCACTGTATTGCTCCCCGCCCTTGATCTTCCTAAAGTTATTTGAGATAGTGGATGTTGGATATGGGACCCGACGATGCTTCTTTGCCTCGGAAGTTTTTCGCTAGGAGGACCAGTAGCTTCACCTTCTTTGAGCGAGTGCAGAAAAGCCTTAGTGTCCCGTTCTTGAATTGATGACATTTCTTGATTAGCGAAGGAAGTTGGACAGTATCGAGTAAAGGTAATGGCAAGCTTGAGTTGAGGTAGGTATAAGCACGATCACGTTTCACTTTTCAAATCGCCCCAAGGATCAACGAATGAGTTATTTTCGGGTTCAGTCTGTATATCACCTCTTTGGTTTCCTCCTCAGTATATATGGGATTGTTAAGGCGGGGAACACGGCGGTCTTGACCAAGAATCAATAAGAATATCTTTAAAAGACTAACGGAAAATTTGCTCTCTAACTTCAATAAGAATGCTTTAATTTCAAGTGATAAACATGGGTTGAAACCTCCTTAGCGCTTTCTCTGGATTTGCTCTTCGCACGGTTTTTTCTTCTAGACGCGTCTTTTAGAAGAAAAATAACGGAAAAAATAAATGGCGAGGTTTAATAGCTGCGCCATTTGTTCTCGTTGAAGTAGAATGGCAGTGAAGTCCGCAAAGCGCTAGCATTCTGAAAGCAAGTTCCCTGTAGTACTCGAGAGAACTGGTTCGGTTGCCTGCAAGATTTTAGTTTTTACCTTTTAAGGCTAGCTTATTTCTCTGAATATATATTTTTAAATAAAAGAATAAACTAGATGATGTTTTAATGCTCGTTGTCCTTTATAGGGGTGGATATTAGTTGTTCCTTCAAAGCGTGTTCAAGACATGGCAATCCCTCCTCAAACATTTGTAAAAGATTTTCTAGCTCTTTCAAAACCTGAGGTTTTCTGTCTACCCGCCTTTGCTTTCCTGGCAGAGATGATTCTAAGTCCAAAAACATTTCCATTTGCAAATTCTGTGGAGGAGGGTACATAGCAAGGCCTAAAGAATTTGTCGAGTTTGCAGCTACTGTAGCCGAACCCAGAATATGATTGAAGTGCGTTCCGGGTGGAATACTTTGTTGTGAAATTGGAGCTGCCGTAACTGCCGAGGCAGAATTTGCAGCGGCGGTAGCAGTATTAGTGTTTGTTGTAACACCTGAACTAACAGCAAGAGGAATACTGTTATTAGAGCCACCGTTGTTGCTACTTATACCAGAAGCGTTACTAGAAACAGATGAGCCAAGAATATTCAATGGGTGTTCTGAGGCAGAAGAATTCTTCCTATTAGAAATGCTTTGACTTCTTTTTATTTTGCTTCCAAAATCGATGTGTTTTTCACTGATTGGAGTCATTGATACGGGAATGTTCGATGCGCTGCTTGTATTGAATCCAAACTGATTAATATTTTCGTTAGTGGATATCCCGGCGCTTCCTGGTATGCCATTGTTGTTCGGTGGAGCTGCTGTGTTTGGATCTAGAAGTTTATTTCTCACAACGGGTGTGGGTAATGGCATCTGTAGTTTTAAATTTGGATTATTGCGCTTGAAATCACCATTGACCCTTGAACTTTCCTTTTCATTCGAAAAATAATTTAAGGTCGCCGTACTACTGCCATTATTACCACCGATAGTGTTGATAGTAGAAGAACTGGGTATACTGTTCAAAGGTTGCAGGAGAATATCCTTACTATCTTTATTACTGGTCATTGGTTTCATGACGGGAGGAGGTGCGAGATTCGTGTGAATACTGTTATGACAGATATTTTGGGTAGGGGAACTTGCCAGTTTCCTATTGGGAGAAGCACCCACTCCAAACAATGGCCTTGAAGGTGAAGAAGCCTTATGAGTAGATAATTTTGTCGTATTACCTGCGTTATTTATGCCCATTTGTATACTGTTTGCAGTATTACTACCACTACTTCCTCTTGAGTTCTCGTCATCGGTGTTGCTACTATGGTTATTGTTGTTGTTAGAAGAAATCAAACTGATTCCGGTAGTAGAAGCCATAGGGGACACTTTTTGGTTTACTAAATTGCCTGAGCAATGTTCCGGTCTATTACTACTAACTGTCAATCGCCTAGGTGCATTTGTAGATGGTTTGTACTGTACTGAGGCAGATGATGAAGGTGTGGTGGCCGTCACCGTTGAGGACCTGGCCTTTGTGCTTGGTGCTAGAACAGGATCTGCACTAGCAGGTGTCAATAGGGCACTGTTCGGTAGTTCTTCCGGAATTTCAATTTCTATAGATGTTGGAGCAGTAGTTAGTCCACTCGTTGGAGGGCCTTTTGATACCTTGTTGAACTTTGTTTGAAGAAGTGGCAGAGCAGGCGTGCTCTGGCTATAATAATTGTTGCCACTCGACAAAGGTGGTAGATGTGGCCGTATTTTACTATTATTGACATTCCCATTAACTTCGTTGGATACTGAAGGCATAAAATCATCTCTTGAACTGTTAGCAGCATTTAGAGATGAAATGGATTTGTTTATTTTAGGAGGTTCTGTATTGACATCATTGTCTCCTGTAATAATTTCATTGTCTTCAAAAAGTTCGAGTAGTTGTTTTGGAGCTTTATTGTCCAATTTCTTGGACGATGTCATTGGACCGGTGGTATGTGTTCCAGATGTGTTTGTAGTTCCAGCTACCATTTTGGAAGGGTATTTTGAGTTCGTATAGTTACTGGTTATGGGTGCATTCAAAGTAGAACTCTGAGCTATTGTACCAGGATAGCCCTTTCCTATAGTTGTCCCTTGATAAACCAACGGTCTGGTATTGTGATTCGTAGGGTCAAAGTAATAAGAATCTTCGTCAGGATACGCATAGTTGAACTGATCATGCTGGACAGTTGCCCATTCATTGTTAGTGTCCTCTGCAAGAGCGTCGAGGTTGATGTTATTCTCGATAATATAATCCGAAGAACTTAATGAATCGAAATCCCATTTCATTTCCACATCTCCTTCGTTTGCTGTCTTAATTTCGTTATCATTTGATGCGATTGACTTCTGTGCATCGTCACCCCCGCCAGTCTGTAATGGTTTTTGCGTTTCGCTTGATTTTGATGGTTCATTCTCAGGTATACTTCCTTCTATTCTATACTTGTTTTTATTCTTGTCCCTGAATAGTAAATACCGTGATACCAATTCTTTCAATATGGAGGTTGGCGTAGCCCTGTGAGCCTTAATAAACTTTGATCTTAAAAGATCGTCTGCTGACAATCTCTCCTTTGGATCCTCATCGAGACAAAGTGCAATAAATTCCTTCAAAGACGAACTGTAAGATCTGCCCTCAAGTCTTGGAGGTTTCGACTTTATAATTAGTTGCATGGCTCTTAGAGCCTCCACATCACAGTATGGTGGATTTCCAGTGGCAATTTCGTACGTTGTTATACCCAAAGACCATATATCTACTTTGGTGTCATAATAAACGCCTTCCATGATCACCTCTGGGGCCATCCAGTACGGGGTTCCAGCCATAGTTTGACGTCTTAAAGAGGTTTGGTTTACCTGTGCAGCGACACCAAAATCACACAGTTTAACATTACCTTCGTTAGTAATCAGAACATTGGCAGCCTTGATATCTCGATGAATGACGTTATCCTTATGAATGCATTTCAACGCTACGAGCAGTTCCCTCATGATAACCCCAATATATTTTTCATCGATCTTACCTGGCCTCAGCAATGAACGAAGTGAACCACCAGCGCAGTATTCCATTATAATCCAAAGGCTTGTGTCTTTCAAATATGACCCATAATACCGCGTTATATTCGAAATTTGCTTCAAGGAAGCTAAGAACTGAATTTCTCGTTGCACATCCTCCACCTCGTCCGAATCAGAATCTAAATTTAACACTTTTATTGCATATACCCGTCTAGTTTTCACGTTGTAGCCCTTATAAACCACACCAAATTTCCCTCGTCCAATAACTTCGGTTCTTTTGAAAAGTGAGCTCACATCCATCTCACCTTCAGCTGCGCCCTGTTTACTGTTCTGTGGCTTCGCTGTCATTACTGTTCTGTCCCTTTTATGTGTCTTGCTTACCAGTTGATTGCGTCCAAAGCTATACTTTTTTTCTGTCTCTTTATCTACGTATGAGTACGTACTATCAAAAACAGCAGAAGGTTTTGAGAGAGTGTTTCGTTAGTGTCTGCTAATTTCTGCGTATATGGTCCCACTATCTTTGTCCTCTCCGACTTTCGCTACATCAGTATGCTAATATTCTTACTGTTGTTGATGTCTTTAAAGATTGTCAGATCGGCTTGGGTTGAACGTGTGGCATGACAATGCTGTTTGATGGGCTGAAAGTGAACAGGAAAGGATGCAAGAGCAGACTAATGAGGCAACAGTGGTCGCAAATATTAAGAGAAGGTACCCCGTAAGTGTTTCAGACGTCTGATAGTGCATCGTATTTGATAATAGCTCAGTCATATGTGCATTCTTGAGTTGAAGCGAAGACATCATGCAACACGGGTAGTCTGTAGTGTAATGCTTTCTTGATTACAAGTAAGGATACTAGCAGCGGTGGTTGAATTGCAAGATGCTATCTATCTATTATCTGGGTGGTTAGCATAATTGCGTGTTACATAGAAGTAGTAAGAAAGTATGCAGATAGTGTTAATATATCTGCTGTTTATGGTGTATGGAAGCTTTTGTACTTCAGAGGAGTTGCGAAACCAGACTAATGTTCCTGCAATATTATTCTCCTACAAACTGTATGTAAAGCAAGTGATATAAGTCTTCAGTAACGTTCATTTCTCTTACTAACTATATTTGTTACACGAGTTTGTCTTTCTGAATAGAGCTCCTGGTGTTTTGAGATATCAAGAAGATTATGAAATGGCATTAACTCTGCCAAGAAGCACCTTCATTGAAGCGGCAGAAAAATTTTTAGGTACGTGCAATGCCAACACCTATGTGCTAATTAATCAGCCGGGACTGAGGAAACTGGACTTCTTGGAATTTGAAGCAGAGTTTATTTCGCTACAGAGATATATAAAACAGAGTTCGACAGCAATTAAGTTCGAGAAGGTGGATCTACTGCCCCAAGAGTTATACGATGACCTTTCAGAGTTTGTGAAAGAGTATTGTGACACAGACCAAGTGTTGAGATTGCGAGGTAATCATACAGAAGATTTTCAGCCTTTCATTGATAATGAGAGAAGAGTAATCATAATCGAGTACCCGAGGTTACCAGAAGACACAAATGAACGTAGAGAAGCATTTCGCCATTATGACAGATATTTGAGGACCATATTGGCGCAGATTCCGTCACCCGAACAAAAAATCATCTACACCTCATTGGACCCAGGTACTACGTTGATTCAAGAGTCGATCATTCCTATCGAAATATTCCCAGGCATTTTTGATATCAAATCCAGAATGGGAGAAGTGGAACAGAATAACAGAGTGTTGGATGTCCCTCACTTACCGTTCAATGACTATACTCCACGGTTCTCAGAATTCCCTTCTGAATATGTTTCAATCTTTGACTCACAATTCATTGACGACAATAGGTCCTTATTACAGCTGATTTTCACAATCTTAATTGGATTCATTCTGCTTAATCTTTTTTTTACTGGTAAAAGGAGTGTTGATGATACGAAGGCCAATAATCAAAATCACAACATAAAGCAGAAGTCATTACGGCAACCACAAGAACTAAAAAATGCTGATAAAATGCCTTCTAAATAAATGCTTATCTATGGTTTACAATGTAGTCGATTATATCATCGATACTAGAAGTTATAGTTTTCGCGCATGTTATATGTCATAACCAATGCGCATCAAGGAAATTATGATGGCGCACATAAATATACATATATATATATATATAAGCAAAGTGAAGAGTGACAATTGGGTTACGTCGTTTGCTCCATTCAAGTATGAATATTAGTGGCACTTTGAATACGCTTCGGTTACTTTATAATCCATCCTTGTGTAAGCCTAGTCTAGTAGTCCCTACTTTCAAGGACCTTCCTATACCAATCCATGATTCTATAAAGGCTGTGGTTGTGGATAAAGACAATTGTATCGCCTTTCCCCATGATGATAATATATGGCCAGACTACTCTCAACACTGGGAATCTCTAAAATCGAAGTACCCTAATAAAGCGCTTTTGATCGTTAGCAATACTGCGGGTTCCGCTTCTGATGAGGATTATTCACAAGCCAAATTTTTGGAAGACAAGACAGGTATACCCGTGTTGAGGCACTCTACAAAGAAACCAGGTTGCTACAGCGAAATTTTAGATTATTTTTATAGGAACAAAACTATAACAAACCCTAAAGAAGTGGCGGTTGTTGGGGATAGGCTTTTCACTGACATTTTGATGGCCAATATGATGGGTTCATATGGGGTATGGATTCGAGATGGTGTTAAAATATCGTCGAATCCTCTATCGAAATTTGAAAAAAAGCTGTATAACTTTTTGGGATTTTGATGAGGCAATTTCAATACAACAGTAAGATCTTTTTGTAATTATATAATACACAATCTTTTGATATTTTTTCTAGGTTTATTAAATACACAGAAAAGAGCAGAAACTACTTCGTTTTCTTCGGGGCTAGAACCATGGCATGAAGTTTACATCTGTTCTTGCTAGGTTTCTTGGGCTAACGGCGCTACCCATACAGTCTAGGATGAACTGGGTTGTAACTGTAGGCGTTGAATTTAAGTGACCCAATTGTGCCACTTTTCTTATAATTAGGTCAACATTAGTCTGGACCATCTCCCGTAACTGTGGGTTTTCAATAATTGGACGATGAAGGTTACTAAACCACGATATGATCTCGTCGCGGATAAATAGTGCCAAGTATGTGTTCAATTCGTTATCAGGTTCAATGAGCGCACGCGATATGGTGAATAAGTTAACTGCGAATATGCCCTCTAAAGCGGAATCACCTATCAAAGATTGTATATTAGGCGTTAATCTAAATGGCACTGGTTCATTGTTATGGAATATTGGAGAGTCCGGTGGAAGAGTTAAGTCGTGATTCTTTAGCAACGGTTTCACCCTTTCATATGGAAATCTTGAAGGCAACATCTCTAAAGTAAATACATTACCAGATTTTTTGTCAACATGAATTTTATGAGGAGTACGGTTATTGATCATCATCATGTAAGACATGAACACAAACGAACTATATTGTGACGCAAACTGCTTACGGAATAACCAGAAATCTTCAAATTGACTAAACAATGAAGTGAAATGATCTTTTAAAACATTCGGTGGTACAAACATTGTTTGAATAGAATTGAAAATTTCAACCTTCAATATAGTCATATCAGGGGCGGGCAAGGCATCATCATGTGCTGCATTCAATTTCTCCGCCATGAAATCTTGAATATCGTCAGGGTCGAATCCTTTTTTCTTACAAAATTCATTGTGTATTTCGTGAAGAGTGGTAAAAGAAGCGCTATCATTCATGATACGGACTTGAGGAGATAATGGAATTGCTATTGGCAAATTGAATTGGATACTGCGACGTCTGGTTTCCACGTTTTTGGACAGCGATTTGTTGAACAACCTATATAATTGAAACATTCTTTCTTCTCTTCTTGAATGGCGAACTGCTGGGTATTGGACAGCAAACGAATGCAAACTTCCGTCATGGCCACGAATCATTAAACGCCTGTATGAGGAATGAGTACCGCGAACAAAATCAACCGTAGGCAAAAACCTAGCGATTTTAATGAAGTGAACATTATTATCTTTGTTCAAAAGATACTGGCCAGGAATTTCTATATCTTCAAATTTCTGGTGATGGAAGTTACTCAAATGTGGGCATAGAACTTCAAGATTTTCTTTTTTTGAAGCCCTATCTAGTTTGTTTTCCAGTCTCCTACGCCAATAACGCAATCTTTTGATATATGTCTCATAATCCGGCTTACTGTCAATAAAATCGGCATTGAATTTTGGTCTTATATAAGGTGCTAACAAAGTCGTAGAGAATTTGACTAGGTTCTTTTCTGTGTTCTCAGGGAGTTTTGGATTTTTTCTAGGAAATGGCAAGCGATTGTAATTCAGCGTTCCGTCAATCAAAAGGACATTTATCAACCTGAAAAGATCTTCGTCAGTAGTTGATTTGAAACGGTCGTTTATTTGAGCGACAAGCGATTCTAAGGATAAAGCCAGCAATGGATACGCTGTCTTTAAAATATTGTTCAATTCTTGTAAATATTCCCAAGGCTGGCGGCGCCCGTTGCGATCATTTGTATCTGGTTTATCTCCCATAACTGCCATCGTTTGCCTTTGAATAACAGCAAAATCTTCCTTTGTCGTTCTTAATTGAAAGTGTAGGGCTTGAGGATAACTTTTAGCAATTCTGATCAAAATATGGCGAACCATATTAGCTTCCTTATGTGATAAAGAAGTCAATAGTTGAGGAATAAAAGTAATCCAGTACCAAACTGGTATTTCACCTCTGAAGGAATCAAATGCGTTTGTGAGCATACCTGAAGCATCGTCCATACTAATGAGCCATAAAATTCTGCACAGCAATTCCCTAATTTTTGAGTTTTTATATAATCCAGCAGCTTGCAAGTAACAACTTATTGCGTTACTGGCAAAACTGATATTGTTTGGCTCTTCAGACAGACGACGGTCATTAAAGAAACCCCATTGGGCCCATGCTTTAGCTAAGTTCAAGTCTATCTGAACAGCTGTTGCAAATGCTTGATTTGCTTCTTCATAAGCACGTAGTTTAGACAAAAACATACCCTTTAGAGTGAAAAATTCGGCTTTCTGCACAGTGCCAAAGTAAACCAAATTCGTATTACTAATGACATCTAGACCCGTCGTTAATTCGTTCATGTTTTGGTAATGGCATTTGGCTTGCTCCCTTAGCTTTAGGAAAGCCTCTTGAATTTCAATATTGGGCAAGGTGTAAATACGTGCCAACTGGCTAATACAAACGTCAGGCATGTTGTGTTTTCTCGCAACATGCGCAAACCTGTTAATTACCCAAGCAATTTCGTGATATCCCCTATAAGCATGAGTGTTAATATTACTATTACTGTTTGATTGTTGAAGTGCTGGTATTAATGGAAGATAAGCATTATTAATAACCTGAAACGCATGTTGCCTCCATGTGACTAAGTCATTCCACATATTGACATCATCCCATGTGTTTGGAAGACGGTCTCTCCAAGCTTGCAAGATACGCTTAATTTCTTGAGCTTTGGAATCCAAATTCTGTACAGATGTTGTGTGCAAGTTGGCATAAATCTGTGTTGCCTCCAAGAATTCCATGTATTGTTGAAATCCGTGTAATAACCATTTATGAGCAGGGGTGTATCTGGCCGGTAAAGATACCCACTTGATTAAACTTAACTGTATTCCCTCATCACATAGCTTCCTGACTTCTTGGTCACCTTTTCGGGTTTCTGCAAAGTTTTGAAGAGCCAAAAAGGTCTTAAACATTTGTCTTCGTGGAGTCGGAACGTCCATTACACTTTTTACAGATTGTTCAAGCGCATCACGGTCACTGTTCCAATCAGCAACACGCCAACCACATTCCAATAACAGGTCTGTAAAACCTTCATGCTTGGCCAACTCAGTCAACACGTCCCAGTGTTGTAGTTTTTCAGCACATTGTATCCAGTTATCTTCCCATAGTGCGTACTCAGATTGTGAGTAGGGCAATGCACCGCTGCGGGCTTTCACTTGCGCGACTTCATAGAGCTGCTGAGCCTTATCCCAAAGTCCAATCTGTTCATACGATAATCCAATATTTGTCTCCGTATATTTTGCTCTACGTCTCCACAGGCCATAAAACATGTCCTCTTCTTGTAAATTGACATACAGTTCTAATAGTGCATCTTCATTGGCTTCGATTATTTTTGTATTATCGATGCTTGTGTTGTTTTGAATTGATTCTAAGATGTTAATTGATTGATACCAAGCGTTGTAAGATATTGCGAGATATTTGACTAAATGAGGAGGTAATTCTAACGATTCTATTTTGCTGATTGAGTCTAATAACATGTTAATCACATTCGTCCTAGAGGAGATTTGTCTAGTATGATAAGGCTTAGAAAGTAATGTAATAATGGAGCGAACAAATCCGTATTTTTCATTCTTCGGAATACTTTTATATACTTGAGGGAATATAGTGACCCACGCTTTGTGGATTGCCTTTGGATCTTGATAAAATATTTCAATTAACGAATCTACAAAATCAGAAGAAGATATGTGACACAAACTTTGCATGGAAGAAATATGATCTTTGATGAAGTCTGAAAATTCCTGGCTTTTGACTTCCGTCACTAGTTCGGCATTTTCTGGGAGGTACTCTCGTAAAATCGATGGTGGAGATAAGTAGTAAATGTCCCTCAAGAATAATTCCTTGTCTCGACTGAAAGAGCCATATAATAATTGCAAAGCTTGATTCAACCATGGGTAATCGGCAATAAATTCCCAGTTCTGATCTCGTATAACGTAATATAGTCTCTCTTTTATATCTCTCTCCAAACTGTTATCGAGAATAGTCATAAATCTCTTTCTAATATCGATATCTTCAACACGCGTTCCTACGAGAAAAGGTTGCTCCATCCTTACTGTAATTTCTGTATTATTAAAACGTTCTTGATCAAATAGCTCCAGGACTATTTCATAGAACAGCTTTGATAAAGAAGGCTCTCCTCTAATTTCAAAAGCCAGCATCTTCGTTAAAATAGCAGCTTTTTCTTTGACAGTTGGAAATATCTCAGTGTTGAAAATCCAACTTCTGGACATATTAACGATTTTTCTTAAGAAATTCTGATCCATAGAATGATCAATCAAAAGTGCCACAGTAGACAGAAATGGGCGACGGGAGTCGCCCAATAATGAGACTTTCAAAGACAATATATATAAAACCTTCTCCAAAAGTTTAGTTGTAATTCTTGCTTCCTCCAAAGCCATTGCGTCCTTCGGCTGGGATATGCTTAAGTGATCCTTGCACAACTTGCTAAATGTCTTCATGAGAGGCGTCAGTAATGGCACAACGCTGTCTGGGAAATTCATGAATAGTACCCACGCTAGAGTAACACCAGCTGTAACAGATGATGTTTCCTGAAGATCCTGAGTAATTACTGAGGTTAACATTTGAAGGAATGTTTTGCCAGGACTGTCCTCTTCAATTGCTACCGAAACGCCCTGGGCTTTTATTGCCTTTAATATTACTTGTAAAACCTTTTGCAAGGCTTCCTGTACATCGTGGTGATCAGATTTGATACATTTTTCTAGAAGATTTTGAATGATTGGCAAGTTTTCCATTATCCATTCCTTAGTCTTATTCTTAAAAAATACATATAGCACATCTAGCGCATTCATGCAATAGTAAAGAATATTTTCAGAATCAAGATCTTGGAATATCAGGAATTTTTCGAAGTAAACTAGCTTAACATTGACGTTTGTCCAGTGCTTATCTGAGATTAACTCTGACAGTATATTAATGGCTCTCAATCCCAGTTCTGTCTCTATGGCACGGTGATTGCTTGCACATACATACCTAATCAAAAATGCTGTACAAGCCTCACGCAAGTGTAACGTTATAGGCGAGTTGTTATTTGTATCCACAATTATTGCTGTTGTGTCAGGTTCAATTGATTTAATATCAGCATTTGAATCGGACATTATAACGTCGCCTTCGGGATCTGTCTTGGTATTATTGCCATTTGTAGTATCCAAAGCCTTGTTTTCCCAATAAAGAATCAATGAAGCTAAATCAATAGCTAAGGTATGGCTATCGGGGTTTGAATTTGACATGAACGTTATCTTATTCATATGATGAATAATATTTGATATGAACAAATCTCTTGAATTGAAAAACAAATCAGGATGATTGATCAAAAATTGATATAAAATGTTGTTTTGACTAGAGGAGTTCTCTACCATCACCCTTTTCACCCAGTTGATCCATGTATCGGGGGTCCCAGCCGCATTCATACGTTCATGGAGAACAGGCGTTAAAACATCCAGCGATTGTTTAACTAAGTGTCTAGCTTCTACATGTGAAGAACGAAGTAAAGCAACAAACACTTGAGTGACAACCTTTATAGGAAAATCAAACTTGGATATGAAGTATGATGTTACCAAATAGGCAGACTGTTTAATTAGAGTATCTTCGAGCTTTATGAAGTTCCAGCAGAATTTTATTATATCCTTTTTTGTCTCGGCTATAATATCAGGATCTGCTTTAATGAATATTCCTGATAGTTGCAGAAGCTCAAAACGGAATAGATCATGATGATCTATAACATCATTTGCTAAAATTGTATTCGAATTCTTCCAGATCTTGTTGTGAAGTAATTCTAACCATTTGGGTTTTTTATCTTCTACGAGAAAGTTTTGCAAAGAGCCGGCTGTTGCCACTTCATAAATCAAAGTTAAATTTATGACATTCTTGAGAACATATATCCTGGCATCCAAGCATTTGTCTGACATTGCGAAAACTATCCCATCATTAATAAAGTTATTCTGTTCTTCTTTATTTGAATTCGCTATTATATTACGGAAGACGAATTTATTGAGAGAATACGAAGCATTGATACAGTTTGAAAAGGAAAAATCGATAAAATCCAGGAGCAACAGATTTTGATCCTTTTCGGATAATTCAGTGTACCGCAAATAAAGAATCTGGAACTTCTCGATACTTTGATTTAATTGTAGATGGTCGATATAAAACAAGTTCTCCTTTATTGTCTTTAAAGTTAAGTTTAACATATCTTTCAGCTTCAAAATCATATCGCCTCTTTTCTTTAACCATTCATCCCCATTCGTAATCACCATCGTATTAAATAAATCAACCATGTTAGTGAAAAAACTAACAACACGTACTTGATTCTTTGGTATATTGGAAATGTAAAAGTCATAAAAGTTATCAAGTTCTCTCTCAAAATCTGCAGCCAATTCATTCGCCTCAGGTCTTTGAACAATATTACACATAAAGAGCACTAATTGTCTCAACGTCATATTTTTCTTAAAGTATTCCGTTACAGGATTATGAAAACGGTTCAAATACCTGGCCAGTGGTGTACGAAATGGGGAGTCCAATTGAAGACGTAGTTTTCTCTCTAGAAGCATAACTTTGAGCAATAAATCATTCAAAAACATATCTGCTTGTGGTGGCAGTAGATGAAAAATGTTAATAATACTTATTATTATTTTAGTGGGCATCTGCTCTGCTAAATCTTGACCAAATAACGTGTCAAGAACTTCAACACGACACCATGCGCTGAGATGATCTAACAATTTTCTTCCGATTTCTACTTTGAAGTAGGCAATTAACAACTCAAGAAGCTTCGATAAAGCATCTAGTCCGTGGACTGTTAGCTTCTGGTGATCGGATAAATTCATTAAGAGTGGTTTTAGCCCATTTTGAAGCAATTCTTTTGGTAATTTAGAGTTTTCCGCCAAGGATTCCTTCAAAGCTTCATATGTGGTATTGATAATCTCTGGTGAATTTTTCAGCATTGTCTTAAAAAATACAGCCAGGATACGAATTCTGATATTTCCTTGTTGGGCTGTGGCAAACTCTTCATTTTTGAGAGCAATGGCAAGCAGTTTTATGCATGCTATTCTTAATTGTACTAGTTGCTCAGAAGTACTATATTCGGTTGTTTTTTGTATATTTGTGGAAAGCGATTCATCCTCTGCATCCGCTAAAACAATAGATTCTTGTAGTAATCTAAACAGTTCTTCGTTAAATGTTAAAAAAGTGTTTGGTAGGCTTAGGCAAAACGTAATAGCATCCACGTTACCAATTTGCATAGTGAATGGTAATGCTCTTAAAGGTTTTGCAAATATTGGTGATAGAAGGAATTGTTTGGAATGATCCATTAATTTCACTACAGAAATTCCAGTGAGGTCTGAAATTGTGTGCAAGGACTTTTGACACGCATTCCTTACCTTGGCATTGGCATTACTCAATTCGCACACGATATCCGTCAGTGTGTTTTCTAAGACTTTGTTACCCAAATCTTCTTCTTTTACATCCGCAAACGTAATACCTAATAAATCTATTAGTAATTTCTCGGCACTATCTGTTATAGCCGAAGGAGCCTCGCTCTGAGTATCCTTCAACACAAACAATAGCCCATTTGCTAGGTTATACTGGTACTTTTTAAGGAAAAATGAAGACGATTTGACGTTATCAATTAAAACTTTTATACCCAAAACACCGCCTCTTTTGTTGTAATACGTTTCATCATAACACAAATGGATGAATTGTTTGGCTAATTCTGGTACGAACGAATGACTTAACGCTAGTTCTTCACCGTAAATTAAACAACTTTTCTCATATATTCTTTTGTATGCTAAAACACCTACCTCACGGACCTCTGGGATATAAAACGAAAGGGCGAAAGGAATAACATCCAAAATCAACGAGCTGTCTAACATGAAGTCTGGATTCTTCAAGTCAATATTGAATGTCCCATTATAATTTCTTTTATTGAGCAGAGAAGTATTAACTTGTAGCAAGCAAAAATGATCCAAAAGGTTATTCAATAAAGTCATCGCTTCATCTTTTAACTCCTTTATTGAAGTTGCATAGAAGACACTCTCCAATAATCTCAGAAATAAGGTTTCTTGATTTGAAAAATCTCTTTTATTCACAGTTGGCTCCAAGTCGAAGTTTTTCTTTAACTCAATTTTCTCGAGTTCTATAGAATTCACTGCTGTCTTTAATAATTCCGTATAATTCTCTGGAAATTCAACAGATGATTTAGTCATTAACAGTAGTACATAGGTTAGATACTTGTAAGCACTTTTTTTGTAATGAATATCACTCTTGTAGCTTTCTAATATATCCAAAGCAGACTGTATTCCAGGTGTTATTGAGAGTGGAATGTCTTCCGGCATACCATTGATCTTGAAATCGGCTATCACATCGATATCTAGTTCCGTTTTCTCGGTGAGGTCCGTTGGTGGCTTCAAAAATTGACGGTTTCTACCTCCTAACTTGCCCAGTATTCTAACAACGTTGTGACTGATAGCATGATTAAATGGCTGGGGTTGTAAAAGGTTAAACAAGGCTTTCGAAACGTCATCGATTACTGGCTCAATTATCGGATCAAAGTATTCGGCAGTTAAGTTATCAATACATAGCTCTAATGTTCTTAACCCCTGTGAAACAAGATCTGGATATTGCTGTAATGCAAAGACTAATGGTTTCATCAAGTATGGCAGGTAAGGAGCAAGAACACTCAATCGAACTGGCACGGTAATGCACAATTCCACATAAAGCTCTCTCTCATGAGGCAATCGTGCAGTAAGTATCATTTGGTTTAAAGATTGCAACAGCACTTGTAGTATGGGTTTAATTGATCTATAAAGGTTCTCAAACCTGCCACCACCTATACTTCTAAAAAGTGTTCTAATGAGATAAAAGTAGACCAAAGGCTCTTCCGCAGTGGTTGAATATTTCAAAGAGTTCAAAATTAAATCATTCAAGTGTGGAAGTAGAACAACCTCATTGATATTTGGAAAAAGGTTAACAGACATAAAAGATAATTTGAAAAGTCGTATTAAAACGTTGGAAGTGTTAAAATCAACATTTCCCAAGTCTTTTAATTTGCCTTTTAAAAATCTTAACAGAATTCCAGCAAAATTTGGAGAGGTTATTTCACTCGTTAAGAAAGATTGTGCAACATGTAGCAGCCCAGAATCCTCCAGCATTCTTTCATAGACGAATGGTAGTTCCTGTTCAATGATTTCATTGAAGGTGGCATTATCCATCTGCATAAACATAAAGGCCAGGTAGTCCATTAACTCGCGAGCATCCTTTGTTGCTGAAACTGGAAGACTAGGCATTGATATATCAAAATGCTTTTTTGTTGGTGTTGGGGATGACTTTTCGTTGTGATCTTTGAAAAATTTTAAACCAATAATACATTCGTGAAATAGATCTTTAAAAACAATAACTTCCTCATACGAAAAGACTCTAGAAACGGAAGCCCATAACTTAGGATTAGCGACCGTATATTCGATTGGTGGTGGATTAAAGACCTTCAAATCATGAATTATTGTTTTCAAAAAAGACATTAAAGTTCTGTACAGATAAAAGGCGTCTTTGATAGGGTCGTTTGTTGGTGTAGGTAGTAATAATATTGGGGCGTAGTTCTTTATGTCAAACATTTCAACGCTATTTTTCTTATTTTTGGTGGATTCTGTCATCTCAACGTCTATGTTGTCATTATCATCTTCTTTTATGGGTTGTGGCATCAACTGGATTTCATCTGGTGAATCTAATACCTTTTTCATAAATTCCTCGCTCTCTTTATCGTTATTCTGTACAGAGCTTTTGAGCTTTTCTGCTTTCTCGTTTTTATGCGTTTCATAGGTAGCGTAATGCTTCATTATTGCATTATATTGCCTGTTTAAAGTTTTAAATCTATTCATATATGAGTCAATGATGATCATTAGCAATTTTTTGGCCCTGGGTGCTTCTTGTGGGTTCTCTTTGCCCAACTTCAATATTCTTTCCACTAAATTAAGTAGTAATTTTGCACTCATTATTTGAACAGTCAGAGCTAATGACTCATCCGATAGATATCCAGTGTAAATCTTTATTGTTTTTTCGATTTCGCTCAGTTGTAATTCAGATCTTATATTATGAATGAAATCTGCTACAGTACTATAAGCCAAGGGCCTCAATGTTTCATGCATAGTGAAGCCGTTACCGATAAGTATACGTTCATCAAATAAATAATCCAATTTAGGCAAAAAAAGTTTCTTATAGTTTGTGGATAAGATATGTCTAGTAGCGTGCAGAAGTTCCTTCCTGGCAGATGATAGTTCAGAAGGGCAATCTTGCAGGAGTCTGATAATCAAGTCTGGAACAAAATTCACATATTCTTGTAAAAAATCGGGAGCATATCCCCTTATAAACACATAAGCTAGGAAAGACGTAGCTTTGATCTGGGCTAATATGAAATCACAGTAAGCTGGTCTGTTTGTGATCTTTAACGAGATAGAAGTAAAATGCTCTCCGTGAGATTCCGCTTGCTCCCTGGCTTCCTGTTGTTGTTTAATTTGTATATTCAATAAATCCATAATAAGAGGCGTAAATTCTGGTAACGAAGTGCTAGTTAGTTGCTTATAAGAGGAATATAAAGTGACCATTGTAATAGGGCATTCTGAAAGGATTTTGAAGGAGAACATAGATGATCTCAGCCCATTTGATGAAATAGAGTTTTCAAATTTTGGCTCGGCAGATGATTGTTTAGATGGGAAGTCTTTATCTTCATCATTTTTGGAAAGTTCATCCAGCAGTTCGTCAGTCTGGGACTGTTTTGGTGAGTTCAAATCACCAATTTCTCCCTTTCCAGCTTCGTAAAAGGTCTGATTTATGAGGTTTGGTGTATTTTTATAAATCTGAACAATAATCCGTATGAATGAGTCGAGTTTATCTTGTAATATTGATTTGAATGATTTGAAAAGTGTCGTTAACACTTTTATACACAATATACCATTCTCCTCATTTTCGTTGGGTAGTAACGAAAGTAAAATCTCTAAAACTTCCATTGCGTAGGGTTGGAAGGTTTGGTTCATGAGACATCTATTGAAAATATCAAGCATGGAATTTCTTAACTTCTGTTCAGGTGAATGCGCATCGAATGAAATGGGCACCTCCTTTAGCTGATTCAGGAGTAGAGGTATCACTGTCTGTAAGAAGAAATGGTAATCTTCGGGAGAATTTAGTAGCTCCATTATGTCGTATAGTTCTGAAAGAGTTGAATACCTTGATTGCAAAGTGGCATCATCATCGCGGAACCTACCGGCGAATTGTTCGATTTGCTCGGTGAGTGACATCGACAAAAAGCACTAGTATTCGAAAGTATGGAAATATGTCCTAGGTCTTCTTAGAACGTAGTATTTTGTATATTAATACGTGTAATAACTATGTCTTTGTTGGTGTTGTTTATTATAACACAGTTGAAGAAGGCTATTAGGAAAAAAATAGTTCTTGAGCTTTTTTTCAGTTTGACCTGGAAGGAAGTCTGAGCACGTGATCAATTGCCTAATTAGGAAACACAGTAAGTTTGAAAGTGTCTTTCCAGCAGTTATCACGTTGGAGTTATAAACTACAGGAACAATAAAGCTCAAAACTTGTGTACTTTCTATTTCTCGTGTGTTTTTTATTTCGTTTCAATCGTCTAAGTGGCACTCCAATGCCAGTAAAAATGCATGAAGTAATCTTTTGTTTCAAGATATGCAATGTTGAGAATGTCTTCCTCTGTAAATCAATAGAGGACAACCGATTTCTGGCTTAACTAGTCCAAGTTATTCCACAGGTTACGCAGGTTCCCCTATCTTGTAGTTTATTGATATGTTTGCAGAAGCTGGCTAACGGCGGCTAAAGTGTAGCAGTGCGTTTCTTTACTTTTATCTTATTGAAGGTGAAGCGTTCCGTGCACAATGCGAAAAAGTTTTATTTTTCTTTCGTTTCGCTTTAACCTGGGAACGATCAAACTGAAAAGTTTGGAAGGAAAAATCCAAAAGAAAAACCTTAGAAAAATAAATAAATAAAAAAAACACGTACACTATTACTTACTTAGATCTAATTTAGTTAATCCGGAGCTTGAAGCTGAAGAAATCAGTGAGTTTGAACTTTGTCAAGGAGGCCATTTGCAAAAGGATATCAGATCAATATGTCTCAGCAGAATATTTTAGCAGCTAGTGTCTCAGCGCTCTCTCTTGATGACTCTGCTGCGCATACAGTTGGAACAGGAACGTCTTCCAAAAAGAATAGAAGACCTCATAGGGCGTACCATAACTTTTCCTCGGGTACTGTCCCTACCATGAGTAACTCACCTTACACAACACCCCAATTGAACCAGCAGGATGGTTTCCAAGAGCCTCAAGTTTTCACCCCAAAGCAGTTTGGTGGCCTTGGCTTTAACAACGGTTCAAGATCCGTCATGTCTACGCCAGTAATGGTGAGTCAAGAGCAATTTGGTGGGAGTGAAGCCTCCTCACCATATGGCCAGCCTATTCCTGACATGACTACACCTCAACCTACTTCACACATTGTTCCAACTCAAAGATTTGAAGATCAAGCACAATACTCACAACGATCTTTTGAAACTTGTAGGGACTCTGTGCCCCCTTTACCCACTACACAGTTTTACTGTGTGGACCAGGGTTCATGTGATCCCCATATGATGAGTTTGTCCATGTACAATATTCCCGAAAGTGAACACTTGAGGGCCGCTACCAAACTTCCTTTAGGAGTGACCATCCAACCGTTTTCTAGTTTGACACCCAATGATGCAGAAGTCCCCACAATTGCATTACCGACGGATGGTACGCCATTGCGTTGTAGACGTTGTCGTGCCTATGCAAATCCTAAATTTCAGTTCACGTATGATTCGGGTGTTGTTTGTAATATCTGTAAAGTTAAGATGCAAGTTCCCGCAGAACATTTTGCACCCATGGGACCCAATGGGCAGAGGAGTGATCTGAACGAGAAATTAGAATTATTGCGGGGAACCGTTGATTTCTTGGTGCCAAGTATTTACAATGCTATTCAAAATAAGGAACCTTTACCATTGCATTACGTGTTTTTGATTGATGTTTCATTGTTGGCCAATGAAAATGGAAGCTCTTTGGCCATGGTGGAAGGTGTTAGATCATGCATTGAGTATATTGCCGATTTCCAGCCAAATTGTGAGGTAGCTTTAATTGTCTATGACAATAAACTAAGATTCTTTAATCTGAGACCAGAGTTAGATAATGCGCAAGAATATATTGTCAGTGAGTTGGACGATGTCTTCTTACCGTTTTATACTGGTTTATTCGTCAAACCTGGCAACTCGATGAAAATCATCAATGATACTTTGATAAAAATTAGTAGTTACATCTCCACCGATAAGTATAGCCATGTGCCACAGGTTTGTTATGGTTCCGCTTTACAAGCTGCAAAATTAGCGTTGGATACAGTGACCGGTGGCCAAGGTGGTAAAATTATTTGTTCTTTGAATAGTTTGCCAACAATTGGCAACGGTAACTTGTCGTTGAAAAGAGATAACGCACACATAGCTCATGTTAAGTGTGATAATGGATTTTACAAGAAACTAGCATCTGATCTTTTACAATCTTACATTTCTCTGGATTTGTATGTGACCAATGCCGGATTTATTGACATGGCCACTGTGGGCCACCCTGTGGAGATGACTTCCGGTATTTTAAAGTATTACCCACATTTTCAACAAGAGGCAGATGCGTTCACTTTAGTCAATGACATGGTAACGAATGTTTCCAATATTGTGGGATATCAGGCCTTATTAAAAGTCCGTTGCTCCACTGGTTTGTCTGTGGAACAGTACTATTGTGACTCATCTTATAACACTGATCATGATCCAATTATTCCAGTGTTGACCAGGGATACCACATTAGATGTTTTACTGAAATATGACAGTAAAATCAAAACAGGAACTGATGTTCATTTTCAAACGGCGCTGTTGTATACTGACGTAGATGGTGTCAGAAAAGTTCGTTCTATCAACACCTCAGGTGCAGTATCAAATAACATTCGTGAAATTTTCAAGTTCATTAACCAAAACCCTGTTATGAGAATAATGATCAAAGATGTTATAAAGACTCTAGGTGATTGTGATTTTGTAAAGATCAGAAGATTAATTGACGACAAGATGGTCGAAATATTGACCCAGTATAGAGGGTTGGTTAGCAGTAATTCATCAACACAATTGATATTACCTGATTCTATAAAAACTTTGCCAGCTTACATGCTAGCCTTTGAAAAAAGCGAATTAATGAAACCGAATAATCAAAGTACTCGTGGAAATGAACGAATCCATGATTTATTGAAATACGATTCGTTAAACCAAGCACAACTTTGCTTCAAGCTTTACCCACAGATCATGCCATTCCATGTATTATTGGAAGAAACAGATTTGACCTTTTACGATGCTAATGATAAATTATTACAAATCAATTCCAGCTCTATAAGTAATTTATCTGTAAGAACCACACACTCCAATTTTATCAACGGTGGTTGCTACTTGATTTTTCAAGGTGATACTATTTATCTATGGTTTAACGAGAACACTAATAGAATGCTCTTACAAGACCTGTTGTCTGTAGATGAATCGTTACCTGTTAGCCAAATTTCGCTATTTAGTGGGACATTGCCTGAGACGGGCACTAGCGTTAATCAAAAAGCATTGAATGTCATTAAGAACTGGCAACAAATAGTCAACAAGTCCTCATTGCCGCTGGTCTTGTTGAGGCCCAATGTCGACCAGTACTACAGTAAAGTAATGAGTCAATTGCTTTGCGAGGACAAGACTGTCAACAGAATCGAGTCATATGACAATTACTTGGTGATAATGCATAAAAGAATTCAAGAAAAACTTCAAAAGGACGATTTCATCAAAGTTTCCAATGCCGCAGCTCATGAAAATATCCATCAGAAATTTGTACAATTTTGAACACACTTTAAGAAACCCTGTGCATGCGTATACCAGAAAATTGAAAATGCACAACATTCTGTTGTGGCTGTGCTCATGGCGGTTCGTATAACGCATACTAAATAACTAAATACGTAAATGAATGAATAGACTGATATGATAGTGATCTAACGTGTTGTGAGCTAATGTGTTGGCACTATTGTGCCTTTCTGCTTTCACCTGCGCCTCTTCTGACAGGAAGGCGTTGATCAGGGAATGCAGGAGAAAATGTCTTTGGGTTCGTGTTTTAGTGGGGTCCAGCCACAGAAGGGCTCTCGGCACCGAAACGCCGATGATTCTGATAAAGCTGCCAAAAAAAAAAAGGTAGTATGTGAAACGCAGGAAGAGAAAGGGTGAAATCCTATATGAGATGTGAGAATCCCAGAATAATAATAATAGGGATAAAAGTTGCTGTCTGCTTTCTCCTTATCTTTTATTTCAATCTTAACTTTCTTCTGCTAAATCTTGCCAGAGTAAGAATACTATTTGAACTTCAGAGCCAATCTTCTAAGAGAATACTATACAAAAAACTCAATGAATCAAACAGGCAGAACCATTGGCGGTTCTCATAATGGCGCAAATGCAGTGGTCAATCCCTTTAGAGTTTCGCCGTCTGACGACAGAGTACCAAGCAGAGATGAAACCCCAAGGAATTACAAGTATGTAGAGCTACCATCCTAACATAGGACAAACGGCGCAACAATCATGATTCTTTCAAGTACTAACTGGACTTTTTCTCCTTTCCATTACGGATTGAGACAACTCATAGTTATCGTAGTAATCCATTTTTAAATGAAGAGGATAACACGAGGTCCCAAAATAGCAGTGTTCCTAACCGTAGACAAGAAAGACTCCCATCGTATGAAGAAGCTGCAGGGGCATTAAAACAGCAAGCTTCGCATCCAAAAGAAAAAAAACACAGTAGTAGTTCAGGTACTCACCATCACAGCCACCACCATCGCCGTTCCTCACACAGCCATAAGGATAGAGATAAGCAAAAGAGTAAAAGTAGAGTTAAGACGAAGCCCCCTAAAAATGTGGATACTATTGACAAAATGGATGTCACAGGACTATTTGGCGGTTCTTTCCATCATGATGGTCCTTTCGATGCATGTACCCCGCAAAGAAATAAGAATAATAAAGTGGCCCCCGTACTAGCTTTCCCAGCTGACGGTCCAAACAACACTGTCGGTGGTAGCACAAGTAAGAAGTCCACACTAGACGAGGTATTTGGTAGGGAAACGGTAGACGATGATTCTGATACGCTGAATAAAATGCAAGATAGGGCACACCTATTCAACAAGGCCAATTCCAGCACTTCAACTTTGGATGCGATTAAACCGAACTCAAAAAATATTACACAGTTTGACTCCAAGATGAAAACTGAACTTGTCCATGGACCGACTACAATGGGCCTAGGTTCAACGACGTTTTTGGACGGGGCACCAGCATCTTCTGCAGCCATAAAGCAAGATGTTATTAACCACGCACAAGAATCCCGTAGGAAAAACAGCATATCAAGAAAAAAATCTCTTCCCTCGAGAAGACATCTTCAGGTTAATAATAATAATCTAAAGCTTGTGAAAACACACAGTGGGCACTTGGAGCAAAAGGGCTTGAACATGAACGGCAGTATTACTACTTCTGCTACAACTACCCCCAATAACGTAAGTGGCAATGTCGATATTGCCAAAAAGGAGAACACTGGGAACAGGCTACTTAGAAGGGTGAAAAGCTTGAAAACTAAGAAGGGTTGATTTTTTGCTTCTATTTCCAGTGTTCTTCCTCTCCCATCTGCCATATACTATTTAATTTATTATAATTATATCGCGAAACCTCCTTTGTTTTATTGGTTGTAATCTCTTTGCTCCTTAGAAGCAATAACACCCACTCCCTATACCAAGTTATGAGGAGGTATCTAATGTGCTAGTACACTAAACAGTATCGCCGGAGTTTTTTATAACTGTTATCCCCACCATTTCCATTTCTTGTTTAAAGCATCCCGGAGGATAAACTACCGGCCAGCCATACTACCCAAATTAAAAGTTAAAATTTGCCAGCAAAAGGTAAAGAAATAAGGACTACGATGAAAATGGGAACCCACTGCGAGCTGTATATGCAACCCATACCTACCCAGCTAACAACTGCATGACGTGTTACTTCTCGGATCAAGGGATGCGTATGTACTCTGTGCGCCCTTTTATTCGCGGTTGACCCGCATTCCCTATGGCTGTGCACATTAGGGGACGGCTACAAATATTCTTCTGATTCCGCACTCATTGCTGTGGACTTTTTTAGCGGACTTTGCTACAAGATAGAGGAAAATAGCATTCAATTATAATGATTTCTCTAAGTTCGATATTGTTGTCCTTCATGATGGATATAGGCATGGGTTAATTGAATTTAGGGGCACGGAGTAAAGAAGAAAGAAAAAGGGCTAGAATCAGTGCATCAAGTTTGCTTTCTTTTTGGTTTCACGTATAAAAGAGTCTCTTTCTCTTTTCTTTTCATAATGGTTGAACAAGTTCTCCTTTTGAAGGAAGAATATCAGCAAAAGAAAAGAAGAAGATATCGAATAATTATCTATATATAATACTTTCAAGCAAGTTTCTATTTCACTTTTGCATTCTTACTTCATAGCTTCATTAAAATAGCAGAACAGCATTCTCAAAAAAAAAAGAAAAGAGATTAGAGGTAAAGTATGTCGGAAGCCGAAAACGCTCATCAAGTCCCCTTGGAGGGTTCAGGTACTGTGAGCACAAATTCTAACTCTTACAACGAGAAATCAGGGAACTCTACTGTTCCTGGTACGGCAGGTTATAACGATGACTTGGCACAGGCTAAACCCGTCTCAAGTTACGTTTCTCATGAAGGTCCCCCTAAAGATGAACTGGAAGAGCTGCAGAAAGAGGTTGACAACCAACTAGAGGCTAAATCTAAATCGGATTTACTCTTTGTATCCGTCTGCTGTTTGATGGTTGCTTTTGGTGGATTCGTGTTTGGATGGGATACTGGTACGATATCTGGTTTTGTCAGGCAGACAGACTTCATAAGGCGGTTTGGTAGCACTCGTGCGAACGGCACAAACTATCTCTCCGACGTTAGGACCGGTTTGATGGTTTCTATTTTCAATATCGGTTGTGCTATTGGAGGTATCGTTTTGTCTAAACTGGGCGATATGTATGGACGTAAGATTGGTCTGATGACTGTTGTTGTCATCTACTCAATTGGAATCATTATTCAAATTGCCTCCATCGACAAATGGTACCAATATTTCATCGGCAGAATTATCTCAGGGTTAGGTGTTGGTGGTATTACAGTTTTAGCGCCTATGCTAATTTCTGAGGTATCGCCTAAACAATTGCGTGGTACTTTGGTGTCGTGTTACCAACTTATGATAACCTTCGGCATCTTTTTAGGCTACTGTACTAATTTTGGTACAAAGAATTATTCAAATTCTGTTCAGTGGAGAGTACCCCTAGGTTTATGTTTTGCATGGTCTATCTTCATGATTGTGGGTATGTCATTTGTTCCTGAATCACCACGTTATCTGGTAGAAGTGGGCAAAATTGAAGAGGCAAAGAGGTCTTTAGCGAGAGCTAACAAAACCACAGAAGACTCTCCTCTAGTTACTCTAGAGATGGAAAATTATCAAGCTTCTATCGAGGCTGAAAGATTAGCTGGATCTGCTTCTTGGAGCGAATTGGTTACCGGTAAACCCCAAATGTTTAGACGTACCCTGATGGGTATGATGATCCAATCTTTACAACAGCTGACTGGTGATAATTACTTCTTCTACTACGGTACTACAATTTTCCAAGCCGTGGGTTTAGAGGACTCATTCGAAACCGCTATTGTTTTAGGTGTTGTTAATTTTGTTTCAACCTTTTTCTCACTGTACACAGTCGACCGCTTCGGTCGTCGTAACTGTTTACTATGGGGTTGTATTGGTATGATTTGTTGTTATGTCGTCTATGCCTCCGTCGGTGTTACCAGATTATGGCCAAACGGTCAAGACCAACCATCTTCCAAAGGTGCTGGTAACTGTATGATCGTTTTCGCATGTTTCTATATTTTCTGTTTCGCTACCACTTGGGCACCCGTTGCTTATGTTCTCATCTCTGAGTCATATCCTTTAAGGGTCCGTGGTAAAGCAATGTCAATTGCCAGTGCATGTAACTGGATTTGGGGGTTCTTGATCAGTTTTTTTACTCCGTTTATCACTTCCGCAATCAATTTCTATTACGGATATGTCTTTATGGGTTGTATGGTGTTCGCATACTTTTATGTATTCTTCTTCGTCCCAGAGACGAAAGGCTTAACACTTGAAGAAGTTAACGAAATGTACGAAGAAAATGTGTTGCCTTGGAAGTCCACTAGGTGGATTCCACCTTCTAGAAGAACAGCAGATTATGATCTAGATGCTACTAGAAACGACCCTAGACCTTTTTACAAAAGGATGTTTACTAAAGAAAAGTAACTTCTTGTGATACCGTCAAACCATTTTCGCATACTGCAATCTTCATAATTGCAATTTTTCAACTCTTAATTAAACTATAATCATTTTCGTTCATATGTTCATTCATTTTTATTAGCAAATTTTGCGACGATTGTGCAGATTTTTTTTATCTTGACTAACAAGACTGCGCTGTTGATCATTCAACTCGACTAATCTATTTTCGTCTGGTTATCGAAGATCGTGACGATTTTTAGTTTTATCTTTATTTATCTTAAATATAATCGAATTACAGGAGAAGGAATCCCTGTGTCAAATAACAAGAAATAGAACTGCTGGCCGAATTCATGCCTATATCACCCGTACTAACTTTTCATTGGCTATTGTTCGAGCGCTGGCTGATACTCTTGGGAATAAAACAGAAAGGAAGACCACCCGAAGCTCATGTCTAGAGAATTGGATTTGTATAATAAATCAAGTAGCCCCTCCTTCCCCAACAACCTCCTTTTTATCTATAACACTAGACGTGAAGGAAGAAGCCTCAAAAGTATTGCATCACCACAGCTGTTCTCATCTATCTTCTTATGACATCATTTTCATCAGATACATGAGACGCATCCTTTTTTTCTACCCCATACTGACTACAACTCCAGGATATAGGTACCGCTCCTTTCGTAATGTCATATGCTTTATGGAAATCTGTTATTCTAAACCTTGTTATCCCAGCATTTTGGGGGTACAAAAAACTTCAAAGTCTCGGTAAAGATGAATAGTAAAGTGTTTCTACTTTTCTTTCTGGCGCTGTCACGACTTTTTATGACCTCAACAAACAAAATTCGTAGCCAGGTATATTCACGCAGTAACTAAAGGCAACTTTGGAAAAACTGTTCCGAAAAACTTCAGGAAGAAATGGTAGCGGGCCCGTACGGATTATTGATTTTTTAGAGGGAATTTTTCCTTTGGCTCGATAATTTTTGATTTTCCGAGTTTTTTTTTCCACTATTTCTAAACGAGTTGAAAAGGAAAATCCAATACCTGCTGAAAGTATTTCTCCGACTCAGGAAAAAAAATAAGTGGCGCCGAGAATGACGTGTGGAGGCTACGGAGAAAAGAAAAAAGGATTCTTGGTAGCAAATTAGGGTGCAAGGCTTTTTAGGGCTTGCTGTCACATGCAAGAAGGGCAACAATTGTAGGTATCAAATTAAGAGAAAAAATAAAAGCCTTGGCTTCAAATAGTTTTTCCGAAGTGGCGCACAGGGATTACAAATGTATTATTTCGGATTATCTTCGTTTTAAATGGCATATGTGTTAACCATTGTATTTTAGAGAAATTATCTTTCAATTATTTGCCTAACAATTATTGGTTCATCAGAAAACGCATCATTAAGGGGAAGCAAAGTCACAGCACTCACCGTGATTTTTTAAACCAATTGATAATAACGAATATAGTCTTGTTCTTCAAAGGAACTCTTCGAGGATTTATGACACAGACGTAACAAAAGGTAAAAGTTTTTCCGAAGAGTACAAAATTTTTCCGAGAGGGACCAGTAAAAAAGCGCACAAGATTCAATACGTAATGGAAACTCGGAAAAACCAGGAAGAAATGCTGCAGGGCATTGCCGTGCCGATCTTTGACCTCAGCTAATATGAAGAATATTCGTAAAGTTCTGACTGAAAAATACCACTCATATGACGTAGGCAAGATAACATACGTAAAATGGCCTGCTACGACGTTTGATAGCTCTTATCCGACAAGTCAAGAAACTCCACCAGTATCTAACGTAACAGTATTCCACAACACCTGAAGTTGCGTTACACCTTCACGTTTTATATTATCCGAACTAGCATATTGAAATTATATATAAAGGCAAAATTATCCCCATGATTATTTTCAACTGGGGTCCATATTTCTTCCCCACTTTAAAGCTTCGAAAGATAACAAAATCGTCAGCTGGTTGATATACACAAAGTCATGAATTCAACTCCCGATCTAATATCTCCTCAGAAATCAAATTCATCCAACTCTTCTGAGTTGGAATCGGGTCGTTCAAAAACCATGAACACCCCGGAAGGTAAAAATGAAAGTTTTCACGACAACTTAAGTGAGAGTCAAGTACAGCCTGCAGTTCCCTCTCCAAACACTGGTAAAGGTGCTTATGTTATGGTTTCTATATGTTGTGTTATGGTTGCTTTTGGTGGTTTTATTTTCGGATGGGATACCGGTACCATTTCTGGTTTTGTCGCTCAAACTGATTTTTTAAGAAGATTTGGTATGAAGCACCATGATGGTACCCATTACTTATCTAAAGTGAGAACCGGTTTAATTGTCTCTATTTTCAACATTGGTTGTGCAATCGGTGGTATTATCCTAGCTAAACTAGGTGACATGTATGGTCGTAGGATCGGTTTGATTGTCGTTGTCGTAATCTACACCGTCGGTATTATTATTCAAATTGCATCTATTAACAAATGGTACCAATATTTCATTGGTAGAATTATCTCAGGGTTGGGTGTTGGTGGTATAACAGTTTTGTCACCTATGCTGATTTCTGAGGTCGCCCCAAGTGAAATGAGAGGTACTTTAGTCTCATGTTACCAAGTAATGATTACCTTGGGTATTTTCTTGGGTTACTGTACTAATTTCGGTACCAAGAATTACTCAAACTCTGTTCAATGGAGAGTTCCATTGGGACTGTGTTTTGCATGGGCCATCTTCATGGTGGCTGGTATGATGTTTGTACCTGAATCTCCACGTTATTTGGTCGAAGTTGGTAAAATTGACGAAGCTAGAGCTTCTTTAGCCAAAGTCAACAAATGCCCACCTGACCATCCATTCATTCAACATGAGTTAGAAACTATTGAAGCTAGTGTTGAAGAAATGAGATCTGCTGGTACTGCCTCTTGGGGCGAACTGTTTACTGGTAAACCAGCCATGCTTCAACGTACTATGATGGGTATCATGATTCAATCTTTGCAACAATTAACAGGTGATAATTACTTTTTCTACTACGGTACTATTGTTTTCCAGGCTGTGGGTTTAGAAGACTCTTTTGAAACTTCTATTGTTTTTGGCGTTGTTAATTTCTTCTCTACCTGTTGTTCCTTATATACGGTTGACCGTTTTGGTCGTCGTAACTGTTTGATGTGGGGTGCTGTTGGTATGGTCTGCTGCTACGTTGTCTACGCATCCGTTGGTGTTACCAGGTTATGGCCAAACGGTCAAGAGAATGGTTCATCCAAGGGTGCTGGTAACTGTATGATTTGTTTCGCCTGTTTTTACATTTTCTGTTTTGCTACTACCTGGGCTCCAATTGCTTACGTCGTTATTTCAGAATGTTTCCCATTAAGAGTTAAATCCAAGTGTATGTCTATTGCCAGTGCTGCTAATTGGATTTGGGGTTTCTTGATTAGTTTCTTTACCCCATTTATCACTGGTGCCATTAATTTCTACTATGGCTACGTTTTCATGGGTTGTATGGTTTTCGCTTACTTCTATGTCTTTTTCTTCGTTCCAGAGACTAAGGGTCTATCACTGGAAGAAGTCAATGATATGTACGCCGAAGGTGTTCTGCCATGGAAATCAGCTTCCTGGGTCCCTGTGTCTAAAAGAGGAGCTGACTACAATGCTGAGGACCTAATGCATGATGACCAACCATTTTATAAGAGCATGTTTAGCAGGAAATAAACTAAGTAAGCTCATTACGCATATTTTAATGATTTATACAATTTTCAAATTCTCAGTGAATTTTTATAAAGGTTTTTATTTATACCGGTATTTTAGCAAATGTTATGTTCGTATTATCAAACTGTTTTTTTCTTGAATATGGTTCTTCATTTTTTGCCAAGTAAAGAGAGGAGACTACATTCTGGGCGCGCTTCGGAAAATTGTGAGGTGGATAAATCGAATAGGTCGATGTCACAAGGATGTTATATATGACTTAAGTAACCCCGTGAGGAAGTTAGAACAACACCTGTTGTGTGTAAAATAACAGTATTACTGCCTCAAACATTAACCAGTATTTACCAAATCTGTTGGGAGGTTTTTCAATGATAAAACTACTAGCAAAAATCGTCAATAAGGAGATCATTTAGCTGTTTGGGAAAAGATATACAATTATTAGTCATATGCGTTTTCTAATCAATCATGGCCATTATACACAGCGAAACGAAATGGTGTCTTTCCAGAAAGGCCGTCGATACAGGAGAACCTGCGTGCATTAAAAAACTGTAGATGATCAGCCCCATGATTCGAATCAATAATTTTCTCAATATCTATGACTTTATTTGGAGAGCTAGAAAGCATTGTGATATTACACAGTTCGCGCTGCTATGAATGCCAGGTCGCTGTTTTTACAAAGAAGGAACTATAATCTTTTTATCCGAACCCTCTCCATTCAAAGGTGTGATTCATTAAATAAAAACCCTAGGGTTGCTTGTCCAGGTTTTAGGACTATGCGATTGAACTTTATTCACACGACAGCGGTAAAGGAAGATCAGAATTTACCAATGCAAGTACCCCGGATATTTTCTACTATTACGGGGGTGGGGATCGAGACTAATGAAAGGAGGTGGGGTATACCCGTTCTACGTTCACATTTGAAGTTTAGCTTTTAGACACGAAAACTGGAAAAAACGTTGTTCCGGTTTACTTTCATTTTCGAAGAACAGTAGACTAACTTGCTAAGTTGCGGGAATTTTGATTCGGCAACGCGCACGCATTTTTTTAGCGTGAGAGTAATAGCTTAGTCAAGAATTTTCATTTTAGATGGTGTAAAGTTATAATCGAGAAATCAGGTACAACAGTGTTACCAAATGGTCGTACCTGAAAAGTTTGGATTATTCATCTGTACCAATATCTCTAAGGCCAAGTTAGTTTTAAGTGCTTCATAAATTCTTTGTTGTAGCAGTCAAGGCAAATAACAGATGACAGTGATGAAGGCTGGGCCTTCAAGGGAACCTTACTCTACTGCAGTAGTTTTCACTAAGCAACGCTTGGCCTTCGCAAAGTCATCTGCAACTGTATAACGGAAACAACGAAGAAAAATATCCGAGTCAGGTGATTCCGGGATTTTTTTGCCCAAAAGGAAAAACAATGCCTAAACCGGAACCATTTTTTGCTTTATCTGTCGGTTTATCCGCATCTCCTAAAGAGGATCCATACAAAATGGAAAAACAATGTTTATATAATATTCCACATTTTTCCTTTTCTGCAGTTCTTTCTGTGAAAGAGAGATTTTTCCCTGAGTAGTTTTTTTTTTTTCAGGCCTCCCTTTTTACTTTCCCCCCAGTTTTTTTGTTCCATGGGGCCCCATGTTCCCCGCCTGCAGAAAAACTTGGGGAAGAGGAAAAACACTTCGGATAAAAACGGCCGAAAGGTACTCCGAGGATTTAGTGCAAACTGTATGAAAAAATCCAGAGCTTTTTCCAGCTACCTCAATTTTATAGTCTATTATTTGGCGTCTAATAACTCTGATTAAGAAACAGCGGAGGGAACTGAACTTTTAATGTAACGCTTTAGGTTTATGGAGGTGGGGTGGTGATGAAAAAGTAAACTAAAACTAAAACAATCTTCAGGTTAATAGCAGTGAAAATCTTCGAGACGGGAGAGTAAAGAATATGTCAACTAACAAAAAAAATTTATATAAATACTCAGTGTTTTACCTACTGTTCTTTGTTTGATTCGCTCCAATTCATAATTAACAATAGAAAGAAACCATCAAGAAAGGATATATTCAAAGCCTCTTATCAAGTTTTGGTTTTGAAACACTTTAACAATAAAATCTAACAAAAATGTCTGAAGAAGCTGCCTATCAAGAGGATACAGCGGTTCAAAACACTCCCGCTGGTGCTCTTTCACCAGTTGAATCTGATTCTAACTCTGCTCTATCTACTCCATCCAACAAAGCTGAGAGAGATGACATAAAAGATTTTGACGAGAACCATGAAGAATCTAATAATTACGTTGAAATTCCAAAAAAGCCCGCATCTGCGTACGTTACAGTCTCCATCTGTTGTTTAATGGTTGCTTTTGGTGGTTTCGTTTTCGGTTGGGATACTGGTACCATTTCTGGTTTTGTCGCTCAAACTGATTTTATCAGAAGATTTGGTATGAGACACCACGATGGTACTTACTATTTGTCTAAGGTTAGAACTGGTTTAATTGTCTCTATTTTCAACATTGGTTGTGCAATCGGTGGTATTATTCTAGCCAGACTAGGTGATATGTATGGCCGTAAAATGGGTTTGATCGTTGTCGTTGTTATTTACATTATCGGTATTATTATTCAAATTGCATCTATCAACAAGTGGTACCAATATTTCATCGGTAGAATCATCTCTGGTTTAGGTGTCGGTGGTATCGCTGTCTTATCTCCTATGTTAATTTCTGAGGTTTCTCCAAAGCATATCAGAGGTACTTTGGTTTCGTGCTACCAACTGATGATTACCTTGGGTATCTTCTTGGGTTACTGTACTAACTATGGTACTAAGACTTACACCAATTCTGTCCAATGGAGAGTTCCATTAGGTCTAGGTTTCGCCTGGGCTTTGTTTATGATTGGTGGTATGACTTTCGTTCCTGAATCTCCACGTTATTTGGTTGAAGTCGGTAAAATTGAAGAAGCAAAACGTTCTATTGCTCTTTCTAACAAGGTCAGCCCAGATGATCCAGCTGTCATGGCTGAAGTTGAAGTCGTTCAATCAACTGTTGAAGCTGAAAAATTAGCCGGTAATGCTTCCTGGGGTGAATTATTTAGTACCAAGACCAAGGTTTTCCAACGTTTAATTATGGGTGCTATGATTCAATCTCTACAACAATTGACAGGTGATAACTATTTCTTTTATTATGGTACTACTGTTTTCACTGCTGTCGGTTTGGAAGATTCTTTTGAAACTTCTATTGTCCTAGGTATTGTCAACTTCGCCTCCACTTTGGTTGGTATCTTTTTGGTTGAAAGATATGGTCGTCGTAGATGTTTATTATGGGGTGCTGCTTCCATGGTCGCCTGTATGGTTGTTTTCGCTTCCGTTGGTGTTACAAGATTGTGGCCAAATGGTAAAAAGAATGGATCTTCCAAGGGTGCTGGTAACTGTATGATTGTCTTTACATGTTTCTACTTATTCTGTTTTGCAACCACTTGGGCTCCAATTCCATTTGTTGTCAACTCTGAAACTTTCCCATTGAGAGTTAAGTCTAAGTGTATGGCTATTGCTCAAGCTTGTAACTGGATCTGGGGTTTCTTGATTGGTTTCTTTACTCCATTTATTTCTGGTGCCATTGATTTCTACTACGGTTATGTTTTCATGGGCTGTCTAGTGTTTTCATACTTCTATGTCTTTTTCTTTGTTCCAGAAACTAAGGGTTTGACTTTGGAAGAAGTCAACACTTTGTGGGAAGAGGGTGTCTTGCCATGGAAATCACCTTCCTGGATTCCACCAAACAGAAGAGGTGCTGATTACAATGCAAACGACTTAACTGAGGATGATCAACCCTTCTTCAAGAAGATGTTCGGAAGAAAGTAGGTCCATTAATTAAGTAATATAGATTTCCTTCTTTGAGGGAATAAGAATAAAATTTGATCTTTAATTTTTAACGCTTTACGAAAAATATACATATGATTTAATAGTTTTATAAATAATACTTTGTTAAACTACAATTTTAAACTTGTCGTGTCCCTTATTCCATAGGCTCTGAGTGGGATAGTTAATAAGCACATCCATTAGTAACCATTCTTGAGTTATTCCGAATTCTCCGCCGAATATTGGAAGAAAGATCAGTAAATACGGCAGAAAAAGACGTAAATACTTGAAACAAAACTAGAAGGTACACAATCAGAACCTTTTCGGTGAGCCAATTGAGTTTGAACCATAATGTTCAGGATTCTTGATCTGAAGAATCCCAGTCTACTGTGCAAGAATCATTTTTCTCTTCGCCTTCGTTATAGCCTAGTGTCTTCGTTCGATACGCACTTCAGGGATGCGTTCTATGGTTCTGAAATTAATGGTGGACAAAAAAGATACAACTCGAAAACTAGGTGTGTAAAGCATAACGATGACGATAAGAGCTCAATTTACGCTTTAGATGTGTTCCGTCAAGATATCTCCAAAGCACTGAATAAAGTATCCGGAATAGACTGTTCGCTAATACTCAATGCACTTGAGTCGACAAATAATATGGATAGTGGTGATCTGATACTGCCTCTCCCAAAGATTAAAGTGACTGATCCTGTAACCACTGCCAATCGATGGGCCACTGAACTAGTTATATATGGCAGCATAGGTAAAGTTTGGGCAAGAGGGCCATTTCTCCAGTTCTTCCTCGACCAAAGGTATTTGATGCAGTCGACAGTGCCAACTATATTGCTTCAAAAGGGGAAGTATGGTGAGAAAAAATCTGATCATCAGAAAAAAGTCGTAATAGAATTCTCGTCACCAAATATTGCAAAACCGTTTCATGCAGGCCATTTAAGATCAACTATAATAGGCGGATTCCTCTCAAATTTATATGAAGCAATGGGGTGGTCTGTTACACGTATGAACTATTTAGGAGATTGGGGCAGACAGTTTGGACTGTTGGCAGTAGGTTTTGAAAGGTATGGCAACGAAAAAGCGTTAGAGAAGCAGCCAATTCAGCATTTATTTGAAGTTTACGTTCAAATCAATAAGGATCTTGCAGAGGAAGAGAGAAACGGGTCATGTCAGTATGGAATCAGTGGCAAGGCCCGTACTTTTTTCAAAAAACTGGAAAACGGAGACCAGAATGCTAATAAGATTTGGAATAAATTTCGCTCGTTGTCCATACACCATTACATCCAAACTTATTCGCGTTTAAACATCAACTTTGATATATTTTCCGGTGAATCACGAGTATCCAAAGAATCTATGAGTGAAGCGTTGAAAATATTCTACAAGAATAATCTTGTTGAAGAAAAGGATGGAGCGCTTGTCATTGACCTAACCCAATGGTCGAAGAGACTTGGTAAAGTCATTGTACAAAAGTCAGATGGAACAACTTTATACCTGACAAGAGACGTTGGGGCAGCCATAGAACGTAAAAAGGAGCTGCAATTTGATGAAATGGTGTACGTGATTTCGTCACAACAAGACCTATATATGTCTCAACTTTTTATGATACTAAAAAAAATGAACTTTGAATGGGCAAAACACCTGAAACATGTAAATTTTGGGATGGTACAAGGTATGTCTACAAGGAAAGGAAATGTTATATTCTTAGACACTATACTAGATGAAGCAAGGGATAAAGCTCTCCAAATTATGAAAGGTAACAAAATGAAAATATCTCAAGTCGGTAATCCACAGCAGGTTGCCGACTTGATTGGTATATCCGCCATAATTATTCAAGATATGAAATCAAAACGTATCAACAATTACGAATTTAACTGGAAGAGAATGCTATCCTTCGAAGGTGACACAGGGCCCTATCTTCAATACACGCATTCCAGGCTGAGATCTCTGGAGAGGAGCTCCAACAACTTTACTACTGATTTGCTGGTGCGTGCAGATTTTACAAACTTAGATGAGCCACAACTAGTTGAGCTTGTGAGACTGCTGGTACAGTATCCAGATGTTCTCAGACGAGCATTTGAAACACAAGAGCCTGCTACAGTTGTCACCTATTTATTCAAAGTGTGTCACCAGGTATCTTCATGTTATAAAAAAATATGGATTTCTGGGGAGCCTTCTCATGTTGCTATACCACGGCTTGCCGTGTATTCAGCGACTAGACAAGTGTTGCACAATGCAATGTCTCTTTTAGGACTAATTCCAGTCGATAGAATGTAATAATATTACCAAATAAGCAAACTATAGAGTGTTTTAGTATAAGTTAGCCGAGCTATAATCATGTAAATAAAAATGTCTATTATTACGACGTACAACATGACACTTAGGATTTTACTCTAATTGATTTATTAGTAAGCCAACCGCTATTATACATAAAACAAACAATAGAAAGAGGTAGGTCCGTATTAGAGCATAATTTTAATGGATGATGGATCCTAGTTTAGTTCTAGAGCAAACAGTACAAGATGTGTCAAATCTACCATCTGAATTTCGGTACATTTTAGAAGAGATCGGCTCAAACGATCTCAAGCTTAACGAAGAAAAGAGGAAATACGAGCAAAAAGAATCACAGGTGCACAAATTTATAAAGCAACAAGGCTCGATACCGAAGCATCCACAAGAGGAGGACCTTAACAAAGAAATAAAGGAGTCACTTCTGAAATGTGAGTCTTTGCAAAAGGAAAAATGTGTTTTGGCGAACACTGCCCTCTTTTTAATTGCGAGACATTTGAATAGGTTGGAAAAGAACATTGCTTTACTAGAAGAAGACGGCGTACTAGCTTCCGTAGAGGAAGATGGTGACGTTGATAGTGCAGCTGAAGCCTCTAGGGAAAGTTCAGTCCTGAGTAGCGGCAGCGTGAAGAAGAAAAGAGCCGCCTCCAGTGGTGGATCTGTTCCACCGACTTTGAAGAGAAAAAAAACCAGTCGTACGTCTAAATTGCAAAATGAGATTGATGTTTCTTCAAGAGAAAAATCTGCTACCCCAGTGAGTCCAAACATTGAAAACAAAACCGCAAGGATAAAAGAGTTCAAGAACAATAGAAATGGTAAAGGCCAAAACGGATTACCTGAAAATGAGGATGAAGACAAAACTTTATACTGTTTCTGCCAAAGGGTTTCGTTCGGGGAAATGGTTGCTTGTGATGGTCCTAACTGTAAATATGAATGGTTCCATTATGATTGTGTAAATTTAAAAGAACCTCCAAAGGGAACATGGTACTGTCCTGAATGTAAAATTGAGATGGAAAAGAACAAATTGAAAAGAAAACGCAACTAGACAGTGACATTCATCTGAGACTAAACAATTTCAATCATACTATTAATATTCCTTAAGCAGGGGACGTTTATTGCTTACATGTCATTGTGCTTTAGCAAATAAGGAAAGCAGGAGAACAGGCATCAGAAGATTAAATAGCGAAGGTACATGAGGGGTGACACAATTAGATGTGCTTGAGAATACACGTGATTCAGAGTAAGACAAAATTTCGGTCGTATTTATGTATATATGTATATCATATTTTTATTCCATTGGCATTGTGTATGTCTAACTGCCTCTAAATAAATTGGCGAGTAAAAAAACAGTCACGTGACGATTTTTTTTTCCTTTGATGTCGGAATTTTCTGTAGTGAAAAATTTTTCGAGATGAGGAAAGGAAGAAAAAAATTAAACTGTTAGCCTTATAATGAGAGCATCTATTCTTTAGTGTGTCTAATTGCTCACTTTTCTCAGAGCATCACCTAAAAATAATATTTAATTTAAAAGAACATAATGAGTTTCAGAGGAGGTAACAGAGGCGGCCGTGGTGGCTCCCGTGGCGGCTTTCGTGGTGGACGTGGAGGAGGTGCGAGATCATTCCAACAGGGACCACCAGACACTGTTCTAGAGATGGGTGCTTTTTTGCATCCATGTGAAGGTGACATTGTTTGCCGTTCTATTAACACTAAGATTCCATATTTCAATGCGCCAATATATTTGGAAAACAAGACTCAGGTTGGTAAAGTGGATGAAATCTTGGGTCCTTTAAATGAAGTGTTTTTCACCATCAAGTGTGGTGACGGTGTTCAGGCTACCAGTTTCAAAGAAGGTGACAAATTTTATATTGCTGCTGATAAACTATTGCCTATTGAAAGATTCTTGCCTAAGCCCAAGGTAGCAGGTCCACCAAAACCAAAGAACAAGAAGAAGAGAGGTGGTGCTCCAGGCGGCCGTGGTGGTGCTCCAATGGGCCGTGGTGGTGCTAGAGGTGGTTTTAGAGGTGGCCGTGGTGGTAGTTCATTTAGAGGCGGATCTCGTGGTGGTAGCTCTTTCAGAGGCGGATCTCGTGGTGGTAGCTCCTTCAGGGGCGGATCTCGTGGTGGATCCCGTGGTGGTTTCAGAGGAGGCAGAAGATAATTCACATGAAAAACAATCTATCCTTTATTTTCTCACGATTCTTCCATATTTCTTTCAACTTGCTATAATTTGCGGAAGCACTTCTAACGTCAAAGAAAAAGAAAATTACCGTTTATTTTGTATACTATATATATATATATGATTGATTTACCTGTAGTAAATTGACCTTAAAAAAAGAGAAACAAATTCAGTATTATCAAAAGCTTTTGTGCCTGGAATATACAGAAATAGTTTAAACAATTGCTTTAATATTGTATCTCGGTTCTTTTAGGCACGAAGTTAAGATTATAGATAGAACTTCTTCTTTTCTTTATCCATTTCAGGCTTGTGCTCCCACTCAGTTTCTTCTTTGATACCTCTTTGTAGCCTCTTCAATTTAAGAGTGAATTGCGGGCCCAGTTCTTGTAAACCAACTCTTTCATTGTCTTTAAAGACGTAACGATGCCTTCTGAAAAAAATGTAATCTCTTTGGTTATGTAGAGTGATCACCTGTCGCCCTTCAATATCCGGATTTTGGGGCAAAATAGACTGGAACAACCTACCCACTGTCTGACCCAGTCTTGTTTGAAAGTTATTCAAAATTAGTTCTGGAATATGGCTAGTTGGTCTACCGTGTCCAACGATTTTCTTCACTTCCACAAACGATGACAATTTAAAATAAAAAGTCGGGCCCTCTGGCAAATGTATGAATGTAAGGCCAGTCACCTTTTTTTTATCCTCATTGATTATGACAATGTCAGTAAAATTCCTCTTTATACAAATATCAGATATTTCCTTCAACTTATAGCCAAATTTCCTTTTAACAAATGTAACATTTGGCAACACTTCGATCAAAATGTTAGCAAATTCATAAGCGCTCTTCTTGGCGTTTACGTTCGTGGTTAGAAAAATCTTTGGTGGCTCATTAGAATTGCTGTTAAAGTATCTCATCAAATCATCTTCGTCTCCTTCCACCTCCTTGTTAATAGTTTCATCGTAAACCCTAGTGTTCTCTATAGTTTGTGTTACATTCTCTCTCAATCTCTGCTCCCGCAGTTCCGGGTTCTCTCTTTCCTCCTTTGCCCTCTTTCTTCTCATAGTATGACGCTCTTTATTTTTCTCATGTTTTATGTCAGCAAAAATTTCCTGCCTCTTAAGCTTGTTTGTAATGTTTATCTCATTCCCTAGCGCCATTATTTAGTACCTTGATATGCTCGGCCTATTTCTGTTCTTCCTTATGACGGTCTGATCATATATAAAACATTAGTATATGCCATCTTTTTAGCCAGCACCTCATCGCTAAAATTTTTACTAATTTTCTCTTACTTGAGAATCACATCTTACGAGCGCGGAAATGAAAAATGCAATGAATTAAATGTATACAAAGTTATTAATCGTAAGTATGTATGTACGTATATGTGGAAACATACGTATTTTTGTTTTCTTATTATAGTAAGAAAAAAATGCATGCGTTATAGCAGGGCAGCACACCACTTTGACTTATTGCATATTTCAATGCAGGCTGAACAGGGAGAACGAAAAGCTACTTATTTGTAAGCGTTACCCCCTTTCGTTTTGAGACTGGAGGTAGTAGAGTTTGGCTTACCATTCCTCAATATCAAGTCAATAACTTCTTCGATCTTCTTACCCTTACCGAACTCATTTTCCACTTGGGCATTGGATGCAGCACCCAACTCACCCTCGGCGCCCCTGCCGTCCTGTGGAGTAAAGACTTCGAAGATTTCAACAACCTCAGAAAGCTTGCCAATGGATGGATTTTTCACATATTCTTCTACAAGCTCTTCGGACGAAACGAAAACGATCAAATCTGTGTTTTCACCTCTGTAGAAATATTTGGTTACGGTAGACATATTGTTCTTAGTTTGTGTACGTGATATTTTCTCTATTCTTGCCAGCTTGTTCTCAATTTGAAAGTGCTGATATTTACTTCTTTATGAGTTAAAAATTAAGTTAGGACATACTAAAAATGGTTATCTTCACACAAAACCTCATCACTTAAATATAGATTACTCCCTGTTACCGGTGATTCCTTCCACCACCAAATTCCTTCAATCACCAAATAAGGGGTAATCCTTATTACAAATGGCACTACAGGGTAGGGTCAAAACGAAAAGAAAGGAAGCTTGGAGAGGAAAAACGATCACTAGTCTTAGGGGTCTTGCTATTTAAAAGTGGCTTTTCTGGCTAAACCGCGTTTCAATTTGCGCTTTCCTTGCCTACCACTAATATTTAGCACTTTCATCTTCAAGGTAAACGAAATTAGCTATAGAAACGCGTAGTACAGGGGCCGAAAGCCAAAACTACGTAAAGGGAGTAAAAATGAGCCAAAATTTGGTACACATATAGGTGAAGAAACACGGAGCAGGAATCCTCTTTGTCCCACGCACAAGTATATTATAAATAAATAGACGAACAATTACGTAGCCTAGAAAGATATTGCAATGGACGACCCTGACACAGCAGGAAATACTCACGGATTCAATGAATCTAAAAATAAAACTAAAATACATCAACAAAAAAATGTCGAGAACTACAGAAGGAAAAAAATAACTTAGACGGAACTCATAGAACCTAATAAGTATTAATTAAAAGAAGGCAAAATATCGATAATGAAGGAAAATCATAAACATGCTAAAGAAGCATATAATCTTGAATTAAATTAAGAATAACAATAACCTTGAAAATGAAAATCAGAAAGGAAAACGCAACTATAACGGTATAGAAAAGACGTTTATTTTTGGAGAAGACTTAGTAAAAGAAAATGGAATCTTGAAAACGATAAAAAAGCAAAGGAAAAAATAAGAGTAAAGCACAGCAATATCACCGTTCGCCCGAGGTTAACTGCACTCTAACACTGAAATAAAGAAAAAACCAAGAAAAACAGGACAAAAAGAAGAAAACAAACATATTTATATACACGTATGGCTCAAGCAAACATAAAACCATTACTTCCTTGTTCCAAACGGTTCAACATTGCATTTGTGTTGTTAACAAGCGCTTCGTTTCCTTGCAAGATAACTTGTTGACCATTGGTGTCCGAAGGGCCCATAGGGTTCGTATCAGTTAGTACGTTAGCAGCCGATATATTCGTTACATTATTATTGCCGTAGAAATGATAGTCGTTCAAGCTTAATCCACTAGTATTAGTGTATAAATTAGAATAACTCAAGTTTTGACAACCAGGAAGCATCGAAGGTGTAACATTATTATCACTTGATAGGACAGAATTTTCACAAGTGCTGGAAGGAATATACCCGTAATTGGGTTGTTGTAAAGTTGGTTGCTGTTGCTGAACCTGCAAAGAGTTGCTCAACATAGCTTGCTGAAGTAGTGCTGTTTGTTTAGCAGACCTGCCCCAAGAGAGTCTAACTCTTGAATTTGCTATGGGGAAACCTTGCATTCTAGCGATGGCTGCCTCAGCCGATAGTCGGTCAACATACTGAACAAACCCGCAACCTTTGCCTACCGGAATTTTGACATAAACAATCGTACCAAACGGTTGAAAATAAGCACGCAATTCATCCTCAGTGACTAATGATGACAAGCCTCCGATAAAGACAGTGGTGTTGTTCGGATCAGTGAAATGGTTTAAAGATGGTTGCTGTTGAACTGGATATATGAATTGAGACATTTGGTTTCTTTTCAAACTCATGTTACTGCTGCCATTGCTTATGAATGATTGACTTTTGGAGATAAATCTCGAGTCCATATTTTCATTGTTTAGTGATGAAGAACTGCGGTTGTAATCGTTGTTGCTATTGATATGCTGTTGCTGACCGGATGTGGGACCCACTTTAATTGCCCTACCATTCAAGAATACACCTTGCATTTCTAACAGAGCTGATTGTTGTTCATCTGAATTGGTAAACTTCACAAAGCCGTACCCCTTAGAAATCCCAGTAACCTGGTCATGTACGACTTTAGCATGAGAGACTGAGGCGTATCTATTAATGAAAAGTTCGAATAGTTGAGATTCGGTAACGTTTGGTGCTAAATCTCCAACAAATACGGAACAGTTACTGTTACTTTTTGCATTGTTAAAGGTACTGTTGCCACTTGAGTATGAAGATGTAGCCCAGTTTAGTTTCAGTTTTCTATTGGGAAAATTGGGTATAAGCATGCCATTCTTCAGAAGTGCATTTGCTGCATGGGTGGATGAGGGAAAATCAACAAAGCAATACCCTTGATTATTCTTTGAACCCATTGATGACCTAGACCCATTGTTAAGAGAATTATTCCACATCATTCGAACATTAATATTCGCTTCACCCAAGGATGCCCAAATTTGCCTAACAGTATTCTTATCCCAGGTAGGATCCAAATCTCCCATATACAATTGGTTACCAGTAGTTCCCGGACCCACATTGGACGCCCCTTGAAGATGCAATACATTTGTATTACTATTATTGATTTCTGAAGAAATGGTGTCATTAAATTGTGATGAATCATTTTTTGCCAAATCCCCCCTGCTGGGGTAGTAGGAGGATTGTTTATAGGACATTTGTACCTGCAAATGTATTAAAACTTGTGAAGATAATCGATTAGGCTGACAAAATGAAAGAAAAGTAACCTAGAATATGGTTCGGTTCTTGACTACCCGAATAAAGTCACGTCGACTTGTATATTCGTTACTGAAGGAAGGCTCTGATATAAAGATATATATACACACACACACACACACACACACACACACACACACACAATTTCACCACCAACTCGAATCCAAATCGTTCTTTAATAAACCTTCCCTTTGTGCCAATAGCATTTGAAAAATAAACAAACTTAGATCTATTCTAGAAAACTAGGATTCTTGCATTTTTCGCCTTGCCTCTCACCTGGGTAACCCAAATATCGAATTATCTGTCAATTGAATACTATATACTTTACAAAAGTACTAATCAAAGATACCTGAAAGTAATTTTTTAAGCTTGCTTGCACTTTTACCACATTCTCCACCTTCCTTGATAATTATTTCAATTTGCTTGCGCACTATAGGCAGAAATTGTTCGCCGAAGGCCACTTTTCTGGTATCGATATCTTGTGTAGCCAATGACAGAAGCGTTGCGCTTGTTCGGTTAGAGGCTGTGTCCTCAACTTTTAATTCCCTGGTAAACAGTTTCAAATGCTCGAAAGGCTGAGGGTAGTCTGGAATTAAATACGGGTTTCGTAAAATACTACTGTCATCAACAGACTCTGATTTCTCTCTGTCGCCTCTAGCGCGTTCATCTTGACATCCGCATTCAACAAGAGAATACAGAGTATTGAGATGTACAGTAACGTACTTGGCATTTCGCTTCTTAGTTTGAATTATATTAGCACTTTCATTCTTACCTACCTGACCCCAACCGAGAACTCCTAAAACACCATTCAAAAGTTTGATCCAGGATTTTCTTACTACTTCATCACCACAATACTTGAGTAAATGAGAGAGAAATTTGGTGGAATCCGCCTGAATTTGTGTCACTATATGTGTCATCGCCATGCTAATGTATAAAACGAAAACGCTGCAATGCAATTTTAAAATCTGAGCATCATGGCTACCAATTTCATCTATAAGATCAATCAGACCCTGACGTACTTGTGGCGATTCATCACAAATCAACGGTATACTTTGGGTAAGTAATGGTGTCATGAGCCGTGAATTTATTATCGACGGTATTGATTTCTGAAATGTTATCAATGTTTCCTTTCTCACGTTAATGTTATGATGCTTCAATAGCGTTAATCTTTTCGTCAGGTCATGCGGATCTTGGTCTAGATGTTGGTTTCTAATAGAGATGGTTTTGGAAACGAAAGAAGTATCGGTAGCATTACTTGCTTTTTCCTTTGGCTTTCCAACTTTTAACTTCTTTCTCAGAAAGTCTTGCTTTTTCTGCTTCTGCTTTCTTGATTTTGTCATTTTTTATGTTGGCCTTATCTTTATAAATTAATCTCTCTCGATTTTTTCCTTTTAACATAAAGATAATACATTCATTCACAATACATTCCTTATAGGATACCCCATTTTTTTTAATGGAAAAATTTTCCGATGACCTTTCCTTCCTGAAAAATAAAAAAAATAATGTAACAAAGGCATCACAAAAGAGATATATACTGCAATCACTAAGCCATCATGTAATTTAGAGATCTTGTTAAAAATTCAATGGTATTTATATTACATACTGTGACCCTAGAAAAATCACATATACAGTTTTTTTTTATCTTTGGTTTTTTATTATTTTTGAAACGTTATTAGATTTTATTACATTTGATACATTTCTTTTGCATTTTTGTTGCTCTAGTTTTGTATAAGTTTGTTTTGTTTTTAAAACAGATTGTCCTTGTTGTTTGTTTCCTGCGTACTATTTAATATTAAATTCTGGCCAGCATCTTTAATTCACTTTCTATATCATAAGTTCGATAATCATACTATTTCAAGTTGTATCTGAAAGCTTCTTTTTTGATCCTCCACTAGTTTGTACCTCAGGTGAATTAACTCCGTCTTCTTCTGATTGAATCACTAAAGTATTTGAATCTGGTGTTGGCATCGAAACTTCCCTACTCTTGTCCGAATGAACAGAGTCCTCATCACAAGCAATTGGCCTAGTTTTTGCCTCCAAGTTAATTTTGTATTGTTTTTGATATGCGCTTGTTTTAATATGAAGAGGTTTTGAAACTTTCGCAGATTTGCCTAGAGATAGTTTGTTATTTGTGGAAACATTTCCCTGTGAAGTCTTCATTCCCACAGTTCTTCGCCGCGAATACTGATTCATGTTTTGAGGATAAAACGTATTAGGGGGGTAGTTTTTAGCAGTAGTAGATGGCGCTCTCGAGCTATATGGTGAAACAGCGGTGTTCCATTGCACCGAATTTGAATTCTGCATATATGGAAACATCGCCGATCCCGGTGTTGATCTGTAATTTGGTGTGTAAGGTCTTGGAACATATGTTGGAGCTGGTTGCATGGCTTGAGGAGGCAAAACATTCCATGAGGTCGCGGTTTGTGGATATATTACATTGCTATCACATCCTTCTGGTGAGAAGAAAAGATCATCCGCACCATAGAAGGTCTGGTCAAGTAAAGAATCTCCCACCATAGGATTAAACGGCATTTTTGGATAATATCCTGGAACCATTCCGTTGGGATAAGACTGCTGGAAACTATTCGAATATAGTTGATGCTGCTTAGTTTGTTGACCAGAGTTATGTGATTTAGCATTCGTGCCATTTTCATTCAGTCGAGATTCTTCGAAATCCATTACAGGTTCGTCGTACTTAATATAACTGGTAGGATCGCTAGGAGATACTAATTTCTCCTTATTAATATTATTACTATTATTGGAGGAATAAAAATCCCGATTTGTCATAAAATGCTGCCTTGATGAAGACGGTGGCACAGGAAACGTAGGGGCCACCGATAATTGATAAGGATATCTGTTGAGAAGGGAGTTTACAGGCATAGACTCCCTTTCACTCACATTGTCATAGGGAATAGGGATAGAAGGAGCTGCGGGTGTGAAGGCCTGTTGGGAGAATGGGTCAAACGCATTTTCTTCTGTAGGGTACTCAACAGATACAGGAAAATAATCGAGAGGAAAATCTTCTTCGTCTCTGTTCTTAGCAGCATTCTTGGGCAAAACATGAGACGTTTCATCAGTGAGACCGTTTAATTCAAGAGTATTTGGTTCTATTATTAATTTTTGGGGAGCGAAGTCATTAACTTGAGAGGGGGATTCTGGCGTACTATCCATGAGGTCAACACCCAAGAGCGGCTGATTGGTTACTGTTACCAACTCAGGGTCCTTAAAGTTTTCACTTTCCAATTTTGAAGGCGAATCATCAGACTTTATTGCACTTGACGGTCTTCTAGAATCTAAATGTTGAAGCAATTGATCGTAAAGAGGCTTATCGGAAGAAGAATCATAAGAAAACGATAGAGCAGGTTCGTTAATGGGCTTAGTCGTAGAAGGTTGATTCAAACTTTCCCTTTTCAAATCTCTTTCTAATGCATCTGCAAATAATTTGTCATGTGCTACACTGAACCAGAAGAACACCTTCTGCTTTTTCTGAGTTTTCAGACACATATTCCTAAATAGAAAAGATAAAAATTCAGACTTTGGTTGTTCTAAAGTGGCATCTATACCGCATTTGAGATTTCTTAAATCTGAAAAAATTCCTTCTTCAAATTTTTTCTTTTGGACCACCTCTCTTCCAAACTTTTGCATTCTGTAAAGACAACATTTGACAATATCAGTCCCTGTAATATAGTATAAATTGTTCCAAAATACACAAGACACGAAACCTTGTCCACTATTCAGATAGTATCGCCTTATAATTTGGTTTTCTTGCCAATTTACCGGCGCTGTAGCTAAAAAGAATTTTAAATCGTCGATTAATCTAAGCGACTCCTCAACTTCACTCGGAGTAGCTTTACTGCCTTCATCACTTTCATTACCGGTTTGAATTTTTAAGATTTCCTCCGTTCTACTGTTGGTTATTTGGACTTTCATCCTTGATGAACAAGACAATTCAATAGAGAAAACTATTTATGGGGTAAAAGTGTATTCTCTTCGACGAAAGTTGTTTGAGAAAATATCAATAGGTCCACTCCAGGTCTCGCTTAGGACACTTATAAAACAAGCTTTCAGTGCTTACTTGCTGTCTTTCCCTATTTGATGAATGGTACGAACGTAAAAAAAAAGTCAACCAAAAAGGAAGGTAGTTTAATGGTGTAAGGAACGTGGTGACACTATGTGCGAGAAAGCTGGCGTACGAGTACTTCGATTTATGGCGTCGAGACCTTACCGCGAAGAGTTGTTCAATCTTTACTGTCTTGTTTTGTACTAGTTTCTGATATATCTAAAATGTTGCAAATTCGTTTTCTTTTAAAACAGTTTTTATCTGTTTCACTTTTTCCAGTGGGACGAAAATGGTCGATAATATTCGTTTCATCTTGAAACAAGTTCCCCGAAAAGAAAGGCAGCGTTTCAAAATGCTGCAGCAGTTAAGTTCATATACTTATATACACAAAAACATGATTCTATATCGTATACATACACCGTCTTCATAAGTGATTACCGAACGAAGGTCTTTAATGTTTCTTGTGCAAAGCACACCAATTCTTTACACTCGTTTTCGACAAAGGTCTTTATCTTTATGGGTTCTTTAACATTTATTATACAAAGAATGTAACTTGCGATTTTTAGGTGTAAGGAAGTCGGTTGCTCACCACTTTTCAAAGTACCTTTGAAATCTAAAAGAATTTGCTTGGTATTCTCGAACAAAACGTTTAAAACCTGCTCTTGATTAACGTTATTGCGATGATGGTGGTAGACTCCACATAGACCCTTGACAATTTCTCGATGGCGGAACTGGAACTTGTTCCTCTCTGACAGGGATAGTTTTAGACTATTAACAGATAACTTTCTTAATAGAGAGTTTTCCACGTCCAATGGGGCGGTACTCGAATTATTTAACCTCTGTGAAGAGTACAATTCCATAAATTGCGAATTAGAAGCGCAGAAAAGGATCTGCGAGATCCAACAGTCATATAGTACCGTATCAAGTAGTGTATGATACATCAATTGCTCGGCGTCATCAAGTATACGCGTCCTCATAGTTTCGCTGATGGCTTCCGTAGACCTCACGATTCTTTTTTTATAGCCTTCAACTAGAATGGGTAAGGTCTCATCAGGATTAGACAGGCGGGACAAAACTATTAGTTCATTTTTACAGGAATATGGTGAGTCTTGCTCCTGTGATTGCGTGGGCAAATATAGACCATTCTTCTGGCACAATGCAAGCTGAACAAATAAACACCATGGATCTGTCGCCAGCACCGCCCCCGTAGTAGCCTCAGAAAAGACATTATAGACACCTAACTTGTACGTCCCCTCTACAGTTAGCTCAGAACTGCCATCACGGCGTTCTGCGAATGCATATGACCTGCGCTGTACTTCCAATGTAACGGCCTCGTCCTTATCAGCTTGTGCAGAATACACCTTCAACGGGAACGTATCAAAAATCCGTTTTACTGGCACGGGAACACTAAAAGCACTTACCATTGCACATAATAGCTTCGTTCTTGTTCTACGCCATGTCATACACGTAGTCCTAAAATGCTTATTTTAGCTTTCAATCTCAAAACTGGCCGCGTTACCCTCGCCGTTATAGCCCGGCGTTCTCAACCCCTTCCGAGGCAGATTCTTTTATTTATCTATTTAGCAATTCTAGCCTATATAGACGGCCGAACAAAGCACGTGAAAGAACTCTCAACTTTCCACAGTAGGCCATATCTAGACCACACTACCCTCATTACTAGCATTTTTACAAATAGTTCACGCTTCCAACAACAGCGTACACCTTCCTTTCCCCTGACTCATCTAATTGTTCGTTTGTTGTTTTCAAACAAACCCTTTTTTTGGTGAGCGTATTTTACTCAAGTTTTCTCCGTTATAAAAATACAGCCACAAACACTGCTTATATTGACGACTGTAGAATACTCTCGCACTTTCAATCTGTAAAGAATAATTCAAGTAACCGAATCCCCTGTTTATTCAACTTCGAAAACTCTCTGGCTATCTTTGCATGCTTATCTAACTTTTGTGTGACCCGGATATTGTTCTCTGCTCAAAAAAGAACTACGAAGAAGGATATAGAAAAATAGAATATAAACTCAAAACTGTTATTCTTTAGAAAGGACCATCACAAATACAGTAGCTGCAAACAGAAAAGAGACTTCTCTATTTTTACTAAGGATCCGTTTTTTGATTCTAATTCTGCAATCTAGCGTTTCGAAACCAAAAATTTTACTGATATAATTCGGCCAATAGAAAGAAAATAGAATTGAAATAAAGACTTCTTTTCTCTATCATAATTTCTTTTCTCAGAAGAAGAGTAAAACAGAAAACTGTCCATACCCACCATCAAATCCTATAGCCGTTATAGATTGCATTCCACTTTACTTTACTTTTCTCTTCTTTAATCCTCCTATTCCTTCACTTTACAATATCTTAAAAAAAAAAAAGGAAAAAAAAATCTAAAAATTTCCAAAAATCTAGAATTTCTCATACTTAAGAAACACATAAAGTTAGTGCTGTCTTTGTTTTCTTCTCTTAATTTTTCCTTGGAGCTCGATGACTTTAGACTACGAAATTTATAAAGAAGGCGGTATTTTGAATAATCGATACCAAAAAATAGAGGATATCAGTGAAGGTTCATATGGTTATGTGTCATTAGCTAAAGATGTTCGGGAAAAAAGATTAGTTGCAGTCAAGTACATCTTCAAATTGGAAGATGATGGCCAATATGAAGAATCTGAAAATGATGATGACGATTGCAATGGTGACAATAGTAACGATTGTGGTGATGATGAAGACACCAAAGTTGATACCGACTGCCATGAAAATGAAGATGGTAATGTCGCTAATAATAATGGGTCTAGTAGAGAGAAGAAACATAATCTGTACAGGCATAAAAAATCTTTGATCTCTTCAAAAGTTAAATCAAGGCTGTCCAACAACATTTGCCTTGAAGCTATGTATGAAGTTGACATCCAAACGAAGATTGGCAGACACGAAAATATTGCGGCACTGCTGGATTTCTTTGACTCCTACATCATCATGGAATATTGTTCTGGTGGTGATTTATATGAGGCAATCAAAGCTGATGCTGTTCCCAAGAAAACCAAATCAATCACTCATATTATTACGCAAATCATGGATGCCATTGAATACGTTCACAATAAGGGTATTTACCATCGTGATATAAAGCCTGAAAATATTTTAATTTCTGGAATTGATTGGGCAATTAAACTTACAGATTGGGGATTGGCTACTACAGATAAAACTTCCATGGATAGAAATGTTGGCAGTGAAAGATACATGTCCCCGGAATTGTTTGATAGTAACTTGGATATTAATGAAAGAAGGGAACCTTATGATTGTGCCAAGGTAGATTTATGGGCTATGGGTATTGTTTTCCTCAATATAGTTTTCCACAAGAATCCTTTTAGTATTGCTAATCAATCTGACAAATCTTTTTGTTATTTTGCTGCTAATAGAGAAGCGTTGTTTGATGTGTTCTCCACTATGGCTTATGATTTCTTCCAAGTGTTGAGGTATAGTTTGACCATTGACCCCGCTAATAGGGATTTGAATATGATGAGAACTGAACTGCAAAACCTATCCGAATACACTCTAGATGATGAATACTATAATAACTTGGATGAAGGTTATGAAGAAACCATGCTTGATAGTTTGCCTCCTCAACCTGTTCCCCCATCTTCTGCGCCAGTATCGTTACCCACCCCTATTTCATCCAGTAACAAACAACATATGCCAGAATTTAAGAAAGATTTCAACTTCAATAATGTGAATGAAAAAAAACGTTCAGACATCTCTCAATATCAAAATACTGCGAACAACTTCTTTAAGAAACCACCTACACAACAACAGAAATTTTTCGGTCAGGGTTATAATGGTACGACATTAACTCCCCACGAAAGGGCCAAATCTGCTCCTAAGTTCAAATTTAAGAAGCGCAATAAGTACGGGAAAACAGATTGTCAATATACTAAGCCAGTCAGCATTGAAGATAGAAAGAAAAGTAAAATTCTAAAAAAATCAAGAAAACCTCTTGGCATTCCAACACCTAATACACATATGAATAGTTTTTTTCATGATTATAAGGCAAAGGATGAATTTAACACTAGAGATTTTTTCACTCCCCCAAGCGTCCAACACAGGTATATGGAAGGGTTTTCCAACAACAATAGTAAACAGTATAGACAAAATCGCAATTATAATAACAACAACAGCAACCACGGAAATAACTATAATAATCTAAACAATGGTAATAGCTATATAAAGGGCTGGAATAAAAACTTCAACAGAAACAGAAGACCTAGCTCCTCCAGTTATAGTGGCAAATCACCACTTTCAAGGTATAGCATGAGTTACAACCATCCCAATAATAGTTCTATAAATGGATACGCAAGGCGTGGTTCCACCACCACAGTTCAGCATTCTCCAGGCGCTTATATTCCACCGAATGCGAGAAACCATCACGTAAGTCCTACAAATCAATTCTTAAGGGTTCCACAATCGACTGCACCCGATATTTCCACTGTTTTAGGTGGGAAAACTCCATACCAGGACCACTACAATCAAGATAATATGGATTCGGAGGGCGATCACGATTCAGATGACGTTTTATTCACTCTTGAAGAAAGTGATCATGATTTTGTCAATGGCATGGATAACTTATCTATAAACGATCACTTACCACATACAACAACAAGTGCTCCTAATGAAGTTTTTGCTCATGTTAACAATAGTCACAATCATAACGGCAATAGCAGTAGCAGCAGTCACAACAACAACAGTCATACTATTAACCCTAATAGCAATTCTAATCATTATCATAGACAATATATTCCACCTCCTTTATCAACATCATTGCATATCAACAATAACAACAATGAATCTAACGAACTACCAGATTTACTAAAATCACCAGCATCGTCTGAAGCACATTTAAACTTATCTTCCGGACCAATTGATCCAATTTTAACGGGTAATATTCACAACCGATATTCACACTCATCTGATTCTAAAGAACAAGAAGAGGAGCGTAGACTCAGTATGGAACAAAAATTCAAAAGTGGGGTTTATGTTCCACCTCATCATAGAAAGAGTTTCAACTTGGGAACACAGACGCCTTCTTTGAATGCGAAAACAAGTAACGAGGCCACGTTGTCAGTTTCGCATAATTCCGTTAATTTTGGTGGATCTTACAATTCAAGGCGTTCTAGTATCAATGGGTCGAACCCGCTGCATATGAATAAGGCACTTGAGAAGTTGCCTGCTTCGCCAGGAACTAAGAACTCCTTTGTTGGGTTTCCTAAACCTTTATTGCCACGTAACCATTCAAGCACTACGATTGCGTTACAAAATGAAGACGTGTTTGCCGATTCCAACAACGATGCGATAATTTTTGAAGACGAAGAATACGATGAAGAAAGTGATAAAATGACTCATGGCAAGATGGAAGATAGTGGCAACGAATCGTCGTCAACTTCTCCAGATGAAAGGCAAATTTTTGGTCCATATGAAATTTACGCACAAACTTTCACAGGCTCAACTCACGACAAAAAATTAGGAGCTGGTAGAAAGTCTAGCATTCAAGATGAAATGGTCGGATCATTAGAACAATATAAGAATAACTGGTTAATTTTACAACAACAAGATTAGGCGCACCTTCTCCCTTTGTCTTAGGTGCATATCCTTTTCCCTTTCTAGAATGCATTTTAGCTTTTTTTTTATCAACTTAGCATCGTCGTTCACGTTAACTCCTAAGTATGAATGCTTTTGGTTGGTAAGCTTAGCGGGTTCTGTAAGATTCTTACTTTTCTTTTTATATTTCTACATTCTTATATAACGTCAATGTACACCAAAGCGGTTACTATCAACTACAAGAATAGCATATTCACGCATTATTTCAACGAGTTTTAATTTTTACTATATGTATATAAAACCTTTAAACGATTTTGCATTTGCGCTTTCACATCGTCTTTGAGTATTAATTGGCTTATTCATTAGTACACCTCAACCTCTTCCTATTTTCCCTTTTTATTTTTGCCTATTCTGTTTGATTTTTTACTTTTCTTACTACTGGGCTTTCTTACCTCTTCAATATCGCTAATAATTCTAGTCGTTGTACTTCCTACCAGTTCATCATTCTCGAATTTGGTATGCTTCCCTTGGAAATTGCTTCTGCTAATGGAAGGTTCGAATCTGTTTCTGTTACCATCCAAGACATTAGAAATGATACCCTTAGCATTTTCTTGCTCTGCTTGTGATTTTTCATTAAGTTTAGATATTTTATTATCATATTGTTTAGCTTTATCCATATATGATTTTACTCTCTTGAGCTCGCTGAGTATGGGAGACATATCTCTGACACCCAAGACCTTCATGTTAGCAAAAATTAAAGAACTCAAGACATACGCATAACGGTTGACCAGTTCTAACTTGGCTCTCTCATCGGATAGTAGTAGAAGCTGTTCATCCAGCGACTTCGATGTTAATTTTTCGATTTCTGGCTTCAGCTCATCTAACGCATTTGAAAAACTTCTAACGTACGGTTTAATTTTTTCAATGTCCTCCATTGTGATCAGAAACTTAACTAAGTTACTAGAAATATATGTACGTAAGAATATATATATATATACGTAGATATATATATATATATGCCTGAGCTTATCAATTTGCACTGCCAGCTTCAAACTAGTAATCTCTCCTACAGGCGATAAAGGCATCATCTAAAACCATCAACCCAGCTCAGCTCATCTCCAAAGAAAAATTGCACAGATGATCGTGAAACGCGATATAGTCACAGAACCGATCATCTGCTCAAAAATAAGCTAGCTCAAGTTCTTCTATGTCTTCTCATTGCTCATGCATAGAATCTAGCACGAGTATTCGTTCAATAGTACATTGCGATCGGGAAGTTGTAATCGGTACGTTGCTTCTGTTTGTATTGTCCTCCGATTCGAACATCTTTTATCCAGCAATGGCTGGTTTCACGTAGCAAGGATCCCACTTACTCCTCTTAGTAGTGGATTTTCACGGAGTAAGATGGCCGCAGACGGACCGGCGTAGTTCTAGCTCTTAGGGGTCCCGTACCTTGACAAAAGCTCTTCTAAGGATAGCCTTTGCAGGAGTTGAACTGGGTAGAATGATTCTTGTTAAGATCCTGTCCTGGGGGCGAACAGCGGCTGAGAGTTTTTGCTCTTTCAACTAATACGCAATATCTATCTTTCATCAAGACAGTGGTATCTATCGCAACTCTGCTGCTGTTGCTTTTAATCTGAAATTGCTACTACTATATGTAGTCTAAAAAAATATATCAGCAGTGTTGAAAAGAAAGAGTAATGTCCAGGGACTCAAAGAAGAAGCATCATTGGGGCACTACCCTGTTAAGAACAATTGGAGTTAAACGCAAGAACAATAAGGATCGCACTTTTTCAAATAATACTAAAAAAGGAAAGTTTAACACTCACAATACTGCACGATCCAATAACATAATAAAGAAACCAGATGACACATCGCTACTGAAGCCGGAAACTTATACAGATTCTGTTGCGAAGGGGTCTCAGAAGGCGACCTCTTCCTTAGCACCTAGTCAAGGCGTATTCAATATCCCTATTGTAATAGATCCTATAGAGACAAATAAGCTTGAAAAGACAAATACGAGCTTAACATTAGGATCATTAAAGGGTCATTACCGGAATGGCAATTCGAACTCTAATTCGAACTCTGTTCCAAGCTTGTCCGTTCAGGCTATGGAAAAGAAAAAGCTGGAGAATGAAAGACGAGAAGAGGCTATCAATCAAAATGAGGAAAGGAATCCCGATAGTCACCACCCACATACTGCATTCGAGACATTTCTTACCTTTGCTCATAATGCGGTAGGCCACATGCCCAAAATAAACATACAAGAGACCGGTGGTGGCGCGAATCCGAAGTATGAATCGAAGGACAGGAAGGAAAGTTCATCAAATACATCTGGGGCCCCTTCGGAAAAGAGCACAAACGATAAAAATGCTATATCAATAAAGGGAAGTGGTGGCCCTTTCTTAAAAAATTTAGATAATATTCTTGCAGCATCTGCGTCATCAACTCCAGTTAGTCAACAGCTTAATTCAACGGAAGCAAAGTCTAAAAACAAACAATCATCATTGTCTAAATCCACTTTTGGCAACTTGAAGAACTATGTTCATTCTGATTCCTACTCGAATTCCAATTTAAACTCAAAAGATGATAAATCTTCGGATAACGTTAAGAAAGAAGAGAATGCTACGGATAGGAAAGTGGTTTTCGAATCCGTTGGAAACTCTCATGATAAACCCACTCCTGGAGTTGGCAATTTGAAGCTAGAACACTTTAATGACTCTCAGGTCACTCTTGAAGGGCTAGAAGCTGTATCAATGGGCTCGCTGGCAGGAGAGGGGCATTTTAACGATAACGGCCTGCCACCGAACGATGATTCGCACAATGCCATTAGAAACAATCTGGAAAAGAAGCCAATCCCTAGAAAATACTCCTCCAAATTTTCAGTAGTTGCGCCTTCCACAACAGACGATATCAAGCCCAGAAGAAGAGCTAAATCGATGGTTAACACAATGAATGATAAACGAAATTCCAGCAGTGATATTTTGCAAGATAGTAAAAAGAGGTTTTCTTTCAACTGTCCTAATGGGACAACGAATAACGGTCTGGATGATGAAGAACGCGAGTCTAGGGAATTGTCTAAGAAGTCTTTTAGCAAGAGATCATTTTCCCCGGGAAGCATTAGTATGGGAATGAAGGTACTACCATCTACAGCGTTAAAGTACTCATTGAACAAAGTAAAGAACAGCACTGATATTGCATCGGCCATAATACCTAGAAGTAGTATTTCTAACGGTCGTCCCTCTTTAGGATTACGGAGGAGCTCTAGTAAAAGTTTTTCATCTACTCCTGTAAATGTCGTTGAACAATCTGACGAAAATGACAGACCAGGCAACATCGAAATAGAGGGGGTTGAGTATGCGAGCGAAAAGAAGAATTCGGATTTCCATGCATTATTCAAGGACTCTGGCGTGAGCCCAAATGAAAGGTTGATTTTGGATCATAGTTGTGCTTTATCCAGAGATATTCTTCTGCAAGGGAGGATGTATATATCTGACCAACATATTGGATTCTATTCGAATATTCTAGGTTGGGTGAGTACCGTCTTCATACCAATTAAGACAATTGTCCAAATAGAGAAAAAAGCCACAGCAGGGATATTTCCCAATGGAATTGTTATTGACACTTTGCACACAAAATATACGTTTGCATCCTTCACTTCCAGAGATGCTACATATGATTTAATTACTGAAGTATGGAACCAAATAATTCTAGGAAAAAGGTTTCGTAACAACAGCAATAATATAAACAGCAGTTCTAATTCTATCAGTGATAGTGAAGAAGATGATTGTGATGATTATGATGATTATGATGATGATGATGATGATGATGATGATGATGACCTTTATGATAACAATAATATTACTGATTCTACCGATATGACGTCGAACGTCAGCACAGGAAAGCCGGAAGATTTACCCACATCCCTCAAACAATCGGATAGCGCTGCAAACGTATTTTCGGGTACTGGGATTCCGGTACTGGGTCCAATAAAGCACTCGCCTACGGAAGCAGCGTACAAACCAGTGTCCAACGATAAATTAATCAACGAATCAACGATACCGGCTCCGCTAGGGAAGGTTGTAAATATCTTGTTTGGTAAAGATGTTAATTACATTACGTCAATTTTAATGGCACAAAATAACTGCGATATTTCACCAATTCCTGTTCTCATTGATTCATCTACAGTTCCAGAAAATAAAAAGAGAGAATACTCTTATGTGAAATCAACGCCAGGTGCTATTGGTCCCAGTAAAACTAAATGTATGATAACTGAAACAATTAAACATTATAATTTAGAGGAGTACGTTGAAGTCCTGCAAACAACCAAAACTCCGGATATCCCTTCCGGAAACTCGTTTTTTGTGAGGACAGTTTACCTTTTATCTTGGGCAAACAACAATGAAACAAAGCTAAAAGTGTATGTCTCTGTTGAATGGACAGGTAAGAGTTTAATCAAGATTCCCATTGAAAAAGGCACATTTGACGGTGTAGGGGATTCAGTGAAGATATTGGTGAAAGAGCTTAATAATCTATTGGAGCGGTCTGCCATCAAAACTAAAAAATCCTCAAAGGAGAATGCAATACCTCTATCATCTTTCCCCAAGATGGAGCCTAACTCTCACGCACCCACTGAACCTAGTATTAAAAGGGATAAAGATGACTCTATTATAAGGGAGAATGAAAATATACCTGCCCCATTAGGGACGGTGGTTCAATTATTATTTGGTTCGAATACGGAATATATGCAGAAAATTATTACTAGAGATAAGAATAATGTTAACCTAGAAAGGATACCAAACTTCACTCCCTCTTTGGTTGAGGGTGCTTCAAGAAGTTATGAATACACCAAAAAATTAAACAACTCTATTGGGCCCAAACAGACAAAATGTTTATTAACTGAAACTATTGAGCACATCGATATTAGTAACTATGTTTTGGTGATTCAAACAACAAAAACACCCGACGTTCCATCAGGTAATAATTTTGCAGTAGAAAGTAAGATCTTTTTGTGTTGGGGCCAACACGACACTACGAATATGACCGTTATAACAAAAATCAACTGGACAAGCAAATCATTTCTGAAAAGTGCGATTGAAAAAGGATCTGTTGAAGGCCAGAAAGTTTCTGTCGATTGCATGGTTGCTGAGCTACGAGACATAATAAGCGCAATGAAAAGCAAAAAACCAGTGAGAAAGAGAACTAAGGATCATGACAAACATAAACCTTTCCCTAAGAAGATCGAGCAGAAAAGCTTCGAAGAAGACAAAAGCGATAGTAATAAAGATACTCTAAGTTGTATTTTAGATTTTGTTCAGAATAATCTGAATTTGGATATTATCATGAACACTTTTATGAATCCTCAAAAATTATTCTTGATTTTGAGTTTGAGTTTGATAATTATGTTACTTTGGTCTACTAGGCTTAATATTTTCCGCGACAATCAGAATCTTCAAATTGTGAAGCCAGGAAGGTTACTCATTGATGGCCAAGAATATAATTATGTGCCCAGCTTCGGAACACTGTACAATTCATATGAGATTGCCATGTCATCTGGAGAGAAGAAGAAAAATATAAACTTCGCAAAGGGTAGCAATTCTATTACTGGAGGGGAAAGCGATATTTGGGACTGGATCAACAACAGGGGAAGCGTTATATCACCTCCAGAACATGTTACACAAGTAAACGTTGAAGGATACAAACTGCAGCAACTTGCAGAAAGCGTCAAGGTGACAGAACTGCAACTAAACCATATGAAGAATTTGTTGGACAAGATTGAGAAAGATGCAAGTAGTTTCTCATAATAGCGTTTTATATATTCCATTTGTATTTATTCAGTGATCGTATCTATTTCATATTCCAACGTATTTTATTCTTTTAAGGCACACGAAAACTCATCCATTATCACACCAAACGGAATTACGACCTATCGGCGGCTATTTTATTCGGTATTGTATAAATGCCTTGATAGAGTAAATCGAAAATCTTCGAGTGTAATTCAATGTCCTAATAAAACTTTTAAACCCAAAGAATAAAGTGCGAGGATGGGTTACTTGGAATCTCAACTGGATAAAAAGCAAGAACAGATAGAAGAATATCAAAACATGAACAGCATTCTAATTAAGACGTTTGACTTCTTATCTGCAGGTAAAGAAATGTACGTAACTATTTCCTGATGATATACTAGAGTCCAGCAAAAAAAATATTAATTTTACGTTACTAACTAAACTTACTCAAGTGATGAAACTCCAAAAGAGGTTGCCACGAAGTACATCAAAGAGCTAAAAGAGTACAATGAATTGAGAGATGCGGGGTTAAGATTAGCTCAAATAATTGCCGATGAGAAGCAGTGTAAAATTAAAGATGTTTTCGAGGAGATCGGTTACTCAATGAAGGATTAGCGGGATTTTTGAGGCGGCATTATTCTCTCCCAGAGCATGAAGCTCTGCGTTAGCATATATCCATGCTATACACAAAAATTATATAAAAGAAAAAAAGACATATAGTAATAAAAAAGAAGAAGAATATCCCAGTTGCTATTGCAAAATCACGTCTTATGCTGCCAAGTATGTAAGACGATGCTGTTTATAGTCTTGAGATTTTATTACCCTCTGCCCTCTAATGGTTTTTCGCTGATCTAGTTACCGGATTTCAAGACGGAGAAGGCTCTTCGGGCAATTCCTTCCACTATTCCAACAATAAAATTCAAAAAGAGAAGTCTAATCACATAATAACAAGAAATATACGAGAGGCGTATTATCGGGAGATCAATGAGCCAAATTCGCATACATTAACAGTGAATAATTTGAAACAGCACTAAATTTACACTATAACTTTCACTGTTAACAATTTGAAATCAGCCAAGTAACTTTTTGTTTTCTCAACCTCAAAGCATCATTTCCTCTTCTCCACATCCATTATCACTTTTCTCCATATCACACCTTCAACCCACATCAAAATAGCATATCTGAGCAATTTACATTGTTGACACTTTAAAATGCGTGTAGCTGTGGGAAATATGTTAATAGTGACACTGCTCGTTTGTGGGTTTTCATCTATAATTTTATGCTCAGTGCCGTTTTCATCTCAAACTTTAAGAGGGCAAATGGTGAACGGTGGCTTTGCATCCACCAAAAAGTTCCATTCAAACTATGATTTTGATAAGAGTACACATTCGCACATTCCTGCCTCTAAAACCAGTGAACATTCGTTAAAGAAGATCAGCTCAAATCCAACACCTAACCTGTTGAATACTGCGAATAATCGACGTACTAATAAAAGAATTCAGAAGGCTGCAAATTCTATAAGTGTACCTTATCTGGAGAACCGTTCGCTGAACGAGTTAAGCTTATCTGATATACTAATTGCAGCCGATGTTGAAGGTGGGCTTCATGCTGTCGATAGAAGGAACGGTCATATCATATGGTCCATCGGTTCTGAAAAGTTTCAACCCCTAATAAAAATACAAGAACCTTCGAGGTTAGAAACCTATGAAACGTTGGTTATTGAGCCTTTTAATGATGGCAATATTTATTACTTTAACGCTCACCAAGGGTTGCAGAAACTACCTCTATCTATACGTCAACTTGTTTCAACTTCCCCGCTACACCTGAAAACAAAAATTGTGGTTAATGACTCTGGGAAAATTGTTGAAGATGAGAAAGTATATACTGGTTCGATGAGAACTGTAATGTATACTGTTAATGTTTTGAATGGTGAAATTATATCAGAATTCGGACCTGGTTCAAAGAACGGCTATTTTGGAAGCCAAAGTATAGACTGTTCGCCCGAGGAAAAGATAAAACTTCAGGAGTGTGAAAATATGATAGTAATTGGTAAAACCATTTTTGAGTTGGGAATTCACTCCTATGATGGAGCAAGCTACAATGTCACTTATTCAACATGGCAGCAAAATGTTTTAGATGTCCCCCTGGCACTTCAAAATACATTTTCAAAAGATGGTATGTGTATAGCACCTTTCCGTGACAAGTCATTGTTAGCAAGCGATTTGGATTTCAGAATTGCTAGATGGGTTTCCCCGACATTTCCTGGAATTATCGTTGGCCTTTTTGATGTATTCAATGACCTTCGTACCAACGAAAATGTGTTGGTACCCCATCCCTTTAGTCCTAATGATCATGAAACTATATCAAGTAACAAAGTTTATTTGGACCAAACTTCGAACCTTTCTTGGTTTGCATTATCCGGTCAAAATTTTCCTTCATTAGTTGAATCAGCCCCTAAATCGAGATATGCTTCAAGTGACCGTTGGAGGGTGTCTTCGATTTTCGAGGATGAGACCTTATTCAAGAATGCAATTATGGGGGTTCATCAGGTGTACGGTAACGAATATGACTACCTCTATGAAAATTATGGGAAAACAAATGCTTTGGATACCACGCACAAACACGAACCTTTAATGATCGATTCTTCCGTTGATACAACGGATTTGCAACAGAAACGCGACACAAACTCTCTAAAGAAATATATGTCACCAGAAGACCTTGATGCGTATAGAGAAAAGGTACACGACCAAATAACTAGAGAATTAAGGAAAAATACTCAAAATTCTTTACTATTGAGATTTGGTAGCTTAGTGTATCGGATCATGGAGACAGGTGTCTTCCTGTCGTTGTTCCTCATCTGTTGTGCTGTCTTACAGAGGTTTAAGATCTTGCCACCATTTTATGTATTATTATCCAAGATTGGGTTTATACCTGAAAAAGAAGTCCCAATGGTTGAAACGAAAACCTTGAAGGATTTTGCTTCATCAGGAGGCGTAATCGAATCACTCGATATAAAATTAGGGAAACAAGTCGTCATTGGAGATACCCTAAATAGCGGGACCTCAAAATCTGAAAAAAATGACGGTAATGCAGATGATGAGAAATCACTAGATATTGCTTTAGAAAAGAAAAAGAGGAAAAGAGGTTCGAGAGGTGGTAAAAAGGGCAGAAAATCACGCATTGCAAATTTACCAAATTTTGAACAGTCTTTGAAAAATTTGGTAGTATCAGAGAAAATTTTGGGTTACGGCTCATCAGGAACAGTAGTATTTCAGGGGAGTTTCCAAGGGAGACCTGTTGCAGTAAAAAGAATGTTGATCGATTTTTGTGACATAGCTCTGATGGAAATAAAACTTCTGACCGAAAGTGATGATCATCCAAACGTTATTCGATATTACTGTTCAGAAACAACAGATAGATTTTTGTATATTGCTTTAGAGCTTTGCAATTTAAACCTTCAAGATTTGGTTGAATCAAAGAACGTATCAGATGAGAATTTGAAAATGCAGAAAGAGTACAACCCAATCTCATTATTAAAACAAATAGCAGCTGGGGTTGCGCATCTGCATTCTTTAAAAATTATCCATCGAGATTTAAAGCCCCAAAATATTCTTGTTTCTACATCCAACAGGTTTGCTACCAATGAGGAAACGGGAGTAGAAAATCTCAGAATTCTAATATCAGATTTTGGTCTCTGTAAAAAACTAGATTCTGGTCAATCTTCATTTAGAACAAATCTGAATAATCCTTCGGGAACAAGTGGATGGAGGGCTCCAGAACTACTCGACGAGTCAAATAATTTACAGTGCCATATTGAAACGGAACAGTCTTCTAGTAGGCATACAGCAATTTCATCTGATTCCTTCTATGATCCGTTCACTAAAAGGAGATTAACAAGATCTATTGATATTTTTTCTATGGGATGTGTTTTCTATTATATCCTGTCTAAAGGAAAGCATCCATTTGGTGATAGATACTCACGCGAAAGCAATATCATAAGGGGAGTATTTAGCCTTGATGAAATGAAATGTCTCCATGACAGATCTTTGATAGCCGAGGCTACAAATTTGATCTCACAAATGATTGATCATGACCCGTTAAAGAGACCGACTGCTATGAAAGTCTTAAGGCATCCATTGTTTTGGTCAAGGTCGAAGAAATTGGAGTTTCTTTTGAAAGTTAGCGACAGGCTTGAAATTGAAAACAAGGATCCTCCGAGTGATCTATTACAGAAATTTGACTCCCATTCTGAGTTTGTAATACCCAATGGAGACTGGACCGCCAAGTTTGATAAAACCTTCATGGAAAACCTTGAAAAATACAGAAAATATCATTCGACAAAGTTAATGGATTTATTAAGAGCACTTAGGAACAAGTATCATCACTTCATGGACTTACCTGATGATATAGCAGAACTTATGGGGCCGGTTCCCGACGGATTTTACGATTACTTTACCAAACGTTTTCCAAACTTACTAATAGGGGTATATATGATTGTCAAAGAGGACTTAAGTGACGACCAAATTTTAGGTGAGTTTTTGTATTCATAATATATTCATGCTTCTTTTCGGCTCGCTCATTAAGCTGCATACTAGTCATCACCATCTATAATTTTTTCGCCCTTGCATATATGAAGAAAAGTTGTTCTTATGCATGGATCCTACATTAGTTGCCGTATCTTTACATAAATTTCATGACTGACATTTAATTCTATAGACATACTTTACAAACATTGAATAACAGCAGATTACTCGTTATTCAACGCTGACTTTTTTGGTAGAAAGCTTTCGTTCTGCAATTTTTATGCAGACGAAAGTAAATACGCATGCAAAAGCGTAGACTTCATCAAACCAAGAATCTATGACAATATTTGGGACCGTGAATTTCTCACCCAACAATTCTTTTAATTTTTGTGATACTTCAAAAGGGAGATGAGACCTAACCATTAGCGTGGTAGCTAAAACGTAGACACCGGTTAACTCTGAAACCACTAAATTCTTTATCAAAGATATTCCTTTCTGCTCGTGAGAGAGGTCCCCCTTCTTCCCTTTATAACTAGAACTGCTCGAATACTCTGGAAGTACATTGGCGGTATCATCATTTTGCATAGCAAATAGAGCAAGAATCTGGAACTTCACGGGTAAAAGGGTCACAACGTATGAGATAGTGGTGTTTACCGCAGATAGGCAGCAAAGGAAAAGCGAAATGGACAAAAATAACGAAATTTGTTTAGTCAATGAATCGAGGTCATGCTGATAATTGAACCTAAAAAATGAAAAATCCAAGATATTAGCCATAGTAATGGCCAGAGGATCTGATGCTGCATTTTCACTGAAATATTCATATTCATAGTCATTTGGATATTTTAATGAGTGATATATGATATATGGAATTCTTTTTAGGAAAGTTATTATTAGTTTGTGGAGACAATATACGATAAAACCGACCTCAAAGGCTTTCTTGAAAGTGCGTACTTGAGGGGACTGTTGTAACAATGTCTCCAATTTTCCGAGTTCCAATTGATACCAGGCAATTTTCTCCATCAACTCTGCCTTAAAAGTCGAGTTTTCTCCGTTTGTTTCTTCTTCTAAACGTGTTAATATTTGCACATTTTGTTCAATGTTGTGCTCGTAATCTTGAATTTTTTCCTCTATATAAGCGTCTGATGTCCATAAAAGAGATTTGCTGTTGTTGTTGTTGTTGTTGTTGTTGTTTATATTTCTTAAGCTAGGATCTGTCATTGACGTATTGCGGAACTTGTGCCAGATGACTAAAAAGTTATAATACAAACTAGAAACAGTAGCTAAGCCAGATAGGGAAGCCATGATTGTTACACCTCCAATGGACAATCTAGTTAGAATATTCCTTGTGTATTGAAACGGTCCTATATTTATGTAACTCAAAAGCGCAATAAATGATGACAAGGTTATGCATGTTACAATTATCAGCCTGTCGATATCATATTTATCGTCGTAGAACTTATTCAATAACGATATGATTATGAAGAATGGCTGAAATAGAATAAGAATGAATGATAGCATAACAGCAGTGAGAGGCCACACCCAGGTTGTTATGAAAGTTACTTCCTTGTCCATACCAGCCACCTTGATCTGCCATAGGATAATCTCTATTGTTACCGTATACGTCATCATTGCTAATGAAAAAAGGACCCGCAGTGATTGCAGAACCTTGTGTGAGGGTAAAGAATATTCTGTGTAAAACTTGTTAATGAAGTTTCCCATACCTGGCACATCCTCATTCGGGCAAATTTCAAACTTGCTTGTCAAGGGATGAACGTTTCTTTTTGAGGCAGTTGATATGATGTCAAATAAAGATCCTACTTTAAACCATAACTTCTCATAGGACAGTTTGTAAGTGGAAGCCCCCGATATGGAGAGCACTATGAATACAACAAGTGCCTCCATCCCATTTACCAATTAGTATATTTTCGATGATCCTTTCTAGTACAGACCCCGTAACGCAATTCTTAGATGAATCTCTTTTCCCTTCGTTTTTCTATAGTCAATTTTTATTGTTCAAGACTCGGTAATCGCAAATATCGCTATTTTTTACCCATATGAATCTAAATCTCAAATGTCGTGAAACAAAAGCCAATGATCAAGTTAAAATAGGCTTTGTAAGATTAAATCATTCGTCGATGTCCATTCCTCTTTGAGGAAGTGCTCATCATTTAATGATATATCTTTTAGGCCTTTCTTGTGAACATACATGATCATGACAGGCTCTGGTACAATGTTGAGGTTTTCCTTCACTATTTATTAGGGCTTCTTCGCTAATATTATTAATCTCAATGGAATAGTGACTATAATACTTAGGCTATCTTGATTTTCGTCGCTAACTACGAATTTCTAGGGTTGTGTAATTTTTCATGTTCTTGGTATTTACTGAAAAATTATACTCTTTTATGGGTTTGAAATACTACACGAACTATTTTGGCCTTCCATGAACAATAATATCGACTTAAATGTTTAAATAAGCCGATTTTAGATCTGCACTGATAATAGATTGGACAGAAATTATGGACGTATGTTTGATTTCTCAAAAAATAGCCGCATCGGCCTTCTAGTCTTCCTAGGATTTTGTACTAACTTTTATTATTGATTTTGGAACTATGATACCAATCATATATTAACAGGATGGAAGGAAAAGAGAATTACACGACTTCAATGTTCGAGCTTGGAATGGTGAGGAAGTCTTTCCCTTGAAAAGTAAAAAGCTAGATTCAAGTATAAAGAGAAACACCGGTTTTATAAAAAAATTAAAGAAGGGGTTTGTAAAAGGTTCAGAAGCCTCATTGTTGAAAGATTTGAGTGAAGCCTCCTTAGAAAAGTACCTCTCCGAAATAATAGTCACTGTAACTGAATGCCTGTTGAATGTTCCGAATAAGAATGATGAAGTAGTTGCCGCTATTGAGATTGTCAGCGGACTTCATCAAAGGTTCAATAGCCGGTTCACTGGCCCTCTTTTGAGCGCTTTTTTGCAAACTTTTGAAAATCCTTCCGTTGACATTGAATCTGAAAGAGATGAGCTTCAAAGGATAAATAGGATCAAAGGAAATCTTCGCGTATTTACTGAGCTTTATTTGGTTGGTGTTTTCAGAACATTAGATGATATTGAGTCGAAGGACGCCATTCCTAATTTCCTACAGAAAAAAATTGGCAAAAAAGACCCTCTACTGTTCAGTATTCTGAGAGAAATACTTAATTATAAGTTCAAATTGGGTTTTACTACCACTATTGCAACTGCTTTTATTAAAAAGTTCGCACCTTTTTTCCATGACGACAACGATTCTTGGGATAGCCTAATATCAGACACAAACTTGAAATGTACCCTACAGTCTTTGTTCAAGAGTTTTATAGACGCTACCTTTGCTAGGGCCACGGAACTGCATAAAAAAGTTAGTAAACTTGAAAGAGAACATCAGAAATGTCAAATAAGAACAGGGAAGCTGAGAGACGAGTACATAGAGGAGTACGACAAGCTACTTCCGGTATTTATTAGGTTCAAAAGTTCTGCGACTACTTTGGGAGAGTTTTTCAAGTTAGAAATTCCAAAACTCGAAGGTGCTTCCAATGACGACCTGAAAGAAATCGCTGCTCCAATGATTACAAACCAGGTACTACCACCCAACCAAAGGTTATGGGAGAATGAAGACATGAGGAAGTTCTATGAAATTTTACCTGATATCTCAAAAACTGTAGAAGAATCACAGTCCTCCAAAACAGAAAAGGATTCAAATGTGGCCTCGAAAAATATCAGTTCATTTTTCACAGACTTAGAAATGGCAGACTCTAAAGACATAATTGATGACCTCTCAAACAAATACTGGTTATCGCATTTGGACAACAAAGCCACAAGAAATCGAATACTGAAATTTTTCATGGAGACACAAGATTGGAGCAAGTTATCAGTATATTCCAGATTCATCGCAACTAACTGCAAATATATGCCAGAAATCGTTTCGGAGTTCATCAACTATCTGGATAATGGATTTAGAAATCAATTGCATTCAAACAAGATTAATGTAAAAAACGTCATCTTTTTCAGCGAAATGATCAAATTCCAATTGATACCGACATTCATGATCTTTCACAAGATTAGGACATTAATCATGAATATGCAAGTTCCAAACAACGTAGAAATTTTGACTATTCTATTAGAGCACTCGGGAAAATTTCTACTGAATAAACCGGAGTATAAAGAATTAATGGAAAAAATGGTCCAACTAATCAAAGAAAAAAAAAATGATAGACAATTGAACATGAACTTAAAAGGTGCCCTGGAAAACATAATCACTTTACTTTATCCACCCACTGTTAAGTCTTTAAATGTTACAATAAAAAAAATAACACCGGAACAACAGTTCTACCGCATTTTGATTAGAAGGGAACTGAGCAACCTAGACTTCAAACACGTTGTTAAGTTAGTTCGTAAGGCACACTGGGGTGATTCGGCTACCCAAAAAACACTGTTTTCTCTTTTTTCAAAACCGCATAAGATTAGTTATCAAAACATTCCCCTATTGACTAAAGTTTTAGGTGGTCTATACAGTTATCATCGCGACTTTGTCATAAGATGCATAGATCAGATACTGGAAAATATTGAACGCGGCCTAGAAATTAACGATTATGGACAAAACATGCATAGAATATCGAATGTAAGGTATTTGACTGAAATATTCAACTATGAAATGATAAAATCGGATGTTTTGTTAGATACAATTTATCACATTATTAGATTTGGTCATGTCAATAATCAGCCCAATCCTTTTTACTTGAACGATGCAGATCCACCTGATAACTATTTCAGAATTCAACTTGTTACCACAATTTTATTAAATATCAACAGGACACCTGCTGCTTTTACTAAAAAATGTAAGGTCTTGCTAAGATTTTTCGAATATTATATATTTATCAAAGAGCAGCCTTTACCTAAGGAGACTCAATTCAGGGTGTCAAGTACATTCAAAAAATATGATAGTATTTTCGACAATGCCAAATTTGAGAGGTCAGAAACCCTGGTTGAAAGTGCCTCGAGATTGGAAAGTTTATTGAAATCATTAACTACAAAAGGCAAAGACAACGAAGTGAAAGGAATTTCCGCAAGCATTGACGGTGGTAATGAGAACACACCTTCTATTGAGGCAACTGCCGGAGATGATGAGGATGATGAAAATGATGATGGTGTCGATTTGCTAGGAGAAGATGAAGATGTCGAGACGAGTACACAGGTCATAGGGTCAGAGCCAGGTAAATACCAGGTGAAAGAAGATGAAAGCGAAAACGATGATGAAGAGGACGACGAAGATGATGACGAAGATGATGACGAAGATGATGATGAAGATGACGATGACGAAGATGATGATGATGATGACGATGACGATGATGAAGATGATGGTGATGAAGACAGCGACTCTGATTTGGAATATGGTGGTGACCTTGACGCGGATAGAGATATTGAAATGAAACGAATGTACGAAGAGTACGAGAAAAAACTAAAAGATGAGGAGGAAAGAAAGGCAGAAGAAGAATTGGAGAGGCAATTCCAACAAATGATGCAAGAATCCATAGACGCAAGAAAGAGTGAAAAGGTTGTTGCTAGTAAAATACCCGTAATTTCGAAGCCAGTCATCGTTCAAAAACCTTTATTATTAAAGAAGAATGAGGAGCTTTCCTCAGACATTGAGGGCCACGAAAAATTATCTAAGCCAAAGAAAATCGCGTTCACATTTTTGACTAAGAGTGGCAAGAAAACGCAATCAAGAGTTTTACAGTTGCCAACGGATGTCAAATTTGTTTCTGATGTCCTTGAAGAGGAAGAGAAGTTAAAAACAGAACGAGATAAGATCAAAAGGATTGTTCTAAAACGCTCTTTTGATTAAGTAACCTTTTGCGAATATAGTTCTTTAGATTTTTACTATATATGCTGACTTATATTTAGCTCTATTAAAACGGCCTTGTGCCCATATAGTATTGTTTATGACGCTGCACTCTTATTTACAATGCATTCCACGAGAGTATATAATGAAGTGCTAATCAACCCTTACGATGACAGCAGTTATATCGTCTTCTTTTCCACCACTGTAGTTTTTACCAGTTAATTTAGAAATCTCTTGCGCAAAAACACTCGGGTAATTGGGGTCTTTACTTAAACTGACAACGTTCTTCACAAATTCCTGTGATAATAGCTGTAACTCACCCTTTGGTCTGGCGGAGTTATCTTTTAGGAAAAGCTCAATATCTTCTGCGGCAATATTATCGGTTACACCATCGGTAGCTAAGATAACAATATCGTTTTTCTTTAATTGGAAACTATATTCATCAGCATCAGCAGGGGTGTTTAGAATATATTTGCTACCCCTTCTTTCAACCTCTTTTAACATTTCTTCTGGAATAATCGACAACTGATAAGGTGCATTAAATCCAACCGTTTGAAACTTTGTCTGGAATACAAGTTTAGAATTTCTAAAGACACCACACCAAGAATCGCCCAAGTTCGCAACTTGTAACTTTCCATTGGGCGGGAAATGAGCCATAATGGCCGTTGTTCCACCCACCTTTACCACTTTCTCATCCTTAATTTTTTTGTAGGCAGCATTAATAATTGTTTTTGGCGTTAGAAACTGTTCTTTGGACGAGCTTTCTGCTAAAGCAGTACTTATCTCGTCCATTTTTTTACACAACTCCCTTGAGATTGCACTGGAATCATATCCATGTTCAGCCCACCCTCCAACACCGTCTGCAACACCCGCAAAAATGTCCCGAACGTTGTTTGATGTGACAAAATAATTGTCTTCTCCAGTTGGTGATTTGATAGAATCTTTTAGTTTTTGGTATATCTGATCATCTCTATCTTTTGGCTGGAATGCTACTGCAGTTTTATAGGTGAATGGTCCTGTTTGTACATTTGAACTATAAGCGTCACCATGACTATTATTCGATTGGTATCCATTCTTGGCACCTGAATAAAAGGTTCTTTTCGAAAAACGGATGATTTGGTTGCAAGACCCTATAATATGAGCGAAATTGGTCTCTGAGTCAATTAGTAAATGTCCAGCAAATTTAGTAATAAGTACACCGATGAACAAAATAATAAACATACCATATACAGGACCCCTAGAAACTCTCAATGTCCTGAATCCAACATTTGCGAACATTTTTGGTGCCTTTGTTTTTTTCTTCCTTAATCACTTTTTATCTTGTGTATAAAACTTTACTTTTGTTCTCTCTGTCATGATGAACCTCGCGTATAAAACTGTTAAACAAATATGAGGTTGAGAGAACCGAAGGACATATTATGTACGGCAATATAATGTTATCTCAGATATATTTGTCTTAAAATTGCAGAGTTTCTAGGTAGTGTGAATTTTCAAACTACATTTAAAAAGGATGATGGTAGGTCAATAAATTACAGTGAGCTTTTGAAGATGATGCATTTTGATTTTCTGGTGTAATACCCTTATTTATGAACAATCGGAAAGAGAAACACATACTTCGTTATATAATTCACAACAGTGTTGGTGATTGTTTCTGCGTTCGTACAATCTTATTGAATGCACTGGTAGCAGTTTGGGAATTAGCGATAGTTACAAAAGATTTTGACATGCGAGTAACTACAATATGTGCGCATCACTCTCCTGCAACAACCAGGGGTTTCATCAGAAGGAAAATTTCTGTTGACGTTGATGTGAAAGAGGAGAAGGTGCAATGTGAACTCTATGACAAATCTTCATGTTAAGATAGCGAGAAATAAATGTAAGAATAGGCGAACTAGGTTTAACACGCTATGTCGTGAACAGTAGCAAGAGGATGGGGTCAGGGTGAAATCTATCTTGATATTTATCACAGTCGATTTGTTGTGATCCCGCTCTACGGTGACAGTGCAACTGATAGCGGGTATTTTGACGAATTTTCAAGTTACGTGTTTGGTGAAGATCACCATAACAAAAGTAATTCCGCATGAGAAAAATGGTTCAATCAAACAAAGGATGTATCTGTGGCCGAATTTTTGGCTAACAAAAGAATGAAAAATGCTGAACCACATTCCAGATTATCATAGTATGATTGGTTATTTGAGTCGGATACAACTCTCACTTTAAGGTCGAAGAATCTAAGAAATAATAGAGCGAAAAGTATGCATTCTCCTTCTAGGGAAGCTATAAAGATAACGTCACCACAGACATACCTGAATGGCTCTATAATCGTGAACTTAATGAGGAAGAAAGCTCTATTAACCTGAAACCTCACATCTGTTGAGAAAACTGAGACAGAAACACTAATGGAAATCACTCAATTTTCATTGACATTGAAATTGGGCGATGCACAAACTTATGGAGGAATTAGTAGGAAATCACAGAGAATATAGAGGAACTATCAAGTCTAGCAGAGAATTTTGTGTGATACTCCTTCTCACTCAGTACAAAATCACAATGGATGGTAAACAATCATCTTACCCAGATGTTTGTGAAGTGGGATTGTTGCAACTTGGGAGATAACTCAACGGTCGACAACAGCCTAGGATGATAATTGCTCGCTTGTGGATTTGGAACAGCCTAGTCGGAATCAAAAAGCCACAAATTAATTGAACAGATTACCAGTGGCATAAAGAAGCTAGCCCAAAGGTTTTAAGCATATGAAGTATTCTGTGCAACGTGGTTCTTATCAGTTCTAACCTTATGGTAGTGATTGACCCACGAAAACTCCAGAAAATTTCCAGAGACTAAATATTGAGAAACCTAGTGTATATATTTACAGCTGATAGAATAGTATTGATATTAAACTGACACTCAGATGGACTATATTCTGTTCGAATCATTCGTAACAGTACAGCTTAGAATCTTATTGTTTTCATCAGGTGTCGGGTAATAGCTTAAAATCGCACAATAAGTCTATTTAGGGATGTTAACAACTTGATCTGCTGTTAGGAATTCAAGTAATGCCGTAACTAAAAGCTAAAGGGGCGACAGTAAACTAGTCGGAATCTTACGGGCGTTTTAAAATTTCTAATGACTGACGATTTGAGAAGAAAAATTGCTTTGTCCCAGCTTGAAAGAGCTAAAAATGTGTTAGATACAACCTTTCAAGAAACAGATGAGGACGATGAAAACGATAGTGATACATTAGGATCCCTTCCATCGTTCAGTGGTCAAAAAAATAGGAACAAAAGTCGTGAAGTTGAAAACGGCAATCTTACTGCGGGTCTTCCAGGTAAGGGAAAGAGTAGTTTACCCAATTGGAAGGAATTTTTTGATAATAAGGAACTGGTTAAGTGTCCTGAGAGGGGTCTCAACATAAATACGTATTACACATTACCTAGTTCATCGCTATCTAATACTACTTCAATTCCCATATTTATTTTCCATCATGGGGCAGGCTCCTCAGGTTTATCGTTTGCAAACTTGGCCAAACAGTTAAACATTAAGCTCGAAGGAAGATGCGGATGCTTCGCATTTGATGCGAGAGGTCATGCAGAAACGAGACCCACAGAGGCTGGTAAGCCTATGTGTTTTGATAGAAATTCTTTTATTGAAGATTTCGTAGGCCTGTTGAATTATTGGTATAAGTCTAAAATAAGCGAAGGACCACTTCAGAATGTGTCTATTATTTTGATTGGTCATTCCCTTGGTGGAAGTATATGTACTTTTGCATATCCTAAATTATCAACAGAATTACAAAAGAAAGTTCTTGGCATTACTATGTTAGATATTGTAGAAGAGGCTGCTATTCAGGCCTTAAGTAAGGTTGAACATTTTCTGCAAAATACACCGAATGTATTCAGGTCAATCGATGACGCAGTCGATTGGCATGTTCAGCATGCGTTATCGAGATTGAGAACAAGTGCAGAAATTGCTATACCAGCTTTATTTACTCCGGTCAAGTCGGAGAAAGTTGTGAGGATTACTAATTTAAAAATCTTTAGCCCTTTCTGGGATACATGGTTTACAGACCTGTCACATTCCTTCGTAGCTCTACCTGTAAGTAAATTATTAATATTGGCGGGAAATGAAAACCTAGATAAAGAGTTAATTGTTGGGCAAATGCAAGGTAAATATCAATTAGTTGTTTTCCAAGACTCGGGTCATTTCATTCAAGAAGACTCCCCCAAGAAGACAGCGATCACTTTAATCGATTTCTGGAAACGGAATGATTCTAAGAACGTAGTAATCAAGACAAATTGGGGTCAACATAAACCGGTGCAAAATACGTAAAGATAAAAATGTTAGAGATTAATCTTATATCGTTTTTTATGATAGAACAAAGTAACAAAATAAATAAGATCATAGTGAGCACCCACTTGATGTTTTTAATTTTTTTTTGTACTAATCAATTGACATGATATCAAGTTTTGAACCTTTATGCGCTTCGCACTGTTCAACAACTTCATCAATTTTTCTTGAAGCCCATGGAAATCTTGGGTTGATTAAGAAAGGACGCAAATCGAATCTATTGTCTTCTGGTGAATACTGTTCAGCATGGTAGCTGGGAGTTAAAACCGTTTGTTTATGTCTATTGATAGCGTAGAAGAAAAAGAATCTTTTAACCTTTTCAGATATTTGACGGGGCGTCAACTTTGGAGACCATTGATGAAGAAGTTTTAGGAACATAGAATACGGACCACATTTTTCAACCTTTCTTAAGTAACCAAACACACCCAATTCCTCGTACGTCATTCCCATATCCTTTTCGTCCGATTGAACATAATCCTTGGTCATAGGTTCCAATTCTGCAGTTGGAGTAGCATTCAAAAAGTCATCCAAGATTGGCATGTCATATTCTTTTGACGCGTACGCTATGAATCCTTTCAAATCAGTCTTTGAAATTCCCCCAATTGGGTTGATATCAGCAGAAGAGCAGTCATATTTTGTTAAATACCCGCGCAAACATTCATCAACATTGGCACTACCCAATACTAACAAACCACCAGAATTTTGGATCCCACGAACCCAGGGCAACAGCTGTGCAAAAAGGTAAGAAAGGACCATTCTTAAACGTGCCTGAATGTTCTGTAGAGCCAAATTCTCGATTTGAGATCCTCCGAATATTTTAAATATTGGTTTTTTACCAGTGGCTACTTCGAATAAGGATACCACACTGGATACTAAGGAGTCCATTTTTAAATCAACATGGTAGGACCCGATAGCAGCAGAAAGGTCCTTGGCTCTACTTCTTGTCTCCTTGGATGAATTTTCTGTACCCATGAAGCAAGAATGAAATACTTTTGAGGCTACTTCTTGTGGACTGCTTGGAATCCAATCATCTGCACTGCGCGTTATTTTACGCACGTCTTTAATAACTTGTTCATTCCCATTTTGAGCGGCATCTGTTACTAATCGGCACATAGAGTGAACAATCATCGCTGTTGCGCAAGAGTCAATACCCCCAGACAAAGGCAGAAAAAACCCTGTGCCGTTACAACGTCTTAAATAATCCCACATCCAACAGGCAGGTCCCAAAGCAATCTCTTCCTCAGGAGAATGGTAGAAAGGCTCCCGAATTTTTGTCGGACACACTGTAGGATCAAATCTGGAGGTCATCAAGGCTAATTCTATAGGAATATCAATACGCTTGAACTTAATCTCTGCTAAAGAAGCCTGTAGACCACGAGACATAACAGCCGCACGGTAAATCCTCACTTCTTCTAAATCTACAGTTGCGGTAACAACTTCTACGTCATCTAGGGAAAATTGTGAACCCTGAGCAACAATTGTACCATTGATGGCAATCAATGCACAACCATCATAATATAATCTGTCCCCATCGCAACCTCTTTGATTTGCATACAAGTAAACACCACCACAACGTTTGGTGGCGTTTAAAATCAAGTCTAATCTTTTATTCAATTTACGCAGTTCGTGATGAGAACCAGACGAATTCGTGATGATTTCCACACCATCCAATGACATAGCGATGTGAGGAGATTGAGGCGTGAATAATTCTTCACAGGTTTCTGTACCGATGCACGTATCCAATGAATTTATCACAGCATCACCAAATGGCACAAGTCTTTGACCTGTAACTGCTTGGATCTCAGGTGGAAGGATAAAGTCCTCTACTACGCCAGGCTTCATCCAAGGTGTAAAAAACCTCATTTCCCTGTAGTTACCATCGTTAGCTAACCAGATCTTTGGTCTTATAAACAATATCTCACCATCCAGAGATAGCAGACGACAATTATAGCGAACATTCTTATGTAGGACGGGCATACCAATGTCAAGTATTAACCCATGAGTTTCTTTATTCTTGATGATTTGAGCATACATTTCCCATGAATGAAGGCAAACATCGTTCTCTAGGAAATGATCTAAACATCCATAGCCAGTTATTTCTAGTTCTGGGCCAACACGCAATCTGGCACCTCTTTCCTTGGCAACCCTAATAGATTCTAGGATACGGTCTCTATTACCTTCAAAATCCAAGGCCCATTGATTTAAATTACACGTGGCTAAAGTAATAAGATGTGACATTGGTGAAAAATAATCAAGGTAGGAGTCAGAAGTGTTTTTTTAAGTTAAATCGATGGGCTATATGGGCGTAAGGCCCATTTTAATAGAACTGAATTGATGGTCGTCATATTTTTCTCAATAATCCTCCTTATCTTTCTCGACGAAATTGATAACACCTCTGGATGACTTGGCACTGCCAAGGAAAGGCATATGTTATTAGTAAAGTTATCTTTAAAGTGTATCGATCGCATACAGATCTTGGACCTTGGAGTAATGCCGGTACTATATAACTTGTAACTGTAAGTTTTGTCGTCATAGCATAGTTACATCGTTCATTGAGAGTATGCTTCATGTTTTTGTTTTTTTCGTATATATTATTCTGTCATTACCTTCAAAGTTATTGTAACTAATTGTTAAAAAAAAACTCTAGTTAGGAAGAGTACTTCTTATTGAATACGTGATCAAATTAGAGAGGAATCTTAAAGTTCTTCATAATACATATAAGGTATAACAATACTGTATAGAAACATTGGTATGGATATTTATAAGAGACGGGGAATAAATAATCAGGGTAAAGATACAAGAAAGGCGGATATCAATATCGCATTCACCACAAATGAGGAATATCGGACCAATCGTGTTTCCTCCTTCTTTCCCAATAACTCTTCGGTCCAGTTACGTATTTCCATTCATTCTTAGATATTTTCTCGAAGTATCGGGGCTCAACATCTTGCCCTTTATTACGTCTTTCTCGCTGAAGTTGCTCTAACTTCAGTTTCCATTCTTCAGCTTTCTCAACATTTCCCTCCTCATATGCTCTAATATCTGGTCTTAGCCTTGAGTCCGTCGGTGGTAAATTACCTTTTTCAATTTCAGTAATCTCATTCAAATTTGCCGTGAATTTAGTAAATCCATATTTTTTTTTCGGATTACTGACTAATTCACCACTTTCCCATATAGTTTCATGTGTGGTTTCGTTAACCAAACTTTGTGTCCATTTGCCGGCCAATGTTTCTTTCTTGCGGTTACTTGAGGCCGGTGGAATTATAGAAACTTTAAATCCTTCTGACCTCCCACTAAACATACCTGCCTTATCAAACAAGATGTGCGATTTGTCTCCTTTCGAGGAATGTACCTCAAATTCGTTAACAGGCTCCATATATCTCTCCCCTGCTATCAAATTTTTCAAGATTGTTGTTGGTTGCGTCCATTCGAATAATTCTCCGGTTGTCTTGAATCTTAGCCTCAATATACCCTCATTATTCAATTCAATTGATTTACCCCAGAACTTTTGGGATGGCGTTACAGTATAACTGCACTCCCATTCGAGATGCTCTGCAAAAAAAGCAAATATCGGTGGACGGTGAGAAACCTTTTCTGATATCAGTCTAAATCCCATATCTTCTCGTATAAGTTCAAATGTTTCAGCAAGCAATGGGTTAAACGGCTTTCTTAGAGTCCTTGTCTTATCCCTATATATGGAAAGAAAGGAAATAGCAAATGCTGAAACAAATGTTATAGGATCAGGACGTTGAGTGGCCTTCGTCAAAAGAGGAGCGTACTCAAATGTTTCTGATATCAACTGCAGAATAGAAATCGGCTCATTTGACGTTACGGGCATAGCGATAGAACTCAAATCTTTACCTACATTCTTTCTCAAAAATGATAATAAGCTTGGAGGAGAAGCTGCAGCTTCGGGAATGTCATTACGGCGTGAAATAGTCTTTGGGTAAGAAAGAGCAAATAAATCCTTACTTGTGAAAGTTTCTGTTGAAGATTGTGTACTTTTGGTTCTTTGATGGTGATGATGACTACGACGACGATTTTTATGACGATTTTTATAATGTTTACGGTCATGATTTTCGTCGTTAGTTGTATGACTATCCACACTTGATAAAGCCAGTTGTTCGTTTTCTGAAACTTCACCCTCTGTTTTGAACTCATTTTTGTCGCTTTTGCCAAGCAGAGGAGTCTCTTCCATTATATTATTAATGTCGTCTTCTGTGTCAGTTAATAAAATGACCCCCCGACTGATTTCATCTTCTGCATCAAAGAATTCATCATTTTCACTAAGATAAGAAGTTAAAGAAACTCTTGTATCTTTTGCCTTCTTGCACAGGTTCTGGTGATCCCTAAATAGCACCTCCCCTTGTATGACAAATCGACTAACAAACACTTCAAGATCTGCCAGTTGATTATATAAAGCATGCTCATTATGTGTTGCGTTAGAAGGTGTTTCTTCAGAAACTAATGAATCTGATGATGTCATGCCGGAGGAAGATTGATTGAATAAAGATACTCTATTATTAGCAAAAGCGGAAGATGAAGAGGGTGATCTTTTCAACCCTTCAGATCTTTGATTTAATGTACTGGGCTTATAAGATAAAGAGTCCTTTTTACATTGCTCTAATCGTTGTTGAATCAAACGAAGGTTCCTAGAAAAAGTAACATAAGATTCGCTTGGTAAAGGGACATACGACTCATCGGCACCCTTTTGGGTATGCTGTTTATGCGATATAACTGATTTAGTAGTAACCGTAGGTGTGAGTTGGTCACGGTCTTGAGGAGAGCTTTTTATATTGGTTCCCTCATCATCATCAAAAGTGGCTGGATTTTCCTCCAAAGTCGAGGTATCTTTATCCTCGAACTGATCATCAAAACAGAACTGTAATGCATCAACCCACGACTGCCAATTTTCTTTATTTGTAGCTTTTAGGACCCAAACTTCCATACCAGAATCAATAATTATGATCTTGTCTTTCTTATTGGCGCTAACAGATGACAGACTTATGACAATTTCACCCCTACAAGTTCGGTTATGGTCGTTCAAATAATACGATAAAGTTCCGTATCGAAAATCCAAAGTAAAAAACCTTCTTTTAAAACCCTGTAGCCTCTTCCTTCTTTTTTTTAACAGATACCCTTGTAAGTAACGACCTTGGCCTACTCTAAACAGCATGTCCTGTTGTGTTGATGTTCTACTTAAAGCTGCGGGCCTTGCCGGAGGTGTGGATCTCGTACTAATCATTGATTGATTATCACCATTTATTACACTCGCATTGAAAAGAATTTTCTTTTTTGCGTTTTTGGAGGACGAATTGTCCAGTATAAAGGCATAATAGTAATCTGTATCTTTCACTTCAAGATCGCCTTGAACCATAGTATTCCCTGAAACATTGCCGACCCTCTTAACCAAAGTGAAACCTGACGCAGAGAGTTTTTCACGTAACGGTATTTCTTGCGATTGCTGCTGTATGCTGCTGATGGAGAGCGAGGAATACGATCTCTCCTTCCTCTTATTATCTGGTCCATTACTAGAGTTATGAGAGTGTTCAGAAGGACGCCTGTGATGTTCCTCAACATGACCAGAGCTTCCCTTATGTAATAAAGATTTCGTTGTATAGTCCAGCAATGTTTTAGTGTCAGGTGCAATGTGAACTGCAGAAGCATGGTCATCTACACTCGATTTCAACTTCTTATAGATACCTATTTCAATAGATTTCTTTAATGGTTTGATCTGATAGTTGATCACATCACCACGGCCGCACTTTACCCAACGAACAACAAATGATCTATTTTGGATATCAATTGTTTCCATTATTTGATTAGCAGGCTCCCACTAAAGCTCAATTAACTATCCTCAGGTAAATGAAAATTGAAACTTTTACAAGTTATGCACGTCCTCTTAGTAGGTCCACTATAAAACCATGTTGTTATTTGTCGTTTGATATCTAACTACTTTTTCAAAGATTTGGTTATTTTTTTCGGCCTGCACTAAGCAATATCCGTATTAAGAGCTATGAGGCTTTTTGGTTGAATCAACAGTTGGGAACATCTGTATGCAACAAAAATATATATGACATACAACGTCCAACTTTATGTACACGAAACAAAGTTTTCAATTTTATTAAATAGAGCGGTAGCTTTTTTATTAAAGTTATCCCCTTTGCAACATTAAGTAGGACCTTTCGAGAAAGGGGTACGGTCTCAATGTCAACACCAAGTTACAGTTTCGAAAGCTGTAGTTTATGACATTTTCTTCTCCATTATAGTAGTATGAAGTACAACTGTAGCGACCGTAAATATTATCAGGCTTTTGCCTTTGGCGCAAAATTAGAAAAAAAACTGGTACAAAACATGGAAAACTGTCGCTGCTCTGTTGAGACTAAAAACATATTATGGATCAATTAAAATTAGTAATTAGTATTTATCACCTAAAAACTTATCAAATCTATGTAGGGCTAGTAAATTCAAAAATGAAAGATGAAAATTTCTCTCTTCCGTACTAGCCATAATAACGTACTATACAATATTTCCTTAATTCCCCTAAATTTATTGGCCTGGTACCAAACCAAATCTCTTCTTTAAAGTAACTCTTTGTCTTGAATATTTGTCATCAGGAGAAAATCTAGCTGGGTGAGCTGACTTTGTAATTTCACCGGTCTCAGTGACCTTCTTCAATGTATAAATCCTTTTACCATCCGGGCCCAAAGTATACATCAAATGCATTTTGTTTAAAAGTTTCTTGGTCTTATTTAGTTTGGTAGAATTATCTTATTCTACTTGTGAAATCACTAACTCAATACTTTCAATTTACTCTTGTACATAATATATCAGTGATGAGCTTTGATTAGAAATTTTTTTCCTCTCTCGCCTAGTTTAAAAGAGAAGACGAAAAAAATAGCAAACCCGTATCAAAGGATAAAAACTTAATTTGATATATCACATTCATCGTACCATTACCAATTATCAAAAATATCTACAAGATTGCAATTCCACACTAGCCCCACCTATTTTTTTACTACTACAAATACACATAAATATACTACTTTCCCACTGCTGTAGCCCTTAACAATACTTATAAAATAAGATTCAAAGCGTGTGTTGTTCATATGCCTTGCTGTACATACCTAATGCCTTAATAGGAAATAAAAATCTATAACTTGGGTATTCAATTGCACAAGAGTGGTTGAAAACACCTTCTACACCTTCAAATTTCCATTCTCCGGACTCTTCTTGTCTGTTTTTCAAAAGCTCAATACCACGATCAATAACATCTTTCCTTGGGTATTCAGCAAAAAGAAGTGCAATCAGCACCCACGCGGTTTGGACTACTAGCGATTTTTCGCTATCTACATAACTGTGCAACTCGCTGGATTTCATCGATTCTCCCCAACCACCATCCTTCATTTGTTTAGATACCAAGAAGTCGCAACCTTTTCTTACAGTCGAAGAATTTTCATAGGTTTCTCCCACTGTGTGCAATGCCTCCAACGCAAACATGCCTGCATAGGTGAAGCATATGCCCCAGCTTCCATACCAACTCCCATTTGGTAGTTGGGATTTCTTAATGAACTCAATAGCAATTCTGATGCGCGCACGTATTTCCTCCTTTTTGTAGTCAAAATACTTATGAAAATACGTCAATCCAAGGACTGATGAATCAGTACATTCCACGTACGGGTATTCTACCATTATATTACCGAAAACTTCAGCAGGATTCAATGTTTCCATCGCTAATGGGGCTTTGATTTTTTCATAGGTAGCAAAAGAGCCATATTCAAACGACCCGACGTTTTGTAGGCTCAACAACACATCAATACCCTCGAATAAACGTTCATTACTGATCATGTTGTGTACCTCGGCAAAGACTGAAGAGTTTTTTACCATAATAATGGCCTTAATTGCTTCTGCAGTACAATCAGAGACTACGTAACCCTGTGTCTTAGTCGAGAAGCCCCAAGCTCCTTTTCTTTTATCTCTGAAACTACCGGGAACACATTCAGTGTCAAATTGAGCACGACACAAGAATTTATAGGCGGAGACAATCGTATTGTAAAACTCCGGTCTTTCTGCTAGACCAGCGATGAAAAGATATTGAATGGCAAATGCACAATCCCAACTTTGTACACCATTGGTCCCCATAACGGTCATGCCTTGTGGTCCATGGAACAATGCATCTTTGAATCTATACTGGAACCTCTTGAAGGCTTGAGAGTTCATTCCTTCTTCAATAAGAGTAACAAGGGCACAAAATGCTTGATTAACGGGTGCTATACACAAGGAATCAGTGTTTTGAATCTCCATTTTGATTAGATCATAAACCTTCCTCTTAGAAAGAGAATAAATGAATCGGTTTCTTAAGTATTTTTCGTAGAACACAACAAAGTTGTTCGCAATATCCAAAGTTTTGGAGTGTGGGTAATATAGATCTACCCCACACACAGTATTTCTATGGTTGGAAAAGTTTATCTTATCAAATGGCTTGGTAAAAATTTCTTCTCTCAATTCTTCAAGAAGAGGGGTCATTGGGCAAGTGAATTTCACTAAGGAGAGGTAACTGACTGGAATGTAGACGGCTCTGGTATGAACCCACCATCTTCCTGGATGCATAGGCAGTGAATATGGAAGTAACCAAGTTTCAGGAGGGGCGGGATTAACACCTTCCCATTTATACAAGTTCAATGCACTCAGCCAAATTTTTCCCCAATGCGGAGATCCAAGAGCACCACCCAATCTTAACAAAGTGCCTCTTGACTTGACGCAAACCGGATGGTCCTTGGGTAGGCCCAACAAACGTAAGATAACATAGTTTAATGCAGTACCAAAAACAGTGGACTTGTCTACGGAGTGTAACCCCCAACCCCCATCAACTGGATGTGCAGTATTAACTATATATCTGATTATTTCTATTCTCTCATGCTCAGGAATTTGAATACCGGCGATGTAGTTTACAGCTACATAACCAATTGTCATGAACATGGGTCCTTTATATTGGCAAGGAAAAATACCTGAGTCAGGCTCTTGAAGCAGTTTGAAAAAAGAAGCACCATTGTGGCACGCATCGAAGGCCGAAAAGTTTGGCGAATGCTTGTTTCTTTCTGGTTGAGGATGAGGAAATTTAGGATCCTGAAGAAGCCATTGCGTGAAAGTGGAAGGCGGATCATTAGCGGCCTGCTCAGAGGTTAAGTATTCCCAACTTTCTCGGCCTAGCTCATCAGTTCTCAATCTCCAAAGACGTGGATCTGTCTTTGGCAGACCGATTGTTTCAGAATAAAACTCTGTCATTTGCTTTGTATTTTCTCTATGGGCGATGGTTATTGTAAGATTACAAACCGCTGTAGTACATTAATGTAAGAGCTTCTATACAATGAATAGCTTTATTAAATCCTGAAAACATATACTATTTTTTTCTGTGAAAATGTATACCTGTAAATAACCGATATAAAAACTTTTCACTTAAACGATTATAAACGAAAAGTTTCCGCTGATATCAAATCTTGAAAAGATGATTTTGTAAATGTCATTTAACTGCGGATAGAAACAAGAGGGGAAAAAAGGTAGTGAGAAGTAGTAGTATCATATTTGGTTATCTACCACTATTGCAAGGAAGATAAAAAACATGGAGAGGGGTGTCATTTGTAGTTCGGGTAAATACTTAAAGAAATTGCAGCGATGAAGCGTGAAAATGCAGAAAACTGTACCCATTTCAAGCCAAATGCTTTCACTGACTGATCTTGCGCCCAAAATAACTCTTATGCTTTATATCTCTTCATCTCACTACATCGGTTGCATACTTGAATAACTTAAGGTGATATCTAGAGGTGGTATTACTACTGGTAAAGGGCAGTTACTTTCACCTTTACGCTAGACCAAGGTAAAGAAGGTCAAGCTTGAACACCTGTAGAAAAATCAGAAACGGTATACTCAAGACGACATCTGTGATGAGAAAGAGTCATCAAATTATCATCCTCATATATTTTTGAGGAGAGCTTGCAGCATATTCTATATAGGTAGTATAGCATCTTTTTGCACAATCGAATTCCTCCTGATTATCTCAAGTTCCACCTATATTTCAAGGTCTAAGTCTATCACCTGTAAACTATTATTGATAATTAGTAGTTCAGTAAGTTGTAATAATTAAGAATAAGTCGTCCTTTCTTAAATTATGTAAGAGAGGTATATAAACCACACGCTGATTGGTTACATTAAACCCAATGGTTGAGACATAATTTGGAACATTGTTGATAAGATTTTGGTTATAACTTATCATCTTATATACTAAGTTCTGGTCAATTAATTGATCTTTATCTTATTACTACAGTAAATTCTATTATTGGAATTTCAATTTATAAGAATAAATGTATAGTTGTAATCACTTATTCCAACAATAATGCCTTGGGAAAGTATTTTCTTGTCAAAACTTATCCTCCTCTCGACTAACTAGATAATGTTACTCATTTATTGTCTACTCATATATAGCATTCAGGAACACAAGAATGTATCAAATAATAAGCGGATTTAGCTCAGTTGGGAGAGCGCCAGACTGAAGGATAAACTTCGGTCAAGATATCTGGAGGTCCTGTGTTCGATCCACAGAATTCGCAGATTGATTTTTTTAATCAAACAACTTTGACATTTAACCACATCCCGATCTATTCTATAGTTGTCGGAAGTAATCCGGCCTATAGCGGCATGTTCCTTGAATAGAAAAAAGAAAAAGCTTTAAGAGGGAAGAAAGTAAAATTTATGAAAGGATGATACGTACTCTTTTGCTATCAACAAGATTTAACTAGTTTTCTAGAAGAAGTGTCACAACTGTGATCGAATTCTCTAGGCCTCTTCACCGGGGTGTTGGTGCTATAGAACCTCTTCTTCATCAAAGTCCTTGTTTCCCACAACACAAGATCGTTGTACGAAACGGCCAACTCGTAGTCCAGTCTACCGAGACACCATTTTTCCATGAAGGATAAATCCTTGGCATGAAGCCCACTTATAATTTGCCAATTTTTCATCGAATAAGTATTGTCGTTCAAAAATTTATGCGATAGAATAAGACAACAGAGAAAAATTCTCTTGGAACAGAGTGAAAATTCAGGCAACGAGAATTCCGGCAATGAGAGCTCATTGCCGGCTTTGTGAGATTGGTATATCCTTTGAAAGTAGAAGGTGGCAAGAACGGCATTCTCTTTGCTGCATTTAGATCTTTTGAATACTTCGTTCAAAAATTTCAGTATGTTTTGAGAAGAGTTGTTGATTTTGCCATTTGAGAGAGGACGACTGATCTCGGACAAAAATTCCGATATAACAGTTGCCAGGTTTGTCTTCCTCTTAATGCAATTCGTCTGATAGTGTGTACTGCTAGTCTCTGAAGGAGGAGTCTGATAGGGATTGTTGCTGGTGGAAAAGTGTTTAGTTTTGACGTCAGCATCGAACTCTTTACAATCTGGGGTAAATCTATGATTTCCATACATATTTGTTTTATTCTATTTTTAGTTTTTTTTTTTTTTTATTTTTTTGCTTTATTTTTGTTTTCAATTTTTTTTTTTTTAATATTCTAAGAACTTATTCTATTCTTATATTGCTTATCCTTGCAACAATATCTCGATCGATTTTATTATTGCATGTGTCTTCTATTCCGCGCATCCTTAACAAAAGGAAAACTCAGAAGATGGAAGAGTGCATTATTGTAACTTTATCAAACCTAGAAAAACCAAAACAAAACGAAGAAACAGATAAAAAAGCGTATACAAATGCAAAGTGCGAGTGAATAGGGGGAATGTGAAAGAAGTAGGGGGAGGCAAAATCAGATTTTTTTCTTCACTATTTGAGTAACAACCAAGGTTGCCAAGAATATATATATTCTGCCAACTACCACGTTGTTACACTAATAAGTAAAAAACTTAGGAAATACAACAACAAAACTAAAGTATTTTCACACTCTCAGCTCCTTCCTTCTCCCACATTCTGATTTCTTCTCTTTTCTTATATAACAGGAGACAGGTTGGTATGACGCATCGCGCGGTGCCCTGTCAGCCCCGCGCCTTCTCGAAGATAAAAGGTGTTAGTCATCCTGTTTCTTTTTCCACGTGATCCGATCCTCCTTTGCCTTTGCCTTTGCCTTTGCTTTTTTTTCTTTTCTCCCTTGCGGTATGAGTACGACATCAGGATCGCTTCACACGGTGGCCGGAAGCTGGAAACTGGCGCAAAACATTGGTTTGGTGGGCGCTACTTTGCGCACCAAATGCAACGAGACGGCGCTCAATGGAAGTTCGTCTGCAGTGATCTTGAGTGCGGCAATAATACGTGCATGCACCCGCACGTGCAATTCGTGTTCGGTGACATCCTCGCCAGGTGGGTACTTCTCGAAACAATGCACGTGCACCCATGGCATTTTGATGCTGTCAGTGGTACTGTGGGTGTATGTCGCGAAGATACCGCGGAAGTTTCCCAAGAAGGAGATAGCGCTATCTGGTAGATTCATGACATAGTGACTAATTTGCGACGGAATTATGAGCTCTTTGATCGGCGGTTGTGGTGGTTGTTGTTCTTGGCGTTGTTGTGACCTGTGTCGTTTCTTCACGGGGAAAGGAATTTTGATTTTACCGCCCTCTTCTTGCTGGATCCATTGTTGTAATAAGTGTGGTGACTGGCGGATGAAGTCAGCACCGTCCATATTGAAGGACTTCACAGTTTTTGTTACCTTGTTTAGAGCGATATTTTCTTGCAAGTACTTGTAACTCTCCGGATTCAGATCGTTGGCCAAAACGATGACATCTTTCTTACCAGCGGGTATGGCAAAGGGCCCCACGCCGGCAAAGACGTCACACACGACTTGACCAGGATGAAAATACTGCTTGACCAGTCTTTCATGCTCTGTGTGCAGTCTGGAGTTCCAGTACACCTTGCTGAAGTCGAATTTGAAGGTACAATTGGACTCCTTCTGTTCGACCACTAAGCCATTGCTTTTGCCAGCAATAACTTTCATAGGGAAAGTCCTAAACTGTGTGGCAATGGAGCTGACTTTGTCGACAACACATTCGATTTTGTTGTTCTTGTCGAGGATTACTTGTCCGATGAGCGAGTCGAATGGCTTGAACTCGCTGCGCAGGTTCAAATGTGCGATGTGGCCTGTAATAGTGAACCCTGTTGGGACTTCTTCCAGGAACTGCTCGGGTAATACTGCTCGAAGGATCTCCTCAGCCTTCCAGAAATCGTAATCCAATACGTATTCATGTGCTACAATGTCCGCTCTGTTTTCCTTGAGAAATGCTAAAGCCTCCTCGGGCAACTTGGCATACGCATCCTCCACGCTGTGAATTGATTCATGTAGTAGCACACCTTTAATTATCGTGTCATTGTAGCCATCCGTGGTCTTTAGCTTTTTGGTCTGTACAGTGGTAGATTCCTCCACGGGCTTGGCTGCATTCAACTTAACTACGTGTGGGATACGTGGCACCCTCAAAATACAATTCTTAAAGTTTTTGGAAAAGACACTGATGTTCTTGGGCTCGGGGAACTTGGCTGCACACATTGGTATCTTGGTAACAAAGAATGACCGGTCCAGCTCTTGCATTTCGCGGTTTACAGGCGGGTGGTATGGGAATACTCCTGACATCTTGCACGAACTGATTAGTCTATTAACACTTTGAATTATTGGTCGTGCGATTTTCATGCAATGAAAATTATCCTTACCATTAGCTCTAGTTTAAAAATTGACATATTCTTAATATCTCAGTGAAAAAAGGTCTTTACTTTTTTCTTCTTTTTTTTCACAATACGGAACTGAGCGATGAGCTGAAAGAAAAAAAATAAGATAATCAAACCAGGACTGAAAAAAAAAAAAAATTTCCAGTAAGAAGTGCTTTTAGGCGGACTCGTTGCGTAGTCTCAGAGGGGTAAGCAGACATGTCAGAAGTTATCACAATTACTAAACGGAACGGTGCTTTCCAAAATTCATCCAATCTCTCATATAACAATACAGGGATATCAGATGACGAGGGTGATGAACAAGATATATACTTGCCGGATGTAAACTCATCTTCTAAAGACCAGTCTGATTCTCAAATTGTAACACCAGGTGAATTGGTTACTGATGACCCTATCTGGATGAGGGGTCACGGTACTTATTTCCTTGATAATATGACTTACTCGTCCGTTGCCGGTATGGTATCCCGTGTCAACAGACTGCTGTCGGTCATTCCATTGAAAGGTCGTTATGCCCCAGAAACTGGAGATCACGTTGTAGGAAGGATTGCTGAAGTGGGTAATAAGAGATGGAAAGTAGACATTGGCGGTAAGCAGCATGCAGTGCTTATGTTGGGTTCCGTTAATTTACCAGGTGGTATTTTAAGAAGAAAATCCGAAAGTGACGAACTGCAAATGAGAAGCTTCCTTAAAGAAGGAGACTTATTGAATGCAGAAGTACAGTCACTGTTCCAGGATGGCAGTGCTTCCTTACATACAAGGTCTTTAAAATACGGGAAGTTAAGAAACGGAATGTTCTGCCAGGTTCCAAGCTCTTTAATCGTTAGAGCCAAAAACCATACCCATAATTTACCTGGTAACATAACCGTGGTTCTTGGAGTGAATGGTTACATATGGTTAAGGAAAACTTCTCAGATGGACCTAGCAAGGGACACGCCCGTTGCTACCAACAATACCTCTAGCAAGTCACCTGGTCCCACTGGTGCAGTATCATTAAATCCCTCCATAACAAGACTAGAAGAAGAATCCTCATGGCAAATATATTCAGACGAAAACGACCCTTCGATATCAAACAGTATACGACAAACAATTTGTCGATATGCAAATGTGATCAAAGCATTGGCGTTCTGCGAAATTGGCATTACTCAACAACGTATAGTGAGCGCTTACGAAGCTAGTATGGTGTATCCCAATATAGGTGAGCTGATTGAGAAAAACGTAATGGAATCCATTGGCAATGATATCTTAACCGCTGAGAAAATGAGAGGTAATGGTAACTAATAAGAATATATAAAATCTGCTATTCACCAATACATACACCCTGTAGGTAACGTAATATATACACGTTTATTGCCACACGCACACGGTTAGCAGTTATAGAAATACAGTTAATTAATTTTTATCGCAAACATTCAATCATACTTTTATACTTTTGATAATATTATATGTTCATTTCTTATTTATCTCTATATCAAAACAAATCTTTTCAAGCAAAAAGGATAAAATAGATTCATTTTTTTCATATCAAATATTTTCACGTCAATTTTTTTCATTAATTCTTAACTTTTTTGATTGGCTTACCACTAGCAAAAGTGGCAGCAACAATCAATGGGAGAACTGTGGTCACATCAGCAAAAAGTTTGACAGATTTAGCTTCAGCCTTGATCTTACCCCAAGAAACAGCTTCGTCAGGTCTAGCACCTGCATCAGAACCATCGTACTCTTGACCGGTATTAATGTAAACGGCATAATCAGCACCATTCCTCATTAAACAGGCATTGGCAATGTGATGTTTAATTAAACCACCACCCAAGATAAGCATACCGGCTCTATAGGAAGCCATGGACATTGAGTTGATTTTGCGGATGTCTCCTACAATGTCGACTCTAAGTTGTTTAGGCGATGCTTTGAAAGTATGGAAAAATAACATGTCACCGATCGAACCATCAGTCAAAGATGGACAAAAGATGGGAATTTTGTTCTTGTGAGCCCAGTACAAAACAGATGATTCGTCATTGATTTCCTTACCGAAACGATCAATCATCTTTGATGGAGTCCAGATTGGCGAATCTACGTCTTGGTTTGCTTCCAAACAGTCAGCGCCATGCTTCTGTACATATTCATCTTGTTCTTCCAACATCTTGTCCAAAATTGGAACAATCCATTCTTCAAACTTACAGTAATTATCGTTCGGAACCAGTAGATTACCGATACGATTCATACCTTGATCACGCAATGACTTACCTTTCAAAGCAAATTCACCCAAGTAAGTTGGAGCGAGACATTTGATTAGATCTTCTTCTACACCACCAGCAGATGTAACAACAGCATCGACCATCTTGTGCTGGACCAAGTAACGTAAGGTTTCACGTACACCAGAACTAATCAAGTTGGAAGTATAACCCATAAAGATAGTGGTCTTTTGGTACCCATCCTCATCGAAACAACCTTTTTTTTCATGGTCGTCCAATTCGTCAATGTGCTTACCTCTCCATGATCTCATGCTGTCAATAATCTCACAAGCAGTGCCCACAGAACTAGCTTGGAAACCCATGGTCTTCATGGCTTCAATTAAGTCGGTTGCCCTCATATCAGTGGCTTCAGGCTTTGAATAGTCAATGCCTTGAACCTTAACGAAATCATCTGGAATAGGAACCGACGCTTTCAAGACTGCGTCTTGCAATAATTCTGGTAATTTTTCGTTGATATTGGACATTCACTTTGGCTCGTGTATATATTGACTTGGTGGAAACACTCTTTGCTATGCAGTTTGATATGAAGAAGACTTAAAAAAACTTTTTAGGTATCAACAGAAATATTCATTAATTTTCGTTTTTCACTTTACTTTTTATCTTTTTATCTTTTTTTTTCAGCTTTTTTCGATTCCTCCCGCAATGCGTTTACCGTCACACTGGTGATGGCGAGATATTATGGTCATCTCGTTCGTGGCATTCTATGGTTTACCAACCAATAGCATAGCTTCAAGAAGCAAGCAACGCGCAGTCATGATTACCTGTATGGGAGAAATCTCCATCGTTTTTAACAGATAACTTCAGCTACCAAATAAACTAAACTGGTTTCCTGGAGGTCCCTAATTTGAAACTTGTACTTTTTATCCGAGGAGTTCAGGGACTGACATATGCTCAAAGTCGTGCTAGGATATATAAAATTCAAATTACGATACCTCAATTGCGTGATTGGCTTGTCTAGATGTGGCTGGATGCATTTCAATAATAATTGGACCGAGAAGGGGCCCTGCATGATGATATCATCGTACCCCTCAACGTGGCGGCTGTATTCTCTATCCCAATGAATCCGATGCGGATTCAAAGACAGCTGACCATATGCTACAACATCCATATCAGTAATAGTAAAGTTTTGTAAGCTTTTATAGTCTTCTCTTCCCGTGAATGCCCTTGTTGTAATCTTGTTGGCAAATGAATTGGTGTACATTAACACTCTTCTCTCCAATAAACAAACGCCAGATTTGTTGGACACATTTTTAGAGTCTGTTTGCTTAAGAGCTCTTTCGATGCAGACAATATGCTCGTCTCGATATTTTTTTATATATTTGATAGATTCGTGGCATGCGTACTCTTGGTCTAAGAGGAGGGGTGAATACTGAATAATTTCTCCCTGTCCCCAAATTCTTCTACGATAGTGCAAACTAGGATTCCCTAGCAAAACGGCAGGACTTTGGTAGCTAAAGTAACCATCTCTATCAAGTTTATCAAATGAGGGCGAGAAGAAAAGGAAATGCTCTCCCATTTGAAGACGCTTTGTTGTCTTTGATACAGGGAGTTTTCTTGAAAGTAAACTATCGAACGCTTTTATTCGGTGCCTAGATAGAACATCCTTGAAAATCCATGTTGTGGATAGCATTTTGGTAAGTTAACCTTTGGATAGGTACCGTCTATTTGAAGTGTCTTAGCCCCTTTTACGCATAAGATAATAAGCTAAATTGGCCTAAAAAAAACTAGCTCGAACTTTTTTTTCACATGTCTGCTAAGATCGACGTTTAACGTTTGACTTTAGACGTATAACTTAAACACAAAAAACTTGTGTTCTGTATTTGATAAAACTTATGTATTAAGTATGCAAGTTATCTTAAGTGAAGAAGTATACGTGCCTTGACAAATAATCAGCTTTGAACTGACAATATTTTGGTACTAAAGAGCAACCTATTCGACTTCACTGTACAAATCACTATCTAAATCATCTGGTACGTCGCTATAATGCTCATCTTCACTAGAAGAAGTCTCATCATCGTTCATAGTATCATTTTTGTCTTTCCCTTCGCCCTCTTCTGCTGCTCTAGCTTTTCTTCTTTCCAATTTACGTTGCTTTTTGGCGTCTTTAACAGCCTTCTTTTTTGCAATGTTCTCTTCTTGTTCCTTCTTTCTTTGCTCCTTGAGCCTCATCTTTGCAGCATGTCTCTTTTCCAAAGCTTTGATTTCTTCGCTTGATTTTTGAACATATTCATGATGTAACACTTTGCCTGAACAGATACCTTCTTCTATTTTGACTAATTTTAGGGTTAGTCTTGGCCCCAATTCTGTTAGCTTGATAGCTTTCTTACGTGGGGTTGGTTGAGGGGTTTCTGGTTGTTTGGTCTCCTTCATTTCAACATCTTCGTCTTCTTTTTCTTTTCCATGCTCTTCGTCATCTGCATTTTCGACTGGGGTCCTTTGCGACTTGGAATTCTGAGAATGCTTTGCCTTCACATCTTGATTATCGACCACCCTCACAATAGCATCATCTTCAATTTCAGATTCAGATGTGTAGGCACCTAAATCGTGATCTAAAATCAACGAAGAAATATCTTCTTTTCGATGTAGATTCGGCACTGTTTTACTTGAATTGTTTTTGGCTTTATAAAGCCTTTTCAAATTTCTAGAAATCTCCACTTCCCTGATATCAATGAAGTAATGACGCATAGATATCTCTCCTGTTTCTCTATCCTTATTGATCATAAATACACGTTTGATAGAATTCAATGAAGTTCTAGCCGGATTGAGAGGTGGAAAAATATTCTGGAACATGGAAACAATAACCTTCTCTACATTAACGTTCTGATCCTCTTCACCAGATTTCTTTGATGTGGTGAACCCATTCAGGACTAACAATGGTGGGTTTAACACATCATCATTATTCAACGATTTTGGCCTTTTCAAAAACTTCTTAATATCTTTGCCCAGAGAGTAGTCCAGTACTTGGAAAGTAACAGTAGGACCTTGTGGAGTTCTTGCTATCTTTAGTGAGACATTTCCTGTCTTTTCAGATTGGGTGAACATAAAAAGATGAGTAACACCTAATGGGCCACACATAACGACGAAATCCTTTAGTTTATTGGATTTACGTTCTTTCAATTTTACAGCTGTATGTGGCTGCATAATTTGGCGGAAATCCTTCACTAATTGATTCAGCGAATGGTTAGCCAATGAAGTTTGACCCACTCTAATGACCATTGATTTAGGAATACCTTGTTCCTGCTCAGGGGTAATTTGCGCATGCGTTCTCTTCTTTTGTCTTCTCTTTGCCATCTTGGGTTATCGGTGTTTTCTATATGCTGGGTGTTTCTTTCTTTTATCAATAGTAATTCTACGAACTCAAAAGCAGATATCAAACAAATATTGCGATGAGATGAGCTTCTTCTCTTTTTTTTTTCATTGAAAAATTTCACTTTCGTTCAAGGCGATATAAAATATAAAAAATTTAACTTAATCGATGAGCACTTAGAATTAGTTAATATACATGTAAAAATATAACCCTTTCACACACTGTTGTATTTCTGTATCTGGAAAAAAGAATCTACCAAGCAAGTTATAAAGATGTCTGGAATTGTTAAGAAAAAGGAAAAGAAGACTACCAATGAATTAGCTTCTTTGGCTGAAAAGATTAGGGCAAAAGCTTTGGAGAACCAAAAACAGCGTATAGATGCAGAAAATGAAAGTGGCTCAGAGTCTGAGTCTGAAGAGAATGTTAGCATCAAGGAGAAAAAGGATTTGAAACCAAAAATGAAAACAATTTCTTCAACGGAAAATGAAAATGCCAATGAGGGTGAATCCTTTGAAACCTTTAGCGAGCTAAATTTGGTTCCTGAATTGATTCAAGCATGCAAGAACTTGAATTACTCTAAGCCTACGCCTATTCAATCTAAGTCAATTCCCCCAGCGCTGGAAGGGCATGACATAATTGGACTAGCACAAACGGGTTCCGGTAAGACTGCTGCATTTGCCATCCCAATTTTAAATCGTTTATGGCATGATCAGGAACCATACTATGCATGTATTCTTGCCCCAACAAGAGAACTGGCCCAACAAATTAAAGAAACTTTTGACTCATTAGGATCGTTGATGGGTGTGAGATCTACGTGCATTGTGGGTGGTATGAATATGATGGATCAAGCCAGGGACTTGATGAGAAAGCCGCATATTATTATTGCTACACCTGGTAGATTAATGGATCATTTAGAGAATACCAAGGGATTCTCTCTAAGAAAACTGAAATTCTTGGTTATGGATGAAGCTGATAGATTGTTAGATATGGAATTTGGGCCTGTTCTTGATAGAATTTTGAAGATAATTCCAACCCAAGAAAGAACAACTTATTTATTCTCTGCCACCATGACTTCCAAGATTGACAAATTACAAAGAGCGAGTTTGACAAATCCTGTGAAATGTGCCGTATCGAACAAATACCAAACTGTAGATACATTAGTGCAAACACTGATGGTTGTTCCAGGTGGTCTCAAGAACACTTACCTAATTTACTTATTAAACGAATTCATTGGGAAAACGATGATTATTTTTACAAGAACAAAGGCCAACGCAGAAAGATTGTCGGGATTATGTAATTTGTTGGAGTTTAGTGCGACCGCATTGCACGGTGATCTGAATCAAAACCAAAGGATGGGTGCTCTAGATCTTTTCAAGGCAGGTAAAAGGTCTATTCTCGTAGCTACTGATGTTGCTGCTAGAGGGCTGGATATTCCATCCGTGGACATAGTTGTAAACTATGATATTCCTGTAGATTCTAAGTCCTATATTCATCGTGTGGGAAGAACTGCAAGAGCTGGTAGGTCAGGGAAATCTATATCGCTGGTATCCCAATACGATTTGGAGTTAATCCTGAGAATTGAAGAGGTTTTGGGCAAGAAACTACCGAAAGAGAATGTAGACAAGAACATTATACTAACTCTAAGAGATTCGGTCGACAAGGCAAATGGGGAAGTTGTCATGGAGATGAACAGAAGAAATAAGGAGAAAATTGCCAGAGGTAAGGGAAGAAGAGGAAGAATGATGACAAGAGAAAACATGGATATGGGAGAAAGGTAAATTCTGTGAGATATACCCCCAACTTTTCAACCGGAATCCCAGGTTTACTTAGATACATATATCTACATGTTTTGTATATGGATATATCGATATAAATGGAAAACATCTACCATTTCATATTTGTTTCCCGTTTGTTTCCCGAGCCATTCGTAACTCATTTCGCGTAATAAGATTCTATTCTGCTGATCAGCAGAATAGAATTCTGTCACTATGTACGCTTTATTTGAATTCTTCTTCCTCGTCGAATACGATGTGAAATTTTTTCCAAAAGATGATGAGGCCGGATGATATGTGAAATATGCTGTAGTAAAATGGCTTATACAGTGTAACTTGTAAGTTTATTGTGATACCTACTACTACAACCGTAACCAGAACAACGAACAAGATGTCCTCTCCCGTGATCGGTATCACCTTTGGTAACACTTCTTCTTCTATTGCTTACATCAATCCAAAGAACGATGTTGATGTCATTGCTAATCCCGATGGTGAACGTGCCATCCCATCCGCTTTGTCCTACGTAGGTGAGGATGAATACCACGGTGGTCAAGCTTTACAGCAATTGATCAGAAATCCAAAGAATACTATCATTAATTTCCGTGACTTCATTGGTTTGCCATTCGAAAAGTGTGATGTCAGCAAGTGCGCTAATGGTGCCGCAGCTGTCGAAATTGACGGTAAAGTTGGGTTTGTTATCTCAAGAGGTGAAGGTAAGGAAGAAGAACTTACTGTTGATGAAGTTGTTTCTAGGCATTTGAACAGATTAAAGTTGGCTGCTGAAGATTACATTGGCTCTACCGTCAAGGAAGCTGTATTGACAGTTCCAACAAACTTTACTGAAGAACAAAAGGTCGCATTAAAAGAATCTGCCGCTAAAATTGGTTTGAAAATTGTTCAATTCATTAATGAGCCTTCTGCAGCTCTATTAGCTCATACTGAGCAATTCCCATTCGAAAATGACGTTAATGTGGTCATTGCTGATTTCGGTGGTATTAGATCTGATGCCGCTGTTATTGCCGTTCGTAATGGTGTTTTCACTATTTTATCTACTGCTCATGACTTCAACCTAGGTGGTGACAACTTGGACACTGAATTGGTCGAATATTTTGCTAGTGAATTCCAGAAGAAGTATCAAGCCAATCCCAGAAAAAACGCTAGATCATTGGCCAAATTAAAGGCCAACTCTTCCATTACTAAGAAGACTCTATCCAACGCTACTTCAGCTACTATTTCCATCGATTCCTTAGCCGATGGTTTTGACTATCACGCTTCCATCAACAGAATGAGATACGAATTGGTAGCTAACAAAGTCTTTGCCCAATTTTCTTCTTTCATCGATTCTGTCATTGCTAAGGCTGAATTAGATCCATTAGACATTGATGCTGTTCTTTTGACAGGTGGTGTATCATTTACTCCAAAATTGACCACTAACTTGGAATACACATTACCAGAATCTGTTGAAATTCTTGGCCCACAGAATAAAAACGCTTCTAATAATCCAAACGAGTTGGCCGCATCTGGTGCTGCTTTGCAAGCAAGACTGATTAGCGATTATGATGCTGATGAATTAGCCGAAGCTTTGCAACCAGTTATCATCAATACTCCACATTTAAAGAAAGCAATTGGTTTGCTTGGTGCTAAGGGTGAATTCCATCCAGTGTTGCTGGCTGAAACTTCATTCCCTGTACAAAAGAAAGTGACTTTGAAACATGCCAAAGGTGACTTTTTGATTGGTGTTTACGAAGGTGACCATCATATCGAAGAAAAGACTTTGGAGCCAGCTCCAAAAGATGAGAGTGTTGAAGAAGACGATGAAAGTGAATGGTCTGACGATGAACCTGAAGTTGTCAGAGAAAAACTATATACTTTAGGTACGAAATTGATGGATTTAGGTATCAAGAATGTTGATGGTATTGAAATTATTTTCAACATTAACAAAGACGGTGCTTTAAAGGTCACAGCTAGAGATTTGAAAACTGGTAATGCTGTCAAGGGTGAATTATAGAGCACTCTGAGACGTAGTGTATAAATATAGAGAAATAAATACATGATGGAACTATACAATATCTTGGAGAAGGAATATATAATACTAGATTCAAGAAAGGCAAATCAGGGAAACTATGATGCAGTTTGCAGTTAGCTAATCAATCATGTTTAATTTGCTTCCATTTTTTTCATTTCTTATGGTTTCCTTAAATTTTTCTTTTTTTTTGGGATGGTCGCCGCTAACGGTTTCTCGAGGGATCTTATCGTAATATCAAGTTCAGTGAAGTAACATTAAAGTATAAAGATGCTCTACATTCAACTTTGTATGATTATGAACACTAAAAAGAAGTAGATAAAATATAGATACAATAAATTCGACCTAACATGACTGTTCCACAAAGAAGCACTATTCATATCCTTGGGTTGGGTGCCATGGGTACCGTTTTGGCGGTCGACCTTCTTAGATTTACCAATGCCCTTGTTGTGCCCTTATTTAGATCGCAAGAAAGGCTTGCGCAATTTCAGAAGGCCAACGGGAACAAGGTATCGATTCGGAAACTTTATTTGGAAGGTTCGCCACTATTATCTTATCCGGTTGAGAAAAGCGAATGCCCTGAAACATTCTCTAAAAAGCCTATTGACAATTTGGTCGTCACTACAAAGACTTATCAAACAAAGGAAGCGCTAACTCCCTATTTGCCCTACATTAATGAAAACACAAACTTGATTCTAATTCAAAATGGACTGGGTGTTTTGGAGTTGTTAAAAGAAGAAATCTTTACCGATTCAAAAAATAGACCTCGTTTATTTCAAGGTGTCATCTCTCATGGAGTTTATCAGGATAAGGCAGGCATTTTCAATCATGCTGGGTGGGCCGGTATGAAGATTGCCAGATTGCCTTGGACAGATAACGAAATGATTCAAAAGAAATCCGTAGTTGAAGAGGATGCAGCCAAAAACTCTTTAGTAAAGTTATTAACAGAACCCAAGTTTGCCAAAGAATTCGGAATAGAACACACCACTTACCAAGAAATGCTATTCGGCCAACTATTCAAATTCTTAGTTAACGCATGCATAAATCCAGTTACAGCTATTTTAGATTGTGTCAATGGCGAGATGAAAGATAGTTGTGGTCCAGTTTTTACGTCAATAGTTGATGAGTGTTTACAAATATTGAGGATGGCTTATAAGCCATTATTTGATTACCGCGACAAATTCAACGGTAACAAAGAATATCCAGAAATGGACATCAATTCAATATTGACTACCGATAATATGGTTTCTGAAGTCACTAGAATTGGTTGTGATATTAATTCCAAAAACAGTAGTTCAATGAGGCAGGACACCTTGTTCTTGAGGGATATTGAAATTGAGTATATCAATGGTTATGTGGTTAAATTGGCCACCAACTTGAATCTAGACCCAAACTGCTGCAAAGTTAATAAGACCATTAGCGAATTGGCTAGTTTGAGGCTAGCATTGAACAGGTCCAGAAGCATTAACGGCGATTGGAGAAAGGACTAAGAAGACACGGATCTCAGCGAAACACTTACGTACATAAATACACACACCGATAAATATAAACTTTTAATGGCTCACCTGAATGACCCTTTCAAAATATCAAAGCGATATATCATGTCGACTATATTGCCTTCCTCTTGTTATTACTTACAAAAATATGAAAAATCAATCTATGGGCGATGCCATGTTCTCGTCTCGCAGAATAAAAAAATTTCATTGAGCTAACTAGTAAGAAATAAATACCTTGAACAAATACAGACAACAAAAGACAGAGCACTATATAACCAATAATGCTGGTAGATTTGAATGTTCCGTGGCCTCAGAACAGTTATGCGGATAAAGTTACCTCCCAGTCAATAAATAATTTGACAAAAACACTAACCACATTGCATATATTGGGGTATACACACATTGCCATTAATTTCACGGTTAACCACAGTGAAAAATTTCCCAATGATATGAAGATGTTAAACCCCATTCATATCAAAGAAAGGTTTGGGGAATTGATGGCTAGAACGGGGCTAAAATTGTATAGCAGGATCACTCTAATCATCGACGATCCTTCAAAGGGACAGTCTCTTTCCAAGATAAGCCAAGCCTTTGATATTGTAGCGGCTCTGCCAATTAGCGAAAAGGGTCTTACTCTGTCAACCACTAATTTGGATATTGACTTGCTGACCTTTCAATACGGCTCACGTCTACCCACCTTCCTTAAGCACAAAAGTATATGTAGCTGTGTTAACAGAGGAGTAAAGCTCGAGATTGTTTATGGCTATGCTTTGCGTGACGTACAAGCCCGGAGACAATTTGTATCAAATGTAAGGAGCGTTGTCAGGAGCTCGAGATCTAGAGGTATTGTTATTGGCAGTGGTGCCACGTCACCGTTAGAGTGCCGCAACATATTAGGAGTAACAAGTCTAATCAAGAATTTAGGTCTTCCGAGCGATAAATGTTCAAAAGCGATGGGTGATTTGGCCTCACTGGTTCTGTTAAATGGTCGCTTAAGAAATAAGAGCCACAAACAAACCATTGTTGCTGGTGGTGGTGATGAAGGCGACGATGATGTAGTCAACGATGTTCAAGGCATCGACGACACACAAACCTTGAAAGTGGTCAAAAGAACTATGGACCCTGAACAACTGGGGCATGCTTCTAAGAGGCACAAGCCTTGAAATAGTGCACTAATTATAGCATATAAAGTATAGATGAAAATGAAGTATATAGCACAACAATGCACATCACTATTGTCATCGTGTTCCACGAAAACGCGACGCGAATTCGCGAAAAGACAACAAATAAAGGAAGAAAACAAAGAATTTTTTCGACGATTTCCATAAAGAAGGAAAACGACGAATGAACAAATTTGAGGTTGGAAGGCTTGGTCCGTTACATCGTGCTTACTGGATTGTGCTCAGTAATTGACCCTTGAAGAACACATTATATTCAATTACTATCGTACATATTACTGCTATTTTTTTGTGAAGAAAAGGACCTATTCCTATTGTTTGTTTGTTTATCATTTACTCTGTGAAGACTTGCTTACACAATTGTGTCATAAATTCAAAAGAATGACAGAAAAGAAAAGGCAGCAACAGATGGAGCTTCCTCAAATGAGATCCATATGGATTGACGAGGACCAAGAAATGGAAAAACTGTACGGATTCCAAGTGAGGCAACGATTCATGAATGGGCCCAGTACGGATTCTGATGAAGACGCCGACGAAGACTTAGGGATCGTTCTTGTTGATAGTGAAAAGCTGGCCTTGCCAAATAAGAACAACATCAAATTACCCCCCTTGCCCAATTACATGACAGTTAAATCCAACATTAACTCTAATCATAAGGTTTTAACTAATAAAAAGAAGAATTTCCTGGGAATGTTCAAAAAAAAGGACCTGTTATCGAGAAAACGTGGGTCCCCCAAAACGACGAAACAATCTAGTATATCTACCCCATTTGACTTCCATCATATTTCACACGCTAATGGTAAAAAGGAAAACAGCTATCTTGAATCGCACGAAAAAGAGGAACAAGATGATGATGTAGAGTCATTGGTTGAATTCACGTCATTGGCGCCACAACCTCGACCAAATTCAAACGTCTCCTCCAAATATTCTAACGTGGTGATGAATGATTCGAGCAGGATAGTGTCATCCTCTACAATAGCTACCACAATGGACTCCCATCATGATAGTAATGAAGCCAACAATACCCCAAATAATACTAAACAGTTGAATTCACCTACAGAATTGGAAATGACCTTGGAAGACTTGAGAAATTACACATTCCCCTCCGTTCTTGGGGAAAGTGTTAGCGACAAGACTAATTCTTCTTCACCCTCTATTTCATCATTCTCTAGCAAATTCAAGCCAAGAGACTTGAGTACGGTGCATACTCCCGAATTAAAAAATTGTTTCAATATCGACCAGTCATTAAATTCCCCAGGTAACAGGATATCTGTGGATGACGTACTGAAACTCTACTATCAGTATAGTGAGGCTAGTACACCACAACATACTTAAACTAGTTTTCTCTTCCCTCTTTTCTTCTTTGATCTACATCCAAATTTTGTTCTTTGGATCCTCTACATGGTTTAATATGGTGCTTTGTATTATTACGGTGTTCGATTTTCTTCTTGGGTATTGAATTTTATTTGGTCTTAACTTTTCTTCTTCAAATTATGGACTTTATTATGATTATTCTACGACAATATTTCAATGATTATTTCTTTCTTCAATATACGTATATGTATTATTTCTTTTAATATATTCTTAATCCTTTTTTTTTTGCTCAGACAATACCTCGACCAACGTTAATATTTCGTTCTTATAGTTGATTAATTGAGCTATCAAAGGAATACAACCTTTAAAACTTGTCTGAGATTGTCTCAATGAAGAAGGAACGGACAGTACTCCGCCAAACATCAAAATTGGGTCGTAATCTTGTTTGAGTTTGGGATTTTGGGCATTTTTTTTCTCTGATTTCGGCCCTTTCTTCCTTTGAATCAGTGTATTATCTTCTTCTTCTTTTTCCTTCTCCCGAGTATCTTGAACTTTTCTTTTCACTATGTCGACGACTGACTTAGAGTGCTTTTCTTCCACTATGGCCGTTAATTGGCCAATGTAAGTTTTATCCCAATAGTCTTTCCCATAGTTTCCTCGTAAAGAATCCTTATTGTAGTAGTTTGATCTACTCAATTGAATGTACCCATCCTGAAAACCTTTTTGCAACTGCTCTAAGGTAGAATCGTAGTTTGCAAGCAGTTCAATCAATCTCAAATACTGCCCATCTGTAGTTTCCATGTTTTGCCCCATTCTTGTCTCACTCATCTTCTCGTTAGAATACTTGTTTTTCCTTTCGTCATGACTTCAAAATATACCTTTACAAATTAAGTTCAAAAGTGATAAGGTTTTTGAGAGGTCCAGCGTGATATATAAGGCTTGATATAAATAAGTAACAAATAATCATTTGTTTTTTGTATATTTACAAGAATACAGAGCGTATAAAATGTATGTTTAGAGCTTGTCGAATGCCTACTACTTATTTTCAGCTTTCCATTTAGCAGTGAAAGCCTTTCTCTTCCTCTCACCACCAAAGAATGATTTCTTACCCACTTTAGTTTCGTAAATAGGCTCGTTGTTGCGATATTTTTGAACTTGGTTCAATATATACTTTCTTTGCTGAATATTCACACCTTTTTCCTTCAACTTCTTGGAATCCCACTGAAAAAGATTGTTCCAGTTATTCTCGAAAGTGTCTTTCAATTCGCTACAATTTCGACCGATTTTGGTTAAAAATGTGTCAACGTCAGGTATCTGTTCATTTGGTTTGGGGACTGTAGAATTATAACGATAGGCAGTTTTAGGAGTAACTAACAACCGCCTTAGAAGTAAGGGAAACCTGTTACTGACTCGTGATGAAATCATGGCAAAATATGTATTCAATGGAGGCCAAATTACTGTTATACTAAGTTTTTTTTTGTTTATTCCTCTTGTTTAAAGATACCAATATTGCTTTTAGCTTGCTTGCTTTTTTTTTTTTGGGATAGTATTGTCAGCGTATAATAAATGAGTGGAAAAATGCTGAAAGGTGAGAAAGTCTGCAAATACAAGATTGAGAGCAGAGAAGCAAAATAGGACTTCTCACAATGAACGTAACACCGTTAGATGAATTACAGTGGAAATCTCCTGAATGGATCCAAGTTTTTGGCTTGAGAACTGATAATGTTCTGGATTACTTTGCAGAATCACCATTTTTCGATAAGACGTCTAATAACCAAGTAATCAAAATGCAAAGACAATTCTCCCAGTTAAACGATCCTAATGCTACTGTTAATATGACACAAAACATAATGAACTTACCGGATGGAAAGAATGCGAACTTGGAAGATGAATTTGCCTATGTAGATCCTGCGAGAAGACAAATTCTCTTCAAGTACCCTATGTATATGCAATTAGAGAAAGAATTGACCAAGTTGGATGGTACTGAGTACGTACTGAGTAGCGTGAGAGAGCCTGATTTCTGGATCATCAGGAAACAAAGACGGTTGAACAATTCTAATGTGGGAAGCTCTAAGGGAACAAAGATTATCCCATTACAAGACTACTACATAATTGGTGCTAACGTTTACCAATCACCAACCATTTTTAAAATTGTTCAAAGTAGACTGATGTCCACGAGCTATCATCTGAAAAGCACGTTAGAGAGCCTGTACGACCTGATTGAATTTCAACCTTCCCAAGGGGTACACTATAAAGTACCCATAGACACCAGTACTACCACACCCGCTGCCCCTAACGGTAATAATACTGGTGGAAGCAGCAACAAGAACAGTGTACGACCCACCGGTGGGGCTAACATGGCAACTGTTCCCTCGACTACAAACGTCAACATGACTGTCAACACCATGGGTACAGGAGGGCAGACAGTAGAAAACGGCACCGGTCGTGCTGGAAATGGTAACATGGGAATCACTACGGAAATGCTGGATAAATTAATGGTCACAAGCATCAGGTCTACCCCCAACTACATATGAGAGCTCTCATAGCAATTGTGTGTATCTCTGTACTGTATTATAGAAGCCCCGCGAAACCAGCTTTTAAGTTTCCTTTTCTTCAAAAATTGATAGACAAACGATAGAAGAACTATGCCCCAGAAGAGGAAGGAAATAGAAAAAAAGAAGAAAAACAAAGAATAAACAGAATGAAACTGAACGGTTTGTGGTATTGGATATTATTATTGCTTAGCGTTAATGCTATTGCGTCAAAAGTGGGCGAGTTAGTAGATGAAGAAGAGGAAGTAATTACGCAAAAGGTGTTTTTTGATATCGATCATGGTGAAGAGAAAGTAGGCAGGATTGTTATTGGGTTGTATGGAAAAGTGTGTCCCAAGACGGCCAAGAATTTCTATCAGCTGAGTATTGCGACTGAGTCCAAGGAGGGGTTCATCGGATCCACTTTCCACAGAGTGATTCCCAATTTTATGGTCCAAGGCGGCGACTTCACACGTGGTACAGGTGTTGGTGGTAAATCAATCTATGGCGACACGTTCCCTGACGAGAACTTTACTCTGAAACACGATCGCAAGGGTAGGTTATCGATGGCTAATCGTGGTAAGGACACCAATGGGTCTCAGTTCTTCATCACTACTGCGAAAGAAACGTCATGGTTAGACGGAAAGCATGTGGTCTTTGGTCAGGTCGTAGATGGAATGGATGTGGTCAACTACATACAGCATGTGTCCAGGGACTCCCAAGACAAACCTTTGGAGCCGGTCAAGATTACAAATTGTGGTGAGTGGACGCCTGACCTCTCTTCATGAGCTGGCTTAGTAATAACATTATATAGTATACATACATAGTCGATACCAAATTCAGTTTATAATGTTGAAGATAATTTAGTATGATTAAGCAAATTCTAGAAAAGAAAGTTCTACAAGAGAGGCCATGGGGTAACAGGTCAAACACGACGCCTAAGTAGTAACATTCACGTCTGGCACATATATCAGTTATCAACTGGAAGACATATACAGTTTTGAAATACGACTTCGACATAAGCAGTCACCAAAGTGCTTATACATCTCAGCTCGTGCAGTGTGATATTTTGCAGGAATGATGCAAAGAGTGGAAGAACAAGAAGAAAGTTGTTGTTCTTTTAATGCATCTTGGTAGTTTATGAGAGGAGTATTGTGGTTGTTTGCTGTGACTAGTGCTGTAGCGTTGCTGTTTGTTTTTAATCATGATGGACATGCAAGTGAGAAAAGTGAGGAAGCCGCCTGCCTGCACCCAGTGCAGGAAGAGAAAGATCGGGTGCGACAGGGCAAAACCAATATGTGGTAATTGTGTCAAATATAACAAACCGGACTGCTTCTATCCAGATGGACCCGGTAAGATGGTTGTTGTGCCCTCTGCATCCGGAATGTCCACGCACGGCAATGGCCAAGGTGCCAACCATTTTAATCAGGGAAACGGTGTAAATCAGAAAAACGTGATGATTCAAACGCAGTATCCGATAATGCAAACGTCGATGGAAGCCTCAAGCTTCTCATTTAGTCCTTCTGTGGATACCGCCATGCAGTGGAACAAAGCTGCTAGCTACCAAAATAATAACACTAGTAGTAACACTGCTCCTCGTCAGAATAGCAGTAACATTAATGGTAATGTTCATGGTAACACTATTGTGAGAAGTGATAGCCCCGATGTGCCCTCCATGGATCAAATCAGAGAATACAACACGCGATTACAACTCGTTAATGCCCAAGGTTTTGACTATATGGATCACGCATACTCTTTTAATGTTGGGATGAATCAGGATTCGGCAGTTTTCGATTTAATGACTTCTCCATTTACTCAAGAGGAAGTATTGGTCAAAGAAATAGACTTTCTGAAGAGCAAATTGGTAGATTTACAAAACTTACAGCTTAAAAGCTTGAAAGAAAAGTCGAACTCAAATGCCGGTAATTCCACCACTAGCAAAATTGGTAAGACAATTGACGACGCTAAGAAAAGTAAGATTAGTCGTAAAAGAACCGAGTTTGGACATCTAAGTTCTAAACCCTCCTCCTCATCACAAAAATGCTTTACAGCCTTAGCACTAACAGATGTTCAAAGTTTAGTTCAGGTGAAACCTTTGAGGGATACTCCTAATTATCTTTTCACGAAGAACTTTATTATTTTGAGGGATCATTACCTTTTCAAGTTCTATAATATCTTGCACGATATCTGCCATATTAATCAGTTCAAAATTAACCCCCTTATCAATAATAGTCATCAAGAATTTACGGATGTTGGCAAGGTAAAGTTTCCATCAAAAGCAATAATTATCGAGATGCTAAACTCTGGTATCGTTGGGAATCTCAATATTGAAGAATTTTTGCCAATCTTAGAGAAGACCCACTTACTGAAATTTGTTAATGAATCTTTTCCAGATGGTGAGTCCTGTTCTTCATTTACAACTAATAATCTTCCTTTATTTCAACTGACTAAATTAGGTCAGTTGACTGTGCTCCTGTTGCTTTTGAACGATTCAATTACTTTATTCAATAGACAGACCGTTAACGTCAGCGTCTTGGAATTGCTAGACAATTTGAGGTTGATTCGGAGCCAAATCACATTGACAGATCTGGAATCTTATGATCAAGAGACAATCAAATTCATCGCAATGGCGAAGTTTTATCAATCTTTATACATGCATGATGATCAAAAAACAAACTTAGACGAAGACCTAAATTGTCTGTTAAGCTTTCAAATAAATGATTTCAAATTATTTCATTTTCTGAAAAAAATGTACTACTCAAGACATTCACTTCTAGGTCAATCTTCATTCATGGTCTCCACCACTGAAAACTTATCACCAATACCTTCTTCCATTGATACAAATGAAATTTCTTTGATTGCTAACGATTTAGAACTATTGGAAACGCAAACAAAATTGATAAATACTCTGCAAGATATTCCTTTTTATTTGCCAGTAGATTTGGCCCAAGTTGAAAGTTTGCTAGAAACACTAACTTCGGGTGTCAATAAATTGTTGGGCTCATATGAAAATGATAACAAAGTCGGTAAAGAGTTGAAAGATGCCTTGAACTTTTTTAATACCATTGTGTATACAAATTTTTTCTTTTTCATTCAAAATGAATCATCATCATCCATGGGAGTTCAACATTCTTCTAACAAAGATAAGGTACTAAGCTCTGAAAAATGCGCAAATAATTTGATGAACATTATTTCCACTATGCGAATTTTTTATTCTGTGTCATTTAACCTCATTTTCCCAATTAAGTCGCTAAAATCGTTTTCAAGTATCGAAAATCATTTCAATTCTAGTGGCAATGAGTTTTTATTTACACACCATTTTGTTCAAATATTACAGAACTTCATAATGATAACGTTTGCCATTTTCCAACGTTGTGAAGTGATATTATACGACGAATTTTATAGAAACCTTTCGAATGAGGAAACCAATGTTCAATTACTATTGATTCATGATAAAATTTTGGAAATTTTGAAAAAACTAGAAATTATCATATCCTTTTTACGAAATGAGACAGATCACAACGGGAATTTTCAATCTAATAAAAGTTTCAACAAGGCTTTGAATCTGATCAAATATATGCTTAGATTTAGCAAGAAAAAACAAAATTTTGCGAGGAACTCCGATAATAATAATGCCACAGATTTTAGTCAGTCAGTGAAAAATAAAAATGTGCTTTTGAAATTCCCTGTCAGTGAACTGAACAAGATATATTTGAAATTCAAGGAAATTTCAGATTTTTTAATGGAGAGGGAAATATTCCAGAAAAATATAATTGTTGACAAGGAACTGGAATCAGATAATCTAGGTATTACTACGGCAAACTTCAATGATTTCTATGATGCATTTTATAATTAGGAAAACGGGTACCTTGACCGACATTTGGACGCTATACGTACATATGTATATGTGTGTGTTTGTATTTAGAACACTTTTGTATTATTTTCTTTGTGTGTGTAGGTTTATATGGATAATTTTGATTAATACTCTAATATTTTGTTTAATCAATTGTCGAGGCATTGCTTCCATTTAATTAATAAAGGATTTATTGCTGTTAAGTTTTAGAGATTCTTTTGCTGGCATTTCTTCTAGAACCAAAAAGAGTGATGCGATGCGCCTTTTCCGCTGAGAGCCTTCCAGCAAAAAAGACTACAAGCACATGATAGAATGCCAGAACCATATAAAAGAGGAGCAAAAAGCTTCAGATTTGAAGATTAAATTAGAACCACTATTCATTCTTTGTACATTCTATAGAAACCATCAAAATAAAACAAAACAAATCATCCAATTAATCATTACACAAAATGTTCAGCAAATTAGTTAACTTCCAAAACGAAGGTCACGAATGCCAATGCAAATGTGGTAGCTGCAAAAACAATGAACAATGTCAGAAATCGTGCAGCTGCCCAACAGGTTGTAACAGCGACGACAAATGCCCTTGCGGTAACAAGTCTGAAAAAACTAAGAAGCCATGCTGTTCTGAATAATTAAATGAAATATCTTTATTATATTCCTAGATTTGCTGTTATAATTCTTTCTAAAGAAAGAAAGCCAATCAACTATTATACTCAGTTTGAGTACTATATGGTATTTCTTTAAACGGTTTGTCATTTTATAGGTATTTATGTCAGTAACTAAGAAAAGGTAAGTACGTATCGTGTATATTTGTCTTAAGAAAAAAAATGATAATATTATTATTATATCTGGTTCCCTTTGTCCAAAATATTCTCAAATAGATTGTCAACTTTGCTGAATGAAGTGGAAAGCAGTGTGTTTACTACCTATTAATACTAGGACTTTGTTCCTTCAGGTCATTTTTCATTGGTTAACTACGCTAGCACCATAATTGTATCATACAGAAATGTACAAGTTCTTAAACGAGAAGGTGATTTCAGGTAATGACTTTATATTTAATATACACTTTAAACATATATAGATATATATACACATGCGCCGCACTCTATGAAAATTCAAATTTTATTTTCATACAGGAGTAAAAATGAGAGGAAATATCTAAGATATTGAAAGTAATCAACTTTTAGCTTTCTTTACAGCTTCGGATTCACTAGAGTCCTTGTCAAGTACATTAGAAGATCTCTTTTTAGCATTGTTGACTTGTTTGGAGAAAATTGAGCCTAATTCAGAAGGATTAGCAATTTCCATCAAACCCTTGTTGAAAGTGGATAAATGAACCTGGACACCATCAATGGTAACCATGTTGCCTTCGTGTGTTTCTTCAGTTTTTTCCTTTTTAGCGAAAAGTTCATCAAGAACGTCTTGGTTATAGTATAATGGCAATACAGGCGATTTATTCGTCTTGATAAAAATGGATCTGATTGAGAACGCCTTGATTAATTGTTCTGAGATCAATTCAACATTATCTACGAACTCTTCTGGCTTTAGCCATTCCAAATTACCTAAGTGAACGTTTAAAGTGGTACCTCTTGGGAGTTTGACAGGCAATTGACTCAAATATACCTTTCTGATACTGTTTGTTAAAGTGTTCAAGCAGAACTCCTTATTCGCATGCGTTTTAATTGCTATAGGTGTGGTTTCCACTTTGTTGTAGGCTTTGCCTCCCATAAGTTTTGGCAAAGATGTAACTATGCTGTCGTCAGCTAAGATCAGAGAAAACTGGGATATAAAAGCACTTCTAGCTTCATATGCTTTGTAGACAGTCTTCAAGTCTTTGCCGCAAATAATTTCATCAATTTTGATTCCTTCTGAATCTAACTTGTCGAATATATCATCTTGTGACACTTTTTTGACGTCAGAATCTTTTAGAACCAATAAAATTTTGAAATCCTTAACTGAAGTTACACTGGCTTGTTTCCAAGGCCTGTAAAAAGAATGTTTAATATTCAGTAATTTCAACTTGAAAGATTTGGAAGTTCCAGTGAAGGATTTGTTATTTACTACAATCAATTGTAAATCTTTCTTCAATTCTTCTTCGTCATCTTCCAATAAATTTATCTTACCATTACTTTCCTCTTCGTTAACATTGCCTTGTGGTTTCGAAGTAAATTTTATGAGCTCACCAATAGCTTTACTGACTCGTTCTTTAGGAATAACTGCAGAAGACTTCTTTTCAGCAACCTTCTTCTTTTCAGCAACCTTCTTCTTTTCTTTTCTTGGTGTGCCCACAGGTGTGGATTTCTTTGAATTACCCTTTTTGACCATTTTATACTTTATACTTAGAAGCGTGGGTTTGTTGTCTGTCTGCTATCGAATATTTCTTGTCAAGTACACTACTCTTAACAGTACTAATATTTCTCGCTACTTTCCAAAATTTGCGATGAGCTTGTGTTTGAAAAAAATTTTCTCAGGAAAATACTTCTTTAGTTTTAGTAAGAAGTGACATCTACGACGCAATTAAATAATGTGGGTGATGAGGAATGAAAACACAGTAGCAATAGCTGATTAGTTGTTTAACGGCGTATACTAGGAATTTATGGTTCTATATAGTTATTTACTATTTTGACGATCTTTCTTGTTTGTTCTCCATCAGATAGAGTACAAAAAGCTATCAACAAAGTATATTAAAGGTTATTTGTGACCAGCCCTCATTACCAATAATAGAGTTTGTTATAGCAATACAGTAGAGGAGACAAAGTGAAAGTCATAAAGGTTAGGTATAGACATTCTTTTACTTTCTTTACTTTTACCTCTTGTTAATCCTATGGGCCATTTCGAATTATTAACTGCTGAACAGAAAAATATCCATAAAGGTAAAAACGAATGATAAGATAGAAGGGAAAGAAAAAAAATAAAAACTAAAATCGTTTTACAAAATAAATACGAATCTTATTTCTAATGGAGGAGTTTTCCACGAATAAAAAAAGGACAACAAAACTACGGACGTTGTGGAGTAGCTTTTTTCATGACGATTAAGAAGAGCTTGGAAATAGCTCTTCCTTCAATGGGACACCCAATTCTTGCCTGACATCCTTCAGTTCATCCAAGTAGGCTTTGTATTGGTCCTCATTTTCAACCTTATATTTCAAAGCTTCAAAGACTCTAATGGCGGTAGGCAAATCATTGACTCTTCTGGCGGCTCTCAAAGCTTTTTCAATAACCGCGGGAGCAGGAACCAAATCATAGGAGAAACAATTGTTCAACACTCTTTGTACCTCAAATAAATCATATGCTTCATCGAACTCCTTCTCGTATCTGGCAGTAAATTCCTCAAAGGTTTCTTCGTCATGTGCATCAGAGTACTTCCTGCTTTGAATCAATGAGCTTCTGGTCAATTTAGGTGCAGAATAAGCACCAGGTCTAGCTCTCAATAACGTTCTATTTATGACTGGATTTCTGAATATGGCCCTCGATAACATTATTGTATGCTGTTTGGTTTATGTGTCAAATACAATTGTTCAGTTGTTTATTCCTGCTATTCAATTTAAGATTCAATAAAATTTTTGGAATCGTATTGATAGATAGGTATGCTAAACTTCAGGTGCGATGTAAAGAATGAGGTAACCTTTAAAATCTGTCACCTTGATAAGCGAGTAATTCTTGATCTTTATTAATGCTTTGCCCGTACCAATTAGGTCCCTTTTCATAGGGAGATTCAAACAGAGCAGCAAGTGGCGGAAATAACGCGCGAGACCCTGATTGGCTCGTATTCGGCGACAAGGCTATTAGTATACTCAACATGTCTGCGTTTTAATTTTGACTTCATATTGAAGTGATGTTGATTAAAATGTTTACTTAGTGCTAATTAAGAAAGTTAGATTATAGGTGAACTTCTTTGCCCGTAGTAAAGCCCAGTAGCATGTAGAAGTTCAGACCCGAAATGACCAGCCACACTAGAACTGCGAGCACAGTGACTATTATTCCATTGCTCATGTCCTTGTACTTTGTAGCAGGAGAAACTAGGCCACGCTCCTGTGAGCTGCTGCCAATGCCCATGTCTTCCAACTCAATGGTCTCATCGTCTTCGTTTTGGTTAACTCCGTGTCGTTTATCCGTAGTTCTTGAAAGTTCTTTGTCACGATTGAGCTGTACACGCATGATCTTCTTGCTAGAGGTGAAGTAAAGTAAAGGTGCTGAAACAAAGGGTAGCAGCAGAGAAAGTACCACTTGTGAAGCATTTAGAGCACCCGAGAGACCGCTACGTCCAGCCACAAGAACTAAAATCAAACAAGGCGTGATAGCAACGGCTCTTGTAGCGGATCTCCTCAATGCCGGAGAAACAGTCCAGTTTAAGAATCCCTCGCTAACCATCTGTCCACTCAAGGTGCATACGATACCTGCACTTTGTCCCGAAAACAGCAATGCCAGCACGAATACTGTCCCTGCCCCCTTAGAAAGGGTACTGGAGAGCAGGTTGTAAATAGAAAATAAGTCAGCTTCCTCGGCATTCTGAGTGGACCCGTAAAGAGTAGCACCAGATACAATAAGGATAGCACAGTTGACAAAAAGTGCCACTGTGAAAAGTGAGATCAGCAATTCCGTTATAGTGAAATGTAAAGTTTCGCTGATGGCCTCGTAAGATGGCCTGTAATTATGGTGATTGTTGTCCATATCGTTCACGTCTGGTGAATAGTGTCCGTTCTTGATATCGTACTCTCTTAATCTTGGTTGGACCACGCCTGATCCCAGATATAATGAATGAGGCATCACTGTGGCACCCAAAATTGCTAAACTCAAATACAGACCATCACCTTCAAAAACAGCTTTGCTGGGAAGAAATCCAGAAAATATTTCTTTGGCAGGACCCAATTTGGCGTAAAACAATTCCACTGTGAAACAGACCACGGTCAGAACCACCAATAAAGAAACAAACGCTTCGAATATTCTAATACCTTTCATAGACCCATTAGGTTTGTAAGCGAGCAAGACAATCAAAACGTCTACCACAGTAAGAATGACACCTAGGGCGAGTGGTATATGGAAAAGAATATTCAGCGAAATAGCAGTACCCACCACCTCTGCTAGATCTGTGGCAATAATTGCCATTTCTGCCAGAATATAAAGAGTAATATTAAGCCCAAAAGGCAGATGTTTTTTACAATTCTGCGCCAAATCTAGGCCTGTGACGGCACCTAACCTAGCGCAGAGGTACTGCCAAAACGCAGCCATGAAATTGGAAACCAGGACGGAAAACAAAAGCTTGTATCGATGAGCAGAACCTGCTGCCACGGCCGTACTATAGTTACCAGGGTCCATGTACGATACAGAAACCATTAAACCAGGACCAACAAATTTGGCATATTTCCTCAACATTCCGATTATACTCCAAGATGTTGAATTTGGCTGTATTGGTGTCATATGAGGCAACTCATGGATGGTATTGGCATCGTCATACGCATGGCTAGTGGCATCGTCGTCTGCTTGGAATTCATCGCTCCGTTTAATAGGTTCATATTCTTGGGACGCCATCAAATATAAACACTTTAAAGTAAAAAATGGGTTGCAAACGATGATTATGATGCGTGAGGATTAATGCCAGACAGAAAAGCTATTATGAGATGTTGTACGTATAGATAAACGTCCGCACAAACTTATATTGTTGGAAATATCAGTAAAAATTGACGTTGAGGCTCAGTTCAATTTCTCTTTTTGGGCAGTTCTTCGAGAAAGAGTGAAATTACTGTTAAATAGGCTCTTTGTAAGCAACGTTGAGATTCTCCGGGTGTATTTTTCGCGCTAAGCGGGGCTAGATACATAACAGAAGGGAAAAAGAGAGGCATTACATACTTAAGGTTCGTTCTATAAAGAGCACAAATATGTATATATATATATATATATGTATAGTATACGCATATAACCTTTTACTTCACACACCCTGCGTGTGATAATGAAAAGGCTAAAAAGCAGGTGTAACTCACAACTTATTCAGAAGTTTCTTGCAAGGAAGAGGTAATTTGTTCAACAATTGGTCTGATAATATCTTTCTTGTTTGGAACCATATGGCCACCAGGGTGTTCGTAAGCTAGCACCTTTTCCTTGTTACCATCTTGTGCTTTTAGGTAAATGTCGTATAAGTACTTGGATCTAACGGAAGGGACAGCTTGGTCGGAAGCACCGTAGATGAAGATCATCTTCGTCTTCATGTCGGGTTTTACCGCAAATGAGTCTCTAAATTTTTCGGTTATTCTTAGTTCGCCAGGATGTTCTGGGTCTGGCTCAGTGAAAGAATAGCCAGAAATTACCACGCTGACTTTGAATTCCGGATGATCAGGAATAAGTTCGGAGATCTTGTTGGTGATGATGGAAGATAATGCAGCACCTTGAGAAAAGCCAACAATACCATCGTATGGGCCGTTGGCCTTGATGTGATCGACAACAGACTTCAAACCCGCAGAAATGTCCAATTCGTGGGAGATTTCGCTATGGTAGAACCACGCTCTGTTAACATCTGCATCCAGAGTAGCTTGCCATTTATCTTCATCCATTTCAAATGGCAAGTCTTTCTTTTCCAGAAGAACTGGCGCATCGATATAATCACATTGCACATTAGCCTTCTTCAGTAATTTTCTAATACCAGATGATTTTTCCGAGAAAACTTTACCGTTTTGCAAGAAACCTTGCAAGAAGAGTAATTTGGGAACTTGTACAGTCATTTTTCGTTTTTTACAAGCAATGTGGTTCTGATATCAGTTGCTACTTTTAAGAAACAACTAAAAACTATGCCAACCTTACCTGACATCCTGCCCACTCTTATATGATTTATATACAGTATGCATTGCAGCCAAAAAAAGCTAGAAAAATGAAGAAAAAGAAAGAAAATATGCGGAATATGCAAAAGTGCAAAAATTTTATTTTTTTCCATGGCCTACGCGTGTTGCCTTTTGAAGATCCGGATCAATGTACTAACTAACAATGACGTAAGCGGAACAGAATTATGCAACATTAAAAGGAAAAAGTGTGCAAAAAAATCAATCATCCCATGCATACGGCGACTTGGCTCTCAATCGGGGGCCATATTTGGTGAATAAGAACGGGACCGGGATCATTGCTACAGTGACCATTGCTAACAAGAAGCCGGCCCAGTTCACACCCATCGCCTCGTACATTTGTAGTCCAAAAAGAGGGAAAATACCAGCCATTATGCATCTCACAAAGGTGTTACAAGCCATGCCAGAGGCTGCATATCTACGGTAGGCGTCCACTGTATATGCGAAAACACCGGTAAAAACGAAATAGACGCCTGAACCAAAAACGGCACTCCCTATAATAGGTGCAATCCAATGAACATTCTTGTAGCAAGTAAATGCAAAGATGAACAACCCAATCGGGGTCAAAAAGGCACCATAAAATAAAGGCTCAAATCTCATTTCGGGTGTCTTGACACCGTTATTTCTTTTGACTTTCCATTCAAAAGTTTTTTGGAACAACAAACAGGTGGGAGCGGAAAGAATCATTCCTACCATGATGCCAATGTAAGAGCATGCTATCTCCATTGGTCCAAAGTTATAAAGTTTCTTGAACACATAAGGGAAGGCTACAAAATATAGATATATGATGGCAAGTTCTAGTCCAGTATAGAAACACAGCACACTCATCATTCGATCCCGAAATAGCAGTCCAAATGGCCTTCTGGTTGAGAGGAAGATTGCAGAAAGTAGAGAAGTCTTTTCTCTCACTACTTCCAAGGGGGCATAATAGTGCTCATCGTTTTTCTCTTTTCTTAATCTCTTGGCTTTACGTATTAGCAGCATTGGCTTATAGGTTTCAGGGATGGTGAACATTATCAGAACAAGACAACACCCTGAAGTGATTAGAAGTGTGATAAATGTCCATTTATAACTTTCATGGTATAGAGCGCCACCAATGATTGGTCCCAAAGAGGGTCCTAAGAACGCGGATGTGGTATATATCGCCATGGGAATCCCGATTTGGTCCTTATCAAATATATCGGCTATGGCACCGCCAGCCACACTAAGAAAGGCTGAACCAAAAAATCCGGATAGAAACCTACCAAACATGACGCCTGTGATGGTTCTGGACCAAATGGTCAGACATTGCCATATGATACTGAGAGTAAGAGCGTACAGAAATGTGATTCTCCGTCCATATAGTTCACTTAGTGGAGAAAGAAACAGGGGACCTATACCCAACCCAAATACATACAGCGTAATACCTAGAGTGCTGACTTCGTGCGATATATGGAATGATTTGATGATGTGTGCTGAAGGAAGCGTCCAACTGGACGAGATCATCGTAATCACCATGGATGTGAACGTGATTAGGGAGGAAATGTAATAGCGGCGGACTGTGCTCATATGACGTGCAATATCTTCGGGATCTGCGAGATCCTCACTGAAGATTACTTCATGCACTTCCCTGCCGTCATCTTTCCGTTCACTACTCAATTCCAAGTCTACTTTTACTTCTCTATCTGAAAGTATTGAGCAATGATCTTCTTCAGTGAGTTTTGATGACGATGACAGCACGTTCGCTGCTGGAACTTCTGAGGCCATTTTCCGTTGTGATATCCGTGTACATTTGTTTCCAACTATGCAATGAGATGCCATCAACCAATTACAGGTCAAATATGGTCTTTATATATATATAAGTGACTGTACTGCGTCTAGTGATAAGTACTGTTGCAAGACTATATGAACTGTAAATTTCCGCTTCATCGCTGAAAAAAACTTTGCGTATTACTCATCTCTAACAATAGTTAACGTTAACACCGCACGAGCGGCGTAAAGAGTGCTAATCTCCGCTCCAATGCCGGATTTTAACGCAGTTCTAACTCCGGTGATAGTTGCACAAAACATATAATTAGTCAGCCAGTGGAGGCCAATTCCTTCGTTGTCAGTAGTATTCGTGATTATTGTCCTCACCCAACCCTCGTACAATTAAAAATGCATGTTGCTCTCGGAACACACTCTCTTCCATTTAACTTCAATGAAGAAAAAGAAAGGGATTCCCCAAATATACAATAGCTGGCTATTCTCCGTTGCAAATCGTCAAAAAAGTTGTTGTCACCTGCAATAAGAAAAAACCTTATCGTTGACACATTTCTTTAAGAGTATAAGAAATTTCTTCTTAATTGCCAGTAAACGCCATTTCGACGCGGCGAAAAAGAGAAAAAGTAATTTTTGAACGTCAAGTATCTTCATCATATTTTCACTCGTTCTGAAAACTTTTTCTTCTACTTCTAAGCAGGTGTGGGAACTTTGACACATTTTTTTTCTTCTCCTTTTTTTCCCTTGTGATGGCGATCAAGCTTTTTACTTAATGCGTTGCCTAATTTTATTGTTTCATCTTCTCTTCACCGAACTTTGTTCAATCCGCCGTTTCTTTTGGTGTGTTCCTATTTAATCAAGCTAACTTACCGTATCAGCCTGCTATGAGCCGTGAAGTGCTGCCAAACAATGTTATTCCCTTGCACTATGACATTGCATTAGAACCTGACTTCAAAACCTTTACGTTTGAAGGGTCCCTCAAGGTTGATTTACAAATCAACGATCACTCCATTAATTCAGTTCAATTGAATTGCCTAGAAATAGACTTACATTCAGTCTATATTGAAGGAGTCAGTGCCATTGAAGTTAGCAGAAACGAAAATCAACAAACGGTCACCTTTTTCTTTCCCAATGGAACTTTTGAGAGTCTAGGGCCTTCCGCAAAGTTAGAAATTAAGTTTACTGGCATTTTAAATGATCAAATGGCTGGATTTTATAGAGCAAAATATACGGATAAAGCTACAGGTGAGACCAGGTACATGGCTACCACTCAAATGGAGGCTACCGATGCTAGAAGGGCCTTCCCTTGTTTTGATGAACCAAACTTGAAAGCTACTTTTGACATTACTTTAATCTCTGAACCGTTTTTAACTCACTTGTCTAACACGGATGTCAAAACTGAAACTGTTAAAGAAGGGAGAAAATTTACAACTTTTAATACTACTCCAAAGATGTCTACATATTTGGTAGCTTTTATCGTTGCCGACTTGAAATACGTGGAAAACAATGGTTTCCGTATTCCAGTGAGAGTTTATTCCACTCCAGGCGATGAAAAACTTGGTCAATTTGCTGCCGACTTGGCTGCCAGGACCTTAAGTTTTTTTGAGAATACTTTTGGCATAGAATACCCGTTGCCAAAGATGGATATGGTGGCAGTTCACGAGTTTTCTGCGGGCGCTATGGAGAACTGGGGGCTGGTCACTTATAGAGTTATCGACTTGTTATTAGACATGCAAAATTCGAGTTTGGACCGTATTCAAAGGGTTGCAGAAGTTATTCAACATGAACTGGCTCACCAATGGTTTGGCAACTTGGTAACTATGGACTGGTGGGAAGGTTTGTGGTTGAATGAAGGATTTGCCACCTGGATGTCATGGTACTCCTGCAACGAATTTCAACCAGAATGGAAAGTTTGGGAACAATACGTTACTGACAACTTGCAACGTGCTTTAAATTTAGACTCATTAAGATCTTCTCATCCAATTGAAGTTCCTGTTAAGAATGCGGACGAAATTAACCAGATTTTTGATGCGATTTCATATTCTAAAGGATCTTCTTTATTGAGGATGATCTCGAAATGGTTAGGTGAAGAAACCTTCATTAAAGGTGTGTCCCAATATTTGAATAAGTTCAAATATGGTAATGCGAAAACTGAAGATTTATGGGACGCCTTAGCAGACGCTTCTAGTAAGGATGTGCGTTCGGTGATGAACGTTTGGACTAAAAGCGTCGGTTTTCCAGTATTATCTGTTAAAGAGCAGGGGAACAAAATTATATTATCTCAGCATCGTTATTTGAGTACTGGAGATGTTAAAGAGGAAGAGGATACCACTATATACCCTATTTTATTAGCTCTGAAAGATGATAAAGGTATTGACAACTCTTTAGTATTAAACAAAAGATCTGCTACTTTTGAAGTAAAAAACCAAGACTTCTTTAAGATAAATGGTGATCAATCTGGTACTTTTATCACTTCTTATTCGGACGAAAGATGGGCCAAGCTATCTAAGCAAACGAAATTATTATCTGTTGAAGATCGTGTTGGCTTAGTTGCCGATGCGAAATCTCTTTCTGCATCTGGCTATACATCCACTACAAACTTCTTGAACTTGATTTCCAATTGGAAAAGGGAGCAGTCATTTGTTGTTTGGGAGCAAATTACCAACAGTTTATCTGCTCTGAAATCTACTTGGGTTTTCGAACCTGAAAATATTCTGGATGCTCTTGATAAATTTACTTTGAAGTTAGTGTTTAGCAAACTTTCTGAATTGGGATGGAATATCAGCGAAGATGACTCCTTTGCCACTCAACGATTAAAGGTCACCCTTTTCAGTGCCGCATGTACTTCAGGTAATAAAAAAATGCAATCCATTGCTGTGAAAATGTTCGATGAATACACCAATGGAGACGAAAGGGCCATTCCTGCGCTGTTCAAGCCAACTGTTTTCAGTACCGTTGCAAAGATTGGTGAAGAAGATAGCTACGAGAAAATTTTCCAGATATACCAAAATCCTGTTTCTTCAGATGAGAAAATTGTTGCCTTGAGATCTTTGGGCAGATTTGAAGATAGTAGACTTTTAGAAAGGACTTTGACCTATCTGTTGGATGGGACAGTTTTGAACCAAGATTTTTGCATTCCAATGCAAGGTATCAGAACTCACAAGAAGGGTATCGAAAGATTGTGGACATGGATGCAAGAATATTGGGACGAAATTTCTAAGAGATTACAACCAGGTTCGCCTGTGTTAGGGGGCGTATTGACATTGGGTTTAGCTAACTTCACATCCTTTGAAGCTCTTGAAGAAATTAATGCATTCTATAGTAAAAAGGCCACTAAAGGTTATGATCAAACCTTAGCTCAGGCACTAGACACTATCAGAGCTAGGGCACAATGGGTGAATAGAGACCGTGATGTTGTTGCTACGTACTTACATGATCATGGATATGATAAATAGTGGTTTTAGAACAGCTCATGAAATTAATATACGTATGTTAAATAAGTGAAAGTAAATGTAACAGATAAGAAAATTCACAACCTGCCAATTTATAAATGTTTCGTAGATAATGGAAAATGGATTAGAGAATGGTCCTATCAACAAGACATGTTCTCATGTACAGAAAGCCTTTCCTCTGCTCGCCGGAAAAATTGGATGAGTATCAACAGGCGTGCGTCATTGCGAGATTTTCCACCTGATGATGTAAGAAAAAAAAAAAACTTTCTGGGATGATGCATCGAGTGATTTCATTGTTGCATACCTTGTACTTGTAGAAATGGTATTAATAAATTTTCTTTGCCTCTTACTTCATCTTTAATTGTTTCCTGTACAACCTGGGTTTTTTCATCATTACCTGAGAGAAAAAAGAAGTTATCAGTTGGAACATCTACATACACACATACTATGACTATAGATCTGGCTTCTATTGAGAAATTCCTGTGTAAACTAGCTACTGAAAAAGTAGGTCCAATAATTAAATCCAAATCAGGCACTCAAAAGGATTATGATTTGAAGACTGGTTCCAGGAGGGTCGATATTGTGACTGCAATCGACAAGCAAGTTGAAAAGTTGATTTGGGAGTCAGTAAGAGCCCAATATCCGAATTTTAAATTCATTGGAGAAGAAAGCTACGTGAAAGGGGAGACTGTGATTACTGATGATCCTACTTTCATCATCGATCCAATTGATGGGACCACAAACTTTATTCATGACTTTCCATTTAGCTGTACTTCTTTAGGGCTAACAGTAAACAAAGAACCCGTAGTTGGCGTTATTTATAATCCTCACATTAACCTTCTGGTATCAGCTTCTAAAGGGAACGGTATGAGGGTCAATAATCAGGACTATGACTATAAATCAAAACTAGAGTCTATGGGTTCTTTAATATTAAATAAATCCGTGGTCGCATTACAGCCAGGTTCAGCTAGAGAGGGAAAGAATTTTAGGACGAAAATGGCTACCTATGAGAAATTACTATCCTGTGACTACGGTTTTGTTCACGGATTCAGAAACCTAGGATCTTCTGCAATGACTATGGCTTATATAGCTATGGGATACCTCGATAGTTATTGGGATGGGGGCTGTTATTCATGGGATGTCTGCGCAGGGTGGTGTATTTTAAAAGAGGTAGGTGGTCGTATAGTAGGTGCCAACCGAAATGAGTGGAATATCGGAGTCGACAATAGGACATATTTAGCTATTAGGGGAACAATAAACAAAGAAAGTGACGAACAAACAAAATATATCACGGACTTCTGGAATTGTGTTGATGGCCAGTTAAAATATGACTGATTATTGAAGCAAAATGCCTATTATAAAAGTAGGAATGAGTAAGAGAAAAATGACAGCTGATTGAAACATTTACAGCTGACCATGGATGTATAGATATACTAATAATATAATAATAATAAAATAAATAATAAATAACAATAGGGCAATAAATAACGCTCATTGGTTATAGATGTATAGGCAACCGTCCTGGCCCCATAGACCAAATACGCCAACTAGAGGCATCCAGCCTTCACCTCCTCCAAACCTTTCAGCTAAATGCAAAGCTTTCTCTAGACGGTTTGACTCTAATGGCTTACCTATACTAAAGCCACGTATACACAACATACCTTGCCTCTTCTCTATGTTTAAACGAGGGTTAGTTTCCGTCTCCACCATTTTTCCCTCTAAGGTGGTGCTTAATGTACCATAACAAACAACGCTATCATCTACTGGTTTCTCAAAAACTCTATAATCGTAAAAGTTGGTATGTGCCACAGGTCCCATGATAGCATATGGACAATATAATTCAAGGACCACACGAGATGCCAACTGTGCTCTCATCTTGTTCAACTGTTTAGTACTAGGGGTTGTTCTCTGATTTTTCTTTTCTAGAATAGGAATTTTTTCAGGAAACGCTGAGATAACTTCAGCATCTCTTACATTATCCGTTAAATAAACACACCTTAATTTCTGGAGAGAATGTGGCTCGATTTTGGCAATTTTTGTAAAAATACCTTCGCTCAGTAAATTTGTGGCCCAGGATAAGCAAATTTTGTTTAGCAATCCATTTTTTGAACTAGAATCTAATAATTTGGTTACATCTTTAGTCTCAATAAATAGCAGTGTAGTTTCTTGCAAGGACTTACAGTCCAAATTCGCTGGGTTGATAAACGATGCACACCCGCCATGCAGTAAGACTGCAAAAAGTTTTCCCCAAATCTGTAGGCTTGTACTGGAAGTCGCAAGTTTTGATGAAATAGTTAGGTGATCATTTTTATTCAATTCATTTCCCAAGGGAAAACCTTTAACGAATTCGGCTATATTGCTCACCAGGCAGATTTGGTTAAAACTATTCGTTCCATTCCATGGGGAAGTTACGTATGCAAAAGGCTTCTTATCGTCAGAGTTGTCATCTGGTGGTGTATATTGGTACTCCGTATCGTTAGTAAACCCTTCTACAAGTTCTTTCCAAGTAGTAACTTTAGTGTCTGTGTCAAGTTCTGGTGATCTCGTAGGATCATCACAAACAATTATTAGCCTGTACCAATCCTCGCTGCCGTTTAACATCTTAAAAGATCTCCAGGAATCGATGATCAGAACGTCAATATCATTTACTCGTTGTCTAGGGACCGCCGGCAAAAAATGAGGTATAGAACCAGTCTTTAGAGAGACCATCATGGAGGCTAATGTGAGAGTAAAGCCTTCTATCGTTGCGATAGAATTAGATATACCGATATTTTTGAAGTTCTCAGTAGAGAGTTTCTCAAATATGCGCTTAGCCATACCATTAAGTTCACCTAACGAAAGACTTTTCTCGGCCCCTGTAAACTTAATGGTATTCTTTCCCTTGGAAACCTCCATTATGGCATTCCAAACATCACTGAAATTACCATTTCTTATTTTGTACTTCAAAGAAAGCCCCAATCCTGTTGTCAATGGGAACCCAGTAGGTACTAAGATGCTTCTATAATATGCTGTTTCATTTTCTTTACGGACACTGGAAATGCTAGATTGTTGTGATAACGCAACTGTCGTCAGGTCTCTCTTAAAATCTAGTAGAAAAGAACTGAGCAACCAATTGGCACTCAGCAGAATTACTAATAATGTTATTAGCAGTTGTAGTAGAAATGACCAATTCATTGCGCACTCACTTTTACCGCTTGTCTAACTATTTTTTGTTGTCAAAAAATCTCGTGCACTTCAACTGTCGAGCACTTAAGACGCTTGAAGCCAATCTATAGTAAAGATATAAATCACTTCGGAGCAATTTACATTCAATGCAGTTTCTCAAAATCGCTGTCGTTTATGATTCCATTTTAGAACTTTCTCTCTTTTAACGACGCCCGAAAGGAAACAAAAGTTTGATGACGAAATTCTTCAACTAGTAGACTAAGGGTCCTGAGGTTCCCAATGATTTCAATCCAAAGGTAAGATAGTTGGAATATCAAAAGTATGAACTGTGATGGGGCCCATCCGTCTAACTGCTTGCCAAAAGGGCTACTCGTCTTTGGTCTCGAGCTCAATCTCTCCCGCTCTGTGCATCGTTATATTACTAGTCAACAAACATATGATGTGGTAAACTAAGCAGGCTTCCACATATTGAATTCTTGTAATATTCTTGGCTTCTTGTAATTTTCAATGATAGCTATGTGCCGTGATAAGGACACGTCAGAGTACACCTCACTTTTCGGAGAGTATTTCCGTTATTCTAAGACGCTTTTTGTTCGATCGTGGAAAGGGGCTGGAATCTTCGATATTATTAACTCTGGCGCCCTGCTGCTGTCTAACGATATAAATAGCATGGATACCATCAACCATCAGTATTGATTTGCCAGAAATAACGTTTTAGTATGTATAGTCGGTAATATTGGGCATACGCGGAAGACGCTCATACTATTATGTTACAATTCTCAGCGGATCTCTGCCTCTTCGACTTAGATGGTACTATAGTGAGTACAACAGTGGCTGCAGAGAAAGCCTGGACTAAGTTATGCCGTGAAAATGGAGTTGACCCTTCTGAGTTATTCAAGCATTCTCATGGTGCAAGAACGCAAGAGGTGTTGAAAAGGTTCTTCCCAAAATTGGATGATACAGATAATAAAGGGGTACTTGCTCTAGAAAAGGATATTGCTCATAGTTACTTGGATACTGTGAGTCTTATTCCTGGTGCGGAGAACTTGCTGCTATCGTTAGACGTAGATACTGATACCAAAAAGAAGCTGCCTCAAAGAAAATGGGCCATTGTCACCTCTGGTTCTCCGTATTTGGCATTTTCATGGTTCGAGACAATATTGAAAAAAGTTGGGAAGCCTAAGGTTTTCATTACAGGTTTCGATGTGAAAAACGGCAAGCCAGATCCTGAAGGTTATGCCAGAGCTCGTGATTTATTGTGTCAAGATTTGCAATTAGCTGGTAAAAAGGACTTGAAATACGTTGTTTTCGAAGATGCACCTGTGGGCATAAAAGCAGGCAAAGCAATGGGTGCCATAACAGTGGGCATAACATCTTCGTATGACAAAAGTGTTCTATTCGACGCAGGTGCGGATTACGTGGTTTATGATTTGACACAAGTTTCTGTGGTCAAGAACAATGCAAGTGGCATCGTCTTACAAGTGGAGAACCCGTTGTCAAAGGACTAAATAAATAAGAATATCATGAAGCAGAGCACATAGGTAGACCATATATATAAGCAAAAGTTTTATCGTGTATGACTTTATACTGTGTGAACAAGCAAAAATCTTTTTTGTTTCTCTTTTGAGATGTTTGTATCCTGATCTTTTCTAATGAAGAACATTTCCATGTACTACATTTGCTTTAAATCCTTTGCGATGAGTCTTGTCTTATTTTTTATAACCTTCTCGCAGAGAATAGTTCCGTGGCCTGACTGCACTCCGTCATTACTTTAATTGTGGGGAGGGGTCAAATCCTCGAGGATTTTTCAAAAACTTGATGCGATGAAACACTTTGCAATGATGAAAACAAGTGTGGAAAAATAACCAGAAGTGTTTTTCTATTTCGATTTAGTGGTAGTACACGTCATTGATAAGTTATTCTTATATACACGAATTTTTTGAGCAATAATGCCACAATTATCGGTAGATCTATGTCTTTTTGATTTAGATGGAACCATTGTTAGCACAACAACAGCAGCGGAAAGCGCCTGGAAGAAGTTATGCCACCAACATGGGGTTGATCCTGTTGAGTTATTCAAGCATTCCCATGGTGCAAGGTCACAAGAAATGATGAAGATATTTTTTCCAAAATTGGATAACACAGATAACAAAGGTGTACTTGCTCTAGAAAAGGACATGGCTGATAGTTACTTGGACACTGTGAGTCTTATTCCTGGTGCGGAGAATTTGCTGCTATCGTTAGACGTAGATACTGATACCAAAAAGAAGCTACCTCAAAGAAAATGGGCCATTGTCACCTCTGGTTCTCCGTATTTGGCATTTTCATGGTTCGAGACAATATTGAAAAAAGTTGGGAAGCCTAAGGTTTTCATTACAGGTTTCGATGTGAAAAACGGCAAGCCAGATCCTGAAGGTTATTCAAGAGCTCGTGATTTATTGTGTCAAGATTTGCAATTAGCTGGTAAAAAGGACTTGAAATACGTTGTTTTCGAAGATGCACCTGTGGGCATAAAAGCAGGCAAAGCAATGGGTGCCATAACAGTGGGCATAACATCTTCGTATGACAAAAGTGTTCTATTCGACGCAGGTGCGGATTACGTGGTTTATGATTTGACACAAGTTTCTGTGGTCAAGAACAATGCAAGTGGCATCGTCTTACAAGTGGAGAACCCGTTGTCAAAGGACTAAGCAAATAAGAATATGACGAAACAGAGTTTACAGATAGAACATATTTCTAAGCAAAAGCTGGACTGCATATTATTTTTAAGTATGTGAGTATATAAGATTTTTTTTTTGGGTTATCTAACTTATTTTTCTTTGATACAGATGGTGTGGTTGAACAACCGCGCCGAAAATTTGATCAGTGAACTGACTACCAAACATCCTCTTGATATCTACCAGAAGTCTTGAGCATCTTGATAAGCTCTGTTGCCTCGTCAGTGGAAATGGATTTACCACGAGATAAGATGCCAACCAATGCATTTGACACACCCTTGGCCATACCCTTTGCATCACCACAGACATAAATGAATGCACCGTTGTTGATCATTTCAAATACCTGGTCTTCGTAATCCTTTAATTTATCTTGAACATAAACTTTCTTAGTATTTGGTAACCTAGAATGAGCCACTACCATTTCGAATGAACCGTCTAATTTCTTAGCGTATTCTGGCCATTCCTCCTGGTATAGGAAGTCATCAGTGTTACGAGACCCATAGAACAAGATATGCTTACCTAGTGAGACGTTATTACCGCCTTTCTTTTGTAACTCCAGGAACGTAACACGTTCTCTGATAAACCCACGGAATGGGGCGACACCGGTACCTGGACCGATCATGATAACTGGAGTGGAAGGGTTGGAAGGTAATCTGAAATTGGAACGACGAACGTGAACGGGTAATTTGTGTTTGGCGAAAAGATTACGTGGACCATTTAAATCGTAGTGAACAGGTAGGTTAGTTTCAGCGATGTTGACGTTGTTTTGAGCCAATTGGATGTTTCTTAATAAGTTTGTGGTAACACCGACAACTGGAGCAGCATCGGATAACTCTGGGTTAGGAAAATTTTCCACAATAGAAGTAACATGAACAGTTTGCTTTTCGGAAAGAGAAGAGGAAGAGATGGAGTAGTAACGAGGAGTCATCTGAGGAATCGACTCGACCAAAAATTGCATGGAGACGGTATTCCATTTGATGCCACCAGATACATAATGCAAGGCGTCTGCAATGTTGAAATACTTGGAAGTTATCTCGACGGCAAATTGATCCTTGTCCTTGGACAGCAAGGTTAATTTATCCTTAATGTCACTGTTAGGAGCGAACTGAATCAGAGACGAAAATAGTTGTCTCGATACAGGTCCTGTGATTTCCAAATAGTGTTTAATAGCGGCACCAACAGTAGTTGGCGTTGGGAAGGGCACTTTAACAGTTGGGTCCAAGGGTTTCAAGTCAAAAACGGTTTCAGGGTTTAAATCGAATACAGATAAGAACTGCTCCACCTTTTCCAACGAATTGGAGGGCCAAATAGCAAGATGGTCACCAGTAGAGTATTTAATGTTAGAACCAGACAAATCAAATTCAGAGTGGATGCAATTACGGTCATTTGAAGAGAACAGTTCACGGGATTTAACGATGGGAGCAATGAACGGTTGAGACAAATCAAAGGGGCCCAATTGAATGCCGTCCGCATTGCGGTTCAACTCATGTGAGGGCAAATAATGCAAAGAAGGCTCACCAAGCGACACGGAATCATTGACTTCATCCAGGACAGAGTATTCAAATTGAGAAATAAACTTGGCTTCTTGTTCGTCCAGATGTAGTTCGTCCTTCAAAAGCTCCAGGATGGAGTCCTTCCATGCCATGTAGTCTTCGTCCGTGGTTCCTGCACCATCATCAGCTTCACCGAGCTTGCCTAATCTGGTAGCGCCCGCAGCGGAGAGATGTTTCTCTGCCTTCTTAGCGGCACCGTTAAAGAATTCGTAAGTAGAGTTTCCCAGCCCAAACATGTTGTACCTCAGCTTTGATAGCGCACCTTCTTCTGCATTACAAATAAAGTCTTCAAAGTGAACAGCCCCGTCGGGGAAGTCACCTTCACCATACGTGGAGATGAAGATGGAGACAATGACGGGCACATCGTTTAGCGACTCGAAGTCATAGTTCTCAACATCTGCGCACATCACGTTTAGGTTGAACTTGGCCACCAGCTCCTTGGAGAACTTTTTAGCGTAATCCTCAGCTGTCCCAGTTTGCGACGCATACAACACCAAATAGTTCTTGTTATTCTCGGTCACTACCTGGGCAATATCTCTGTTTCCCGAGCTGACGGCTGTGATATCGCCGTCATCGGACATCAACAGTTCCTTGATAGAGTTTCTCTTTAAGTAAAGTAGCACGGCTACCACCAGTCCCGCCAGGACCGTGAAATCGGTGTTGTCTATTCCAAACGGCATAATATGTGCAGTAGTAGATCACTTGAAAAGAGCTGTCCTTGTCTAGCGTACCGTTGATCGCTCTTGAGGCACAAAGTCTACTCTCAAATCTTCATCATGTTATACTATATATATATATATATATATATATATATATAACCTCGCGCTGAGCTTTACAGGTGCGTTTTTCCTCGAAGAACGAAAGCAGCCCGAAAAAAAATGCAAAACGATAAAAACTGGCTGGAGAACAATAGCGGGTTGACCGCTAAACGAGCACACACGTGATGCGCCGTGGACTGTGATCGTAACAGTATAGTACTGCTAAGTAGTAGTGGCTGCACGGTTCCAACGATGATGTTCGATACTCTGTATTCTTTCCCGCCCTTAGGCTGTGTGATCTTTTTTACTTTTGCGTGCGTTATCTACTGGGAGAAAGGGTCTGACTCGTACGCATAGAGGCGGAGGATGATGAAGCTGCGGTCGGTAGGCGTAGATGTAAATACACAGATATATAGGTAGATAATACGCATGAGCAAGTGTGATTTAGCGAATCAAGGGGAGTGAACTGCCCCTGTTCTTGCGTGATTTTGTTATGCATGCCGTTGTGGATTCGTGTGCTTTTATGTTCCAGTACGCGGTGTGATGTTTAAAGTGAAATTTTACTGGAAGAAGAGCAAATCTCGTGTTTCGCCGCTCAAAACACAGCAGCAATCCATCATGACAAAATCAGCGTATGTAATGCAGGAATAGCCTTCTTTATTCATCGGGCATCCCTTCAATGGAACCATTTGTGCTAACAAGAGTTTTTTTGATTTTTGTATTTTTGATAGCGTTATATTTGTGGAAAGAGCCACTCCCGCTACACTGACGGAACTGAAGGATGCTCTCTCGAACAGCATCCTGTCCGTGCGAGACCCTTGGTCAATCGACTTCCGGACGTACCGGTGCTCTATCAAGAACCTGCCGGCCGACGTCTCCAAGCTTATGTACTCGATAACGTTTCATCACCATAGTCGACAGACTGTTCTGATCAAAGACAAGTCCGCCATGGTGACGACCGCAGCAGTTGTGGACATTCCTCCTGCCCTTGTATTCAATGGCTCGTCCACGGGCGTTCCTGAGTCTATTGACACGATCTTGTCGTCTAAGCTGTCCAACATCTGGATGCAGCGACAGCTCATCAAGGGCGATGCCGGTGAAACGTTGATCTTGGATGGGCTCACTGTACGACTTGTCAACCTCTTCTCCTCCACTGGATTCAAGGGTCTGTTGATAGAATTACAGGCGGATGAAGAGGGCGAGTTTAGAGCTAAGGTCGCAGGCATTGAAGCGTGTCTGGCGGGAATCCACGCCAAGGACTACAAAACTTCATCTGACTCGCTGGCCCCGGAAGCTCAAAACGAAATCTGTGATTTGGCATACCAGTACGTTAGTGCCCTGGAATCCTGATCCTGATGATTTTTCCATCTAATCTTTTTTTTTTTTGTGTGTGTGTGTTATCGTTTTTTATGTATGTATATTTCGAACAATAACTTTAATCTATATGTACGTTGGCTCATGCGGTAAGAAAATCCATGGATAAGCCTGGGTTGTAGTCGTCGTCGCTGTCGCTGTCGCTGTCGCTGGCGTCGGGCGCCTTCTTCTTCACAGGCTCCTCTGTCGGCCGGGAATCCTCTTCAGCGTCTCCCTCCTCCTTTACATCGTCAATGAACTTGTTTAGCGTGGTCGGACGCTCCACTCTGGGCGTTTTTTCATGTAGCACCTCGTAGCCTTCTGGTAGGTCGGCCTCTGTCATTGCAATAAATATCGTGGGGAATTCGATTACTGTTGTGTCTTTCAACAACTCTCCAATGCATTTCTCATGGATCGCCAATTCTACCAGTTTTCTAGAATCCGTTATGTGTGTGGTGTTGTAAGGAAACCATTTCGTGTAGAATTTGAGTCCACTCCTTTGCAGAATCTGCGTGCGTTCCTCTTTGGTCTCCGAACCATCTTCGCCCTCTTCTAGACAGCTTGTTCCAGCTAGACGATAGAACTCACAGCATTTCTGGAAAACGTTCTTGCCCATTCCTTGGACCAACAAATCTGTTTCTTTGATCCGGTGACTAACATGCTTGAAAGCCTCCTTTTTTTCGCCTTTCACTTGCACAGGACATAGAATCCACTCCACGCTCCATACAAACAAATCCATCGTCTTGTCCCACTTGCTTCTATTTTGTGATGAACGCTGCATACCCTTAGGTAACATCAAGCAGTTCACTCCCCTCCGAATTATCCTCTGACATTCCATACTATCATGATCGACCTCATCCACATCGTATCTTCTTCTTTTCAAATTGGCACTAACACGTGCTGGCCCAAGAACTCGCTTGTTCTTCATTCGAGCATCCATCTTCTGCACCTGCACCATTCGCTTCAACTGCGTCAGATAGTTGTAGTCTCTCTGTACATAAGCGTTTCGTTCATGCTTCTCATCATCTGCCTGTTTCAATGTCTCACTCGATACATACTCTTTTGGATCATGTGTTTGCCCTGAACATTTGTCCCTTACCTTATGCTTCTTGGAGCATTCTAGAGAACACGTTTGCTCCAGACACCGGGGACACTTATACTTGAACTCTTTTATCCCACATACACCACACAGCACCATATTTACACTTGTAGATTGCTATACCCTTCCTGTTAACTCCATTCTCATCTCATCTCATCTCATCGAATGTGGTTTCTCCATGTACTATTATTGTACAGAATTTTTTTTCATACGGTTACCCCGCCTTCGGTATCAAAAATTTCATTTCTAAAAGGGAGCGTGATAGATAAAACAATCACACCTTAAACAATACATTTTTTTTTCCTGCAATCTTCGAAACATGCACAGATATACAAAGCAGAATGGTATGTACTATTACACTAGGTGTTAACTCTTCTGTTTTGGACAAACACTTTTACTAACATGAAATCCTACTTTTATTTGTGCGCTCTTGTTGGACTGATACCTTGCAATAGGGTATTGTCTTTCATTGTTGCTCATATGGTATAATAATCTCTTTAGTCGCAAAAGAACGGAATTGCCACCCTACTACAAGCTGAAAAAGAGGCCCATGAGATAGTATCAAAGGCCAGAAAGTACAGACAAGATAAGTTGAAGCAAGCCAAGACTGATGCAGCCAAGGAAATCGATTCATACAAGATTCAAAAAGATAAGGAATTGAAAGAGTTCGAACAAAAGAATGCCGGTGGTGTTGGCGAATTGGAGAAGAATGCTGAAGCTGGTGTGCAGGGTGAATTAGCTGAGATTAAGAAAATTGCAGAGAAGAAGAAAGATGACGTTGTCAAGATTTTGATCGAGACGGTTATCAAGCCTTCTTCTGAAGTCCATATCAATGCCTTGTAATACTGCATTACATTCTAGTTTTCTAATCATATATCTTTTTATAATATAGTACCAATAGAATAATAATGTATAAACTGACATTGCATCCAGCTTTTACGATACTCACTTTATCCATTCAGCCTTTTTTTTTTTTTTTTTTTTTTTTTCACTCTGCTAAACGAGTATGTATAAATAATATGTGCTATTATATATCGGTTGTAAAGGGGAGAATTGTCGTTATTCTTATTTTCATTAATACGAATATTGTAAACGCCGATGGGGACTGCTATATAATCATAATAGTATCTGCAAAGTAATAGGATTTTTTTTGTCGTGTTAGGTTTATATCTTGCTCTGTTTTCTTTAACCCTCATTCATCATGTCCAAAGTCTATCTGAATCCAGACATGATCAATCATTTGAATTCGACGTTTCAGGTTTACTTCAATTTATGGTTGGAGAAGCAAAACGCAATAATGCGTTCCCAACCTCAAATTATTCAGGATAATCAGAAACTTATAGGCATTACAACACTGATAGCTTCAATTTTCACTCTCTATGTGTTTGTCAAGATAATTTTTGCTCCAACAAAATACTCTTCATCCTACAAACCAGTCAACTTCTCCCTCTCTGCACCAGAGGCGGCTCAAAATAACTGGAAGGGCAAAAGATCCGTTTCCACTAGTATATTGAATCTTGAGGAACCAAACTCTATTCAATGTCATTGCCCCGCTACAGGTCAATATCTGGGTTCTTTTCCATCAAAGACAGAAACTGAGATAGATGAAATGGTCTCAAAGGCGAAGAAAGCTCAAACTACCTGGGGTCGTTCTGATTTCTCAAGAAGGTTGAGAGTTCTGGCATCTTTGCACAATTACATCTTAAACAATCAAGATCTTATCGCAAGAGTAGCGTGTAGAGATTCAGGGAAGACAATGCTAGATGCTTCAATGGGTGAAATCTTAGTCACTTTAGAAAAGATTCAATGGACTATAAAACATGGTCAAAGGGCGCTACAACCTTCGAGACGTCCAGGCCCAACTAACTTTTTTATGAAATGGTACAAAGGCGCTGAAATCCGTTATGAACCTCTGGGTGTGATCAGCTCCATTGTTTCCTGGAACTATCCATTCCATAATCTTTTAGGTCCTATTATCGCAGCATTGTTTACCGGTAACGCAATTGTAGTAAAGTGTTCTGAACAAGTCGTCTGGTCTTCGGAATTTTTCGTCGAGTTGGTCCGTAAATGCCTAGAGGCTTGTGATGAGGATCCAGATTTAGTCCAATTGTGCTACTGTTTACCTCCCACTGAGAAGGACGATTCCGCAAATTATTTCACCTCTCACCCTGGCTTCAAGCATATCACTTTTATTGGTAGTCAACCCGTAGCACACTACATTCTAAAATGTGCCGCTAAATCACTAACACCTGTAGTCGTAGAGCTTGGTGGTAAAGACGCCTTTATTGTGCTGGATTCGGCTAAGAACCTAGACGCCTTATCTTCCATTATTATGAGGGGTACTTTCCAATCATCTGGTCAGAACTGTATCGGTATTGAAAGAGTTATCGTCAGTAAAGAAAATTATGATGATTTGGTCAAAATATTGAATGACCGTATGACAACAAATCCGCTACGTCAAGGGTCCGATATTGACCATTTGGAAAATGTTGATATGGGTGCAATGATATCCGATAACAGATTCGATGAGTTAGAAGCTTTGGTCGAAGATGCCGTTGCAAAGGGAGCTCGTTTACTTCATGGTGGTTCCCGCTTCAAACATCCAAAATATCCACAAGGTCATTATTTCCAACCAACGCTTCTAGTAGATGTCACTCCAGAAATGAAAATTGCACAAAACGAAGTGTTTGGTCCAATTTTAGTTATGATGAAAGCTAAGAACACTGATCATTGTGTTGAATTGGCCAACTCCGCGCCATTTGGTTTAGGTGGCTCTGTGTTTGGTTCAGATATCGAAGAGTGCAATTACGTTGCAAATAGTTTACAAACTGGAAACGTAGCAATTAACGATTTTGCTACATTTTATGTCTGTCAACTACCATTTGGTGGTATAAATGGTTCAGGTTATGGTAAATTCGGTGGTGAAGAAGGTCTGTTGGGTCTCTGTAATGCCAAAAGTATCTGTTTCGACACTTTGCCATTTGTCTCTACTCAAATTCCAAAACCATTAGACTATCCTATTCGTAACAACGCTAAAGCTTGGAATTTTGTGAAGAGTTTTATCGTAGGTGCTTATACAAATTCTACCTGGCAAAGAATAAAATCACTTCTTTCCTTAGCTAAAGAAGCTAGCTAACCATTTGATAAGAAACAGTGTTGCAATGTTTTCCGTGATATTTTTTATTATATAAGATGAACTTTTTATATACAAGATTTATGATTTTTATCCATCCAAAAACTGATTTATTAAACCATTCATTTTGTAACACTTTTCTCCACTTGCTGGAATTGGTCATGTAGCTTGCTCACGTAATCTTTGTGTAGCTTTTCTAGATCTCGCTCAGCTTTTCTTACTGCATCATCTTTCTTAAAACTTTTGAATTCCTTTAAAATACTACCTCTAATGGTTCCTAATGAGTCTTTTAGTGAAGATTGCTTGTATTCCTCAAATACCCTTTTCAAGTCTTTAGTTACTTTTAACCGGGATTCTGTCGTTGGCGGTGGTAATGAAACTTTCAATTGCAAATCATTATTTGGTACTCTTTCAGGAGTCAAATTTAGATTCGCTGCAAGCACCCCGCTAATTACAGTTTTAACATCTTTTGGATCGAATACGGTTATTAAAAGCGCATTTTTACCTTTCAAGGATGTGGTAGCAATATCAGTGAATTTTCGGTTGTTTTTAAATACTAAACTATTGAACACTTTAGGATTGAAATTTCCTTGTTTTATTTCATTCAATTTCTGTTTCTGTGTTTCTAAAGTCTTTTTGAATTGAGTTTCTGCCTTCTTCAGCAGGTCATTTACGTCGACTTCATCTTCTTCGACTTTTTCAGAAGGGATAGGACCTTTTTTCTTCAAAATTGATAATGATTGACTAAATGAACGATTAAATAACGAGGAAACGTTAATTGATTTAGCTGTTGTTCTAGTTGTGGTTAAAATCATTACTTATTAGTGCTTACTATCTTGTCTTATGATACAGCTCGATTAATGTAGTCAGCTATACTTGATTTTGTGAATATATTCAGTAAATTGATGTTCAGCGTTCCGGACGGTGGAGCATTTATTCTAAAAGAGAACACGCAGTGAATAAGTAGTATGGTGAAAAGATACGACAGCTGAAAGGGAACTTTGGGCTGCTGATTCAATGAATATTTTAAACTATTTACTTAGGTAAATGAATATTGTCAATGAAATAGAAAAACCTAATTACATAACTAAAACTCTTCTTTTGATAATGTAACATTTACATGAGTTTATAAATAAAATGATTAAATTTGTATTATATTCTGGTAAGTTTACTACTCATAATTCGATGGATATTTGAAATCGGTCAACTCGTAAAAGTTCTCCTTTGTGTTTCTAATACTGACGAATCTGCTTAAAATGTTTGGACCACCGGCTTTATCGTCAGTACCACTCATTCTTGCACCGCCAAACCATTGCTGGGAGACAACGGCTCCAGTACACTTATCGTTAATGTAAAAGTTACCAGAACTAAATTTCAGCTTCTCATCCGCATATTCAATTGCCTTGCGGTCTTTGGCGAAAATTGCACCGGTTAAAGCATATTGGCTGGTCTTATCGATAACATCACAGATCTTGTTAAATTCTTCATCTGGATACTCATAAACTGACAATATAGGACCAAAAAATTCCGTCGACATGTATGGATGGTCTGGTCTTTTAGCTTTTATGACTGTGGGTCCAATAAACCAACCTTGACTTTTATCGTATTGGCCACCGTAAAGGATTTCCAATTCGGGGTCGTTCTTCGCTTCTTCAATTACTTTCACTAATTTATCGAAACTTTGTTCATGGATCACAGGACCTAAGAATCCCCTTAAGTTCCCACCCGATATCGGACTTGCGGACGTGTTCATTGGAACAACGTTTTGCGATTGCAAAATGCCAAACATATCGGATAAAAATTCCTCACTCTTAGACTTTGGTAGATATAACCTGGAAGCGGCTGAACACTTTTGACCTTGAAATTCGAAAGTTCCTCTAATAGTGGAGAGTACTGCGTGTGAGATATTTGCACTTTGGTGCACTAAGTGAAAATTCTTACCACCGGTCTCACCAACAATACGTGGGTAGTCTCTATATTTCCCTTCAACAACACCACTTTGTATTTTCCCATACAAACTCTTAAACACATTGGTAGAACCGGTGAAGTGCAAGGCTCCAAAATCTTTATCAGCTAGCACCTGGTTAGTAACCTGAACAGGATCACCTGGAATGAAATTAATAACACCCTTTGGCAATCCTGCTTCTTCCAAAACAGTCATCAACAAATAGTTTGAAAGAGCAGCTGTTTGCGACGGTTTCCACACAACAGTATTACCCATCAGTGCTGGGGCACCGATTAAATTTGCGGCAATAGCAGTAAAGTTGAATGGTGAAACAGCATAAACAAATCCCTCTAAAGGTCTGTATTCAGCTTTATTCCAAGTCCCATCTGCAGATTCCGCAGGTTGTTGAGCATACAAATCTGAGGCGTACTTGACATAGTATCTGAAAAAATCGGATAACTCTGTGATACAGTCAATTTCTGCTTGATACACATTTTTTCCCTGGCCTAACATGGTAGCTGCCAACATGTCATAACGATACTTGGTAGATATCAAGTCAGCGGCTTTTAAAAAAATAGCAGATCTGTCGTAAAACGGTAGCTTGTACCAATCTTCCTTGGCATCCTTGGCTGCTTTTACTGCCCTCATGACATCCTTTTCAGTAGCTTGAGTGACGTTTGCCAGTACCTGCTGATGGTTTGCAGGGTTAGTTTGTGGGAACAAAGCTCTCTCATTATTGTCGTAGATTCTTTCCCCATTGATGACTAATGGCACTTCTAAAGAGGAGCTTTTGAATTTCATTAGAGAAGCCCTAAGTAAATCCCAGTCTTTCAAATCTGTGTTTCTAAATGGCTTGACAGGTTCATTTTTTATATGCTTGGGGGGCTTAATGTGCCCTAATTGTGAAAGAGATCTCTTGAAATATATAGATTTGAGGCCCCTAATAGATAACATAGTTGCTCTAAGCTCGAAGTGGTGTAGTATATAATATAAGTAACACTGGCTTACTTGTATTGTTACATATCTGCCGTAGATATACATTTGGAGAAGAGTGTCAGCTGTTCTGTCACCCTTATATAATAGTCAAACACAAATTTTGTCGGCTTCGGAGTTGGCTTCCCGAGCAGTCCGATGGTATAGATAAGCATGGTTTCCGTCTGAGATAGCACGACCTACTGTTTGAGCAATCGTGAGTCTTCTCTAGAAACTGCCATAGATGATTGCGGTGCCGGTGATGTCGGGGATTTCGGTGAAGATGGCAATGGATATCTCTTAATGCCATCGCCATAGTAACTTTTGGCCCTTACGAATCCTAGTAAGAAATTCGAACTGAAACACCATGTTACGACACCAGAAAAGATAACAAATAACGTTTTCCAGTTTAATGGATCTATGAACGAGTTGATAATGTCTCCGAATAACTTGGCGCTTAACGTAGATCTTGCACGAAAAAATATATCGTTATTTCTGTCCATACAACGTTTCCATATAGCACATTGTTCATCCAGAGCCGGCAAGCCCGGCGTTTGGTTACAACGGTTTGTGATATACTGTTCTTGACAGATTTTAGATTCGTAATGCAGTTCGTGTTTTCTTTGTTCCCATGTGGATTTTAAGTCCTTTTGAAGCGCTATGATAAATGAGAGTATAAAACTAAAAATCACTACTGAAGTGATCGCATTGAGAAATAACTGTAAATATGATGTCAAGGCATACGATGCTCTTGATGCCGGATGTGAATTTGGTGACCATGGTTTAGGTAATTTGAAAGCTTCGCTTTGGTCATAAAAATCATCTATATTATCGTCATTGGGTTTTGTGAGAGAGTAAGTTTTGACACCGTCTTTGTCTGAGTAAAAGTAATTGTGTGTATTGAAAGAAACTTGGATCGGTTGATATTTGGATCGTGATCTTAATTCCCTTTTGATTATTTCGGAATCAAATGCATTTGTGTACTTGCTTGACTTGTTGTTACCAATTGATGAGTCGATTTCATCTTCAACGTCTTCGTTTTGGATTATGTCTTCACCTTCTGAGTCGCTCTTGGAAACTTTGTTGTTTCCTAGACTAGCTGATGGTGACAATGGTACAACGCCTTCGACCTTAGTAGCTGCAGCCACACCTAAATCGGTTGGCGATAATAATGCCTTCATGACAGTTGAATGATGAGGTGAAACAATATTCTCGACAACTTTCACATTTTGGGCTTGATTTTCACTTTTTTCTTGTTTTTGTTGGTCCTCTGGAGTGGCCTCAATCTCTTCCACTATGGCTTTCTCGGTTGCCTTATCAGGAGTTTCGATAGGTTTCTGGTTGTGTTCCTCTTCAAAACCTGCATTATCAATTTCATCTATCTCCATTCGGTCGTCTTCTTCCTCGTCTCCTTTAATAATATCGAAATTCAATGTATTTCGCAGAGGTGATGGACTTGAGGGGAAATGGGGCATGAATCGGTTGATGAGTTGTGGGGACAGACTTGGTCCACTCTTTGATATACTTAGCTCAGAAAGGCCTACCAGTTCATCCTCAACGTGTTCCATTCCGCTAGTGAAACTGTCTCCTATACTCAAATTTTCAAAACTCTCCATATGGAAAACCCTATGTAATGCTATAATATTACTACTCAATAAACAAGGATTGTCATAAGCAAGCGACTATTTGGTGAGATGCTATAGCTTTGATGAATTAAAGGGCCAATCTTGCTTCCTCTTTTTTTCTATTGTCGTGAGGAACTTTGCTCTATTTTATCAAAGGTTTTTTTTTCTTATTTTTTGTTTTCGCCAGTACAAGCGTCGCAAAATGCAACAAGAATATTTAGCGTGTACTTATTTACTTCTGTTGGAGTCGGTGACTAAGTTGAAAAACTCTTGGAATGTCATATCCTCCGTATCAAGAAGTTCCCTGTCATTAGCATCTAAAGGAATAATTTTACTTTTTAATAACCGGTCTTGACTAGCGCCAATTTTAGTTTCGATATATACTGGTTGAGGAAACCTTTGTAAATCATTTAGAAGTTTGCAACAAAATTCGCGACCTTCCTTTTGGAAAAGCTTCCCCATCCTCAAAACAAAGTATGAACCGCCATCAATACAAAATGTGGTTTCATCATCTTTGAGCACCTGAGAAGTTGTCAGCGGGATATCCGATATGATCCAGTCATGTTTTACGCCATTGTAACTCCAAAGAAATGGTTTACATAAAGAAAGGCATGTATCTTTGTTACTGTTTACTATTTGATGAAGAAAGAGGTACCTTTCATCAGGTGAGGTGTTCCTGACCGATAATATTGGTGACTTGTATATATAATAAAACCACTCTATAAGCTTGTTCACGTCTATGTTCTTTTCCCGGATTTGATTAGGTATTATGAACAATTTCTTCATCATATCATTAGCATTCTTGAATGAGTAAGCGAAACGATCGATTATATGTGAAGCCATTTTTTTCATTGAGAACGCAATCTCATTTTGAATCCAGAATAATTTATTCGCCATTGGAAGCAGAAAGTATTGAATTCTCACATACTTTCCGCTTTGGTTCTCAAAAGTAGTTTGAAACTGCATAGGGACTTCAGTTGACGTGCCATCTAGTGATAATTCCACGGGCAGAGAAAGATTTTTAGGGTTTAGGGTATACTTAAAAGAGTCATTTACGATAAAGACTCTCTTTGTCATTATTAGCTTTGTTTGGCAATTATAAACGGCATTGTAGTCACGCAAGCCCAAGTATTTTTGAAAAGATATTTCGAATCTCTTGTCATCAAAAGAATCAAACTGAGAAATTGCCACTGACGAGCTTATTAATGGGTCCATTTCCAATATGCCAATTTGATCCAGCGAACCTATAAAGAACTCATAAATTAAATTTTGCTTTCCAAATTTCTCGAACATTTTCAAATAGAATTTTCGCGAACTTTTGGACAGTTGCAGTTGTGGATTTTCAGATTCAAAGTGATGGTTTTGTCTTATATTCTCACTACAATTCCTTGGTACAACTTTGCCACCACCTTTTGTACATGGTCCATTCAAAAATGAAACTATATGGCAGTAACCTGAAAAATTGCATTGGGATGCCAGGATTGAGGAAACTAATAATGCTAATCCAGTACAACGTTTGCCCCTTTTAGGGCTTATTTTGGCTTTGCTTGTAGTCTTGCAAATTTCCTTTACCAATTTTTTTAAAGAACTGTGAGCAGACCCATTAAACCAGTATGACGCTTGCTTGTTCTCTGTCATTTTTTTTTCGAAGTAACTGGTATTTAGCTTTTTAAGATTATATTTTGTCATAAATTCATCTATTGAAAACACAGCATTATGTTTGGGACTTGCAACGTTGTGTAAAATCACATGGCCTGACCGGTGAATACTAACTAATGATAATGGTTCCTGTTCGTTTGCAATGGAACTATTGCATAGCGTGGAAACTAAATTATCGAGTTCGTGAGAGCCGCAGATAGTGTCAATAATCATAACTGTTCTTCTGTCGAACGTTTCGTGCTTCACAAAAGATAGTGTGTAGGTATTCGATGACATTGACGAGGAACTGTATTTTCGGTTGAGTCGGTTGCAGAATAAACACGACCAGAAGTTCTGCTCTTGCAGTGGACAATTTATCGTATAAAAGGCACCACATTTAGTGCACTTTAAATCTTGGTTATAGGTCTGTGTCACAGCGTTGTCAGAAAAGGGCTCATATAAGAAGGTAATTGAAGAACCCATAGACCCCTTCGTTACCTAGAAACTGTTGCCAGATCGTAGAGTTTGTGCAAAGTGCAAAGTTCCATATTTAGACAATATCTTCCTCTTTTCTTTTTCTCCAGTATGGAAAAAACAATAGAAATAGAAGAAAAAGAGGATTCTTTGAAAACTTACCTCTACATGAAGAAAAGAAAGAAAGAGTTCAAAATTAGCAAGTAAAACCTCAAGTGATGGCTGATTTCCTACTGAGACCAATTAAGCACCGCCACAGGAATGAGGGCAAATATGCGACGGTGGAATCTGCGGGCGGATCGGTATCCAAAATCGAACCCATCGCAGATTTTGTCATAAAGACAAAACTAATATCAGGTAATGGTGCCGACAAGTTACAAGAAGGCAGGAAGGTGTTTATCAATGTGTGCCATTCCCCGTTAGTACCCAAACCGAAGACAGAGTTTGACGCAAGGATAGTATTCCCTCTCATCATCCAAAACGAGTGGGAAATCCCTATTATTACATCTTGTTACCGTATGGATCGTGACAAGAAAGGACAAGAGTGCTGTGTGTGGGATTGTTGCATAAACAATGACTGCTTGCGTTGGATATCTGAAGATATCCAGCTGCGGGAAATACTGGTTGAGTGGTGCTTGGAATCATGCGAGATCCGGGATTCAGTGTTACTATGCAGAGACCGCATTGCTTTTCCCAAGATGAAGCAGAAGGGAACTGAGATTCCTGCGCTAGAGATATTAAATGCGGAGCTGCAGCAGGATTACAAGACAGAAATGCATAAGATCATAGAGGAAGAAGCTAATGATCCGATGAGTATGTTGAGAGGAGTGCACGACGATAGTCAAGATTATGATGACGACAATGGTGGTATATTGCCACCGTTGTTCCCTACTGCGAAGAAGACATCTGGAGCCAAGATAGTAGAGATAGACGAGAGGGAGATCGTACGCACGAAGAAGAAGAAAACAGCTACCGCGCAGGAGCAGGAGGACACGCCCGAATACGAAGTGAAGATGAAGAGGTTCAATGACATGGACTACAACCTGCGAATTATTATTGAGAATAAAGCCAAGAATTCGAAACCGGACCAGTTCTCCCCGAGCTACAACCTGGCTGAAAATGTTTTATATATTAATGACAAGCTAAGCATACCCTTGCCGCACGATGTAGTAGGGAATGCAGCAGATATCAAGATTTTCCACATTCTCAAAGAACGCAAACTGTACATATATATTTGAATAAGCATTGTGTGTGTGTTCTTTTGGTTTTTGTTGTGGCAAATACGAACGAGTATATATATATTCATATATATACATATCAAAAAAGAAAGATAGAAAAACGGGAGAGAGATGTGCATCTATAACAGATTTTTTCTTATTGTAGAAAAACTAAAAAAAATATACCTTCTCAAAACTGCGGAGGAAAGGCGATGTTTTCTCTATGGGCAACGTACTCACTGACACTGTAGCCCAAAACATCGTGAATTTTTTCACTGGGTAGGCCCTTGATCTTTGCAAGCTCAAGACTTGTATAGTTGGAGCGGACACGCCCAACGGACTGAACCGGCTTCGAGATATCCAAGTCACCGTTGGGTAACCGCTTGCCGATCTTGAGGTCGACACACTCGAGCTCATGGAAGTTTTCCCGGACTTCAATCACAGCGTTCGGTGTCAAGCTAGCTTTGTCCTTTGATAAAAGCCGGTCATAACTGTTCTCGTCAATGATAATCGCGCCCTTGGTAATTAGCCCATGAAGAATCCAAAACTCCCTATTCTTAAGCTTGTGTTTGTTGTCATTGGCCAAGAACTTTGTATGCATGGGAACATTATGGCGACGCAGCTCCTCAAGTTCCGTATCCTGAAGTTCGAGGAATTGCTGCTGCGTACCGTTTCCAGTATGACGGGGAGGACGGAAATGGTGCTGAATGTAGTCAACAATCTCCGGCACATACTCTGGTCGGTCACTCTTCATTACAATAGTTTCGATGCCAGCGTTAGATGCGAGGTCGGCGGCTATGAGTTTGGTGCGCATACCGCCCGTGCCAATCTCGGACCCTGAGCCACTAGAAGTGTTGACGCCAGGCAGGCCTTCCGATAGCTCCGGAACTAGAACTATCGGGCGAGCTTCTGGATTAGTACGTGGATTGTCTGTGTATAGACAATCCACGTCTGTAAGCAAGAACAGAAAGTCTGCACCTACTAGAGCAGCAGTGATGGCGGAAAGCGTGTCGTTATCACCGAATTCTATCTCACTGATGGAGAGCGTATCGTTTTCGTTGACTATGGGGATGACGCCCATGGCCAACAGTTCATTGATTGTGTTGCGCGCGTTATTGTATTGATTCCAACGTAGTATGTCGTTTCGCGTGAGCAGAATTTGTGCTGTTTCCTCACCATATTGAGAAAACAGCATGTTCCAGCGCGCGATGAGACGACCTTGTCCGACGGCGGCAATCGCTTGCACTTCAGACAACTGTTTGGGCTTGTGAGGAATATTAAGCGCGTCCAAACCGACGGCTATGCCGCCACTGGATACGATGATCACTTTGTGGCCCATACGTTTAAGGTTAGTTACCGTTTCAACAATCAATGTCATAATGGACAACTTTGGCTCTTTCGTGCTCTCATCAACGAGCGACGAGCTGCCCAATTTGATAACGATGGTATACGCTTTTGTCATTGTGTTCTTCAATGCTCTTTTCCTTCCTTCGCTTTGACTATGTAAAAAAAATAGAGACAAAAAGAGGTATTAAATATTCATATGCACATTGCACACTACATATACAAATATATATATAAATATATATATATATATATATTTGTAGGTATATATGTGTAAGTACATATGTGTGTGTATATATGTGTGTACGTGTATGCGTGAGTGTTTGCACATAAAGGAGTACATAAAGGACAACAAAATTTTCAATGCAATATATGTCCATTTGGTGCCGTACGGGCACGTGTACTATTCTGCTGCTGGCACGCCACATAGCGAACCCTTAAATTACCGACACTATTGGCCAGAAGGCCAAGTATGATGCGGGGGGGTGGGGAATGCGCATGTCCCCTATACGTCATTTAACCGTTGAAGAGTTTAAGATGCATGGGTCTCGGCATTGCGCTTGCGAGCTGCTCCGAGAATACGGCGCTTGTCCCCATGGAACACGGCGTATCCTTGACACACGCTCATCATCACCAAGGCACTAGTAATGCCCAGCCATAAACCTCCAACGCCCAAGTGGTAGAGAAATGCTAACACGTATGCCATGGGCACACCTAGACAGTAGAAGGCCACTAGGTTGATGTAACCACCTATCTTCTGTCTACCTTGACCACGTAGGCATCCAGCGGTCGATGCGTTGAACGCGTCAAATAGCTGCATGAATGCAAGTAGCGGTAGTGTGTCAATTACCATCTGGACTACACCGTTCTCAGTGGAGAACAAACCCGCGATTTGCTCCTTGTAACGACAAATAACGAACATGTTCATGGACGAACACACAAAGGACAGTAACAATGACACGCGGCACGTGATCATGCAGCTATCATACAGCGACGCGCCGATAAAATTGGCCACACGTGTACTCGTAGATACGGAAATAGAGAAGGGCACTTGGTATGCAAGAGACGCGATCGTAGCCACAATAGACTGAGCGCCCAAAGCATCGGTTCCTAGGTGTGAGGCAAAAATTGTCAAGACTTCAAAACCGAGGAACTCTGCCTCTACCATGACAACGCCGGGAATTGCCAGGTTAATCATCTTACGCCAGTTTTTAAATGCCTGTTCTTTCGGGATGATACCGTTCCAGCATTTGAGTGGTCTTTCCTTGTGCTTGGTAGTCATTGCGTATAGTAGCAATCCGAAAGTCATCAGCCAGTAGTTAATAACGACTGATAATGGCGCACCTAGGTACCCGATGCCGATTTTGGTATTCCACACAAGTAAGTAGTTCATTAAGGCGTTCAAAGGTGCGCATACAAACAGCACTATCGTGGAAGCATGGAATATTCCTTGGCACTGTAAGAATCTTTTCCCACACTCGAAAAGGATGAATCCTGGCACACCAAATGAGGTAACACGCAGGTAGTTTGCTGCTAGTGCGCACAGTTCTTTCTCGGGAATCATTAGCGCCAGGATTTTCTCTGACCAAACAAACCATACATACATCATTGGCAAGAACGCCAAGATGGTAATCACAGCACACCTCTGTACTAGCACGCCTACCAAGTGGTAGTTCTTAGCGCCGTATGCTTGCGCACACAATGTGTCCAGACATGTGCACAGACCTTGAATAGCAGCAAGACCGGTGATGTTAGCGGTCATGGAACCCAGTGTTACGCCACCTAGCTCTTTCGTTCCCAGATGCGAGACGGAGAAGATGGATGCTAGCGACAACGAGTTTTGCAAGATAAATGTGAAGATTAGCGGCAACGCATTCATTGTGATAACTTGCGTTTCTCTCTTGAAGGTAGTGTTGATTTTCTTGCCACTCTCGATCGCACTTTCCCACACATTCACTATCTCAGTAGGTCTTTCCCCATCGTCTGGTCTACGCACTTGACCACGACTTTCTATATCTTCTCCGTTGTTACCGTTTTGAGAAAGCAGTTTGTTGTCGATTAGCAGGTCCCGTTCTTCGTCAAGCAAACGTTTACGGTCGTGCGAGTCATAACCTTGTTGCCATGCTTCCTGCTGTAATGTCCGCGAATTGTTGGCATCTAGCAACGAATGGTACTCGCCTTCCCTCTCCATCTCAACATCATTACCGACATGGATGGGTTCCTCTTCACTGTCCTCTTGTTCTTCATCCTCAATTAGATTTTCTTCTGACTCTCGCGGGATGTAGTCTGCAGGTGTGAATAGCCCTGCCTTCCCTACACTGGTGGAGTAGATAATTGATGATCTTCTGTCATTCGTGGTATGGCTAAATTGCTTAGTCATGTTTTCCTTCCTTCCTTCTTTCTTCTTCTTCCTCTTCTTCACTGCTAACTCAAACTCTTACAAACCTAATAGAAAAGAGCACTTTTTGAGACCGGTCTATCTTCACTTACCGTATTATTGTTTTTGCCAGGGTTTTCTACTACTTTAACGTTATCACAAATTTTTTTTCTTTTGTTAAGTTGCCGTACTCTTCTAATTTTTCTGGTCTTTTTTTTTTTTTTTTTCACTTTTCCCTTTAATAAGGCTCACCCGAATGTGTATGCATTTTTCCGGTGATATTACGTCAAAAAATAATATGTAAATAAACATCATCTCGATCAATAAGCAAAAGAACACGGGTAGAAAACTTGATAGCACTATCCTTAGAAAACCCACCGATGTTCAGATCGCATGCCTCTGGGAACAAGAAGCAATGGACTAAAAGAACTTCAAACAGCAACGCATCTACTGATTCTACATCGGCCTCCCATACCTATAGACAGCAAACATTATCTTCATTCTTTATGGGTTCTAGCAAAAAGCCAGCGGTTGTTCCGAAGTCGTCCAGGGCAATTATTGACTTGGAAAACGGTGATGAAGGTAGCCAGACAGAGATAGTACCTTCTAGACCCAAATTAGTACGGAACAACTCGTCCTCTCTATTTTCACAAACTCAAGGTTCGTTTGGTGATGATGATCCCGACGCAGAATTCAAAAAATTGGTGAATGTTCCCATACTCAATAGCTATAAGAAGCCTCGCAGAACTCCGGTGATGACCGCTTCTCTTCACAAGACAGCATCTGCATCCACGACGCAGAGAACATATCATTATGATGAGGATGAGACCTTGCGAGAAATTACTAGTGTAAAATCCAGTTCTAGGCAACTATCATTCACTAGTACGATCAGTATTGATAAATCTAGTATGGGGCTTTCTGCCGATTTGGAAAGACCTGCCAAGAGGTCGAAACCTTCTATGGAGTTTCAAGGTTTAAAACTTACTGTGCCAAAGAAAATAAAACCGCTCCTCAGGAAAACAACATCAAGTTTGGATTCAATGAACTACAAAAATGCTTTATCCCCTCTCCTAGTACTAACAAGGGAGCAAGAGAAGGTTATTAACTTAATCGTCAAGAAAAGAACGAATGTCTTTTATACGGGTAGTGCGGGCACAGGTAAATCCGTCATCCTGCAAACTATTATAAGGCAATTGAGCTCTCTGTATGGGAAAGAGTCGATTGCCATCACTGCTTCAACGGGGCTGGCGGCGGTGACTATTGGTGGCTCTACTTTGCATAAATGGTCTGGTATAGGTATTGGGAACAAAACCATTGATCAATTGGTGAAAAGAATACAGTCACAGAAGGATTTATTGGCTGCATGGAGGTATACAAAAGTTTTGATAATTGATGAAATATCTATGATCGATGGTAATCTGCTAGATAAATTGGAGCAAATTGCGAGAAGGATTCGCAAAAACGAGGATCCTTTTGGCGGCATTCAATTGGTGCTAACAGGTGACTTCTTTCAATTACCACCAGTAGCTAAGAAAGATGAACAGAAGGTCGTTAAGTTTTGTTTTGAAAGTGAAATGTGGAAACGGTGCGTTCAAAAAACGATTCTACTGACGAAAGTTTTCAGACAACAGGATAGCGAACTGATCGATATTTTAAATGCCATTAGATTCGGAGAATTAACAGTTAATATTACCAAAACAATAAGAAACCTAAATAGAGATATAGATTATCCCGATGGTATTGCACCTACAGAATTATATGCAACGAGAAGAGAAGTAGAATTATCCAATGTAAAGAAATTACAATCTCTGCCTGGCGATTTATACGAGTTTAGAGCTGTCGATAATGCGCCTGAAAGATATCAAGCGCTACTGGATTCTTCATTAATGGTGGAAAAAGTTGTCGCATTGAAGGAAGACGCTCAAGTTATGATGTTGAAAAACCGTCCCGATGTAGAGTTAGTCAATGGGTCATTGGGGAAAGTCTTGTTTTTTGTTACAGAATCCTTGGTGGTTATGATGAAGGAAATTTATAAGATTATAGATGATGACGTTGTTATGGATATGAGGTTAGTAAGTCGAGTCATCGGTAACCCAATGTTAAAGGAATCAAAGCAATTTCGCCAAGACGTTAATGCCAGACCATTAGCTAGACTAGAACGTTTGAAAATCATGATAAACCAGGCAGTCAAGATCTCTCCGCATAAGGAAAAATTCCCTTATGTTCGCTGGACAGCGGGCAAAAACAAGTACATTCATGAGCTCATGGTTCCAGAACGCTTCCCCATTGATATTCCGAGGGAAAATGTCGGGTTAGAAAGAACTCAGGTACCTTTAATGCTATGCTGGGCCCTTTCCATTCACAAAGCACAAGGCCAAACTATTCAAAGATTGAAAGTTGACTTGAGAAGAATCTTTGAGGCCGGTCAAGTTTACGTTGCATTATCAAGAGCAGTTACCATGGATAATTTACAGGTCTTAAACTTTGATCCAGGAAAGATTCGCACAAATGAAAAAGTAAAGGACTTCTATAAACGTTTAGAAACTTTGAGATAACTTGCGGGAAAAACATGCGCACTTTTCAGCTGGTCTCCTATTCTTGTTTCATGTAATATTTAAAAGTGTACGCCTACATGTATAAATCAACAGATGCCCTAAATGACCATCTAGAGATATTTTATTTAGCTAAGCCCACGTATGCGGCGATTTTTATGACATTGTTTTTTTTTATTTCAAGCTGCGAAATGTTGGCTAAATGGAAAGTTTCAATGTTAAAAATAGAAACTGAAAAAGGAGATCCAGCCAGAATAAACTGAAATAAAAAGCGAAGAACTCTGACCTGATACAAACAATTAAGTTTAATTGGAGACCCTGTTCTGCAGGATATATATACTAAACAAATTGTGTATTCAGTAAGCAAAGTCAATACAGCCACAGATTTCCTTGTGTTAAGGCCTTTAAAGTTGTAAGAAGGTCAAAAGGGCATTATAGGATTTTTGGAAGATGACTGACAAAATAGAGAGGCATACTTTCAAGGTCTTTAACCAAGATTTTAGTGTAGATAAGAGGTTTCAACTTATCAAAGAGATAGGACATGGAGCATACGGTATCGTGTGTTCAGCGAGGTTTGCAGAAGCTGCCGAAGATACCACAGTGGCTATCAAGAAAGTGACGAATGTTTTCTCGAAGACTTTACTGTGTAAAAGATCATTACGTGAACTAAAGCTTTTGAGGCATTTCAGAGGCCACAAAAATATAACATGTCTTTACGATATGGACATCGTTTTTTATCCAGACGGATCTATAAATGGATTATATCTTTATGAGGAACTCATGGAATGTGATATGCATCAAATTATCAAATCTGGTCAACCTTTGACGGATGCCCATTATCAAAGTTTTACATACCAAATATTATGTGGTTTGAAGTATATTCACTCCGCTGATGTCTTGCATCGTGATTTGAAACCCGGTAATTTGCTTGTCAACGCTGATTGTCAATTGAAAATTTGTGATTTTGGGTTAGCTAGAGGGTATTCTGAAAATCCAGTCGAAAACAGTCAATTTTTGACAGAGTACGTAGCCACGAGATGGTATAGAGCTCCAGAAATCATGTTGAGCTACCAAGGATATACCAAGGCGATTGATGTGTGGTCAGCAGGTTGTATTTTGGCCGAGTTTCTTGGTGGAAAGCCAATCTTTAAAGGAAAGGATTACGTTAATCAATTGAATCAAATACTGCAGGTTTTAGGAACACCTCCAGACGAAACTTTAAAAAGAATTGGTTCTAAGAATGTCCAAGACTACATTCATCAATTAGGTTTTATTCCAAAAGTTCCTTTTGTCAATTTATTCCCGAATGCCAATGCACAAGCCTTAGATTTATTGGAGAAAATGCTCGCGTTTGACCCTCAAAAGAGAATTACCGTCGATGAAGCCCTAGAACATCCTTACTTGTCTATATGGCATGATCCAGCTGACGAACCTGTTTGCAGTGAGAAATTCGAATTTAGCTTTGAATCCGTTAATGACATGGAGGACTTGAAACAAATGGTTGTACAAGAAGTTCAAGATTTCAGGCAGTTTGTAAGACAACCACTACTAGAAGAACAAAAGCAGCTGCTGTTGCTGCAACTGCAACAGCAACAGCAACAGGTTCCGAATCCGGATATTGGAAACCACGGAATGGTAGAAGAAAATTATTCAAAACAAATGGCTACCCCTAATTCTGTTGCGTCACAACAAGAATCCTTTGGTATTCACTCTCAGAACTTGCCAAGGCATGATACAGATTTCCCTCCGCGACCTCAGGAAAGCATGATGGAGGTGAGATCTGCCACTGGAGCTACTACAAGCATCCCACCTCAGGATGACAATGACACGCTCTTAGATCTCGAAAGAGAGCTGGAGTTTGGATTAGATAGAAAGTATTTCTAGGAAGCAGAGTATATGTAGACGTATAGAACTGGGAAGTAATGGAATTACTATACATGTAAACCCACAAATATATGCACCTGTAATTGTAAGTGGTACGCCTCATACTCTTTCGATTCGTGTCCATCGTATCTCGCGGAATTTTGTTATCTAATCTTGAATACTAAATTATCCTTTTTAAAGATTAGTCATCGGTACATTACATTCATTATAAAACTCCTTTAGAAAACCAAACTGACTCTCAAGACACAAAACAAAAGAGAGAAAAGAAAAACCAAGTAGCGAAACCATGAAGTTAACAGTACCTTTTAAGCAAGTCGATGTATTCACTAAAAAACCGTTCAAAGGCAATCCAGTTGCAGTGATTAACTTCTTAGAAATTAATGAAAGTGAAGTCAGCCAAGAAGAACTACAGGCGATTGCCAATTGGACTAACTTATCAGAAACAACTTTCCTATTTAAACCATCAGATGACAAATGTGATTACAAGTTAAGGATTTTTTCCCCAAGAAGCGAATTGCCATTCGCTGGACATCCGACCATTGGTTCTTGTAAAGCTTTCCTTGAGTTTACCCAGAATACCACCGCCACTTCTATTGTTCAAGAATGTGGAGTGGGCGCTATCCCATTAACAATTAATCAGGGACTAATCAGCTTTAAAGCTGTAATAGCCGATTACGAAGATATATCTAGTGAGGTAATTGCTGATTACGAACAAGCAATTGGCCTAAAATTCACCACAGCTCCAGCTCTCCTGCACACTGGGCCAGAATGGATTGTGGCGTTGGTAGAAGATGCAGAAACTTGCTTCAATGCAAATCCAAACTTTACTATGCTTGCATGCCAAACAAAACAGAACAATCATGTGGGCATTATTTTAGCAGGCCCCAAAAAGACGGCTTCGATCAAAAACTCTTACGAAATGAGGGCATTTGCTCCGGCAATTAACGTTAATGAAGATCCTGTTTGTGGTAGTGGTTCCGTAGCACTTGCGAGATATCTACAGGAACTGTATAAGTTTGAGCAAACCACAGATATCACCATTTCCCAGGGAGGAAGATTACAAAGGGATGGTCAAATTGTAGCTTCAATTGAGAAAGAAGCAGACAATAGCACCTCATACCATGTAGCAGGTCATTCGATTACTGTTATTGATGGTAAAATCTCACTCTAGGATTATAAAACGTATAATTCCTATGTAAGTATAGAAAAGTACTATTATTAATAATTATATGTATGTTCGCTCCAAATTTTTTCGTCCTTTCAATAATGCGGAAAGCGGTGCCATGTAAGGGAAGCGACAGGGAGTTGAATTATGACCTTTCTTATCAAAGAGTCTCAGCCTTGAAGTATACATAACAAGTACTGGGAATTATAGGCATTCCCTTAAGAAAGTACTTTCACGATATATTAATAGTTTTGAATTATGGAAGTTGGCGAAGAAGAAGTTGAACGCATTCCCGACGAGCTTTTCAGTTCAAAGAGGAAGCAGTTATTAGACAGGCTCATAAGGCTCGGGATTATCCTTGTATTCCTGATATGGGGCACCATTTTATTGCTAAGAAGTATACCACATCATTCAAGCACACCAGATTATCCGAAACCCAACTCTAATTACACCAGTGATGGAAAATTAAAAGTGTCTTTTACTAATGTTAGGAATAATACGTTCCAACCCAAATACCATGATCTACAATGGATTGATGACAATAAAGTCGAGGGTGATGATTTAGGTCTTTATGTTACGTTTATGAATGATAGTTATGTTGTCAAATCTGTTTACGAAGATTCGTACAATAACATTCTACTGAAGGGACAAACTTTCATCCATAATGGTCAAAATTTCACTGTACAGTCAATAACTGCATCCCCGAACCTCAAAAAGTTACTGATCAGAACAAATAGTGTAAAAAATTGGAGACACTCCACTTTCGGTTCTTATTTTGTTTACGATGAAAATAGTTCCTCCTTTGAATTGGTTGGAAACGATGTGGCTTTAGCCATATGGTCCCCTAATTCCAATGGTATTGCATATGTGCAAGATAACAATATATACATTTATTCTACCCATTCTCAAAGAACTGTACAGGCTGTGACCAACGACGGTAGCTCCTTTCTTTTTAATGGTAAGCCAGATTGGGTGTATGAGGAAGAAGTATTTGAAGACGATAAGGCTATGTGGTGGTCGCCGGCTGGTGATTACCTAGCGTTTTTAAAGATTGATGAAACAGACGTTGGTGAATTTGTTATTCCATATTATGTTCAAAATGATAAAGACGTATATCCAGAAATGCGTAGCATCAAGTACCCAAAGAGTGGTACACCAAATCCTCGCGCTCAACTGTGGGTCCACAGCATTAAGGATGAAACATCGTTCCATCCCAGAATAAACGAAGATAGAAAGGATGCAAGCCTGTTGATCACCGAAGTCACATGGGTAGGAGATGACAACGTTCTAGTTAAGACTACAGATCGTTCCTCAGATACCTTAAATGTTTTTTTGGTAGACACAGTTGCGAAAACATCAGAAGTTGTGAGAAGCGAAAGTTCTCACGGGGGATGGTGGGAGATTACTCATAACACCCTATTCATTCCTGCAAATGAAACACTTGATAGGCCTCATAATGGCTATGTAGATATTCTCCCAATTGACGGTTACAATCATTTAGCTTATTTCGAGAAAAGCGGCAACTCACACTTCAAAAAACTGACAAAGGGGGAATGGGAGGTGGTTAATGGTCCACTTGCTTTTGATTCGAAAGAAAACCGTCTCTATTTCATTTCTACGCAAAAAAACTCGACCGAACGCCACATTTACTGCATCGATTTGCGGTCACCGGATGAAGTTATTGAAGTTACTGATACTTCTATAGATGGCGTCTATGATGTGTCTTTTTCTTCCGGGAGGAGGTTTGCTTTACTCACTTATAAAGGACCAAAAGTTCCGTATCAAAAAATTATTGATTTCCATTCCCATAGAACAGACAAATACATTGAAGGTAATGTAGTGGGGGAATCGCTGTATTATTTGGAGAAGAATGAGGAAATTAGTAGAATTCTAGAAGATTATTCGGTTCCCACAAAGTCATTCAAGGAGTTAAATCTGGGAACAGATGAATCGGGAAATGATATATTGGTGAACTCGTATGAAATTCTTCCTAATGATTTTGACGGAACACTGAGGAACCATTACCCAGTGTTTTTCTTTGCATATGGTGGACCAAATTCTCAGCAAGTTATCAAAACATTTTCAGTAGGGTTCAATGAAGTGGTAGCCTCACAATTAAATGCGATAGTAGTTGTTGTCGACGGTCGTGGTACTGGCTTCAAAGGTCAAAACTTTAGATCTCTTGTCCGCGATAAGCTCGGTGATTATGAGGCCCGTGACCAAATATCTGCGGCTTCCTTATATGGTTCTTTCAGTTTCGTTGATTCACAAAAGATTTCCCTATTTGGTTGGTCATATGGGGGTTACCTAACACTGAAAACTTTGGAAAAGGACGCTGGGAAACATTTTAAATACGGAATGTCTGTCGCACCAGTAACTGACTGGAGATTTTACGATTCTGTTTATACTGAAAGGTACATGCATACTCCTCAAGAAAATTTTGATGGGTACGTAGAATCAAGTGTTCATAATGTTACTGCTCTTGCACAAGCAAATAGATTCCTGCTGATGCATGGAACAGGTGATGACAATGTTCACTTTCAAAATTCCTTGAAGTTCTTAGACCTCCTGAACCTCAATGGTGTTGAAAATTATGACGTCCACGTCTTTCCTGACTCGGATCATAGTATAAGATATCACAATGCAAATGTAATTGTTTTTGATAAGCTATTGGTCTGGGCGAAACATGCTTTTAATGGCGAATTTGTGAAGTGAATCGACTATTCGCGGCTTCTTTCATGAAGACTTATATAGAACATTTTTATGTTTACATACTACGTGTATATCATTAATGTTATAATAACGAGTGCTCGTCTATAATGATATATTACACGGGTGGCAAAAGGCGAGTAGAAATTTGGCAAAGAAGGGTATAAGTAATTAAGCAATTTGGTTGAATCTATAATCTTCAATCTAACTTTTTGACCATTCATAACCATATTGTGTAAGTTGTGAAACTGGAGGAACAATTTTAAGAAATGGTGGACGAAAGTAATAAGAAACAACAGGCTGTTGACGAACAATCGCAGATAAATGCTGAAAAGCAAACTCCAAACAAGAAGGATAAAAAAAAGGAGGAAGAGGAACAGCTATCTGAAGAAGATGCGAAGCTTAAAGCATATTTAGAGTTACTGGTTGAAAGACTGAAAGAAGATGATTCATCTTTACATGAAGCTTCCTTGAGCGCTTTAAAGGAATCCATCAAAAATTCTACGAGTTCAATGACGGCGGTTCCCAAACCTTTGAAATTCCTTCGTCCAGCATATCCAGAGCTATGTTCTATTTACGACAAATGGACAGATTCAAACTTGAAATCTTCTTTGGCAGATGTCTTGTCCATTTTAGCCATGACATACTCTGAAAATGGTAAACATGATTCATTGAGATATAGGTTGCTCTCTAATGTTCCTGACTTCGAAGGCTGGGGCCACGAGTACATCCGTCATTTGGCTTTAGAGATCGGTGAAGTATATAACGATCAAGTGGAAAAAGACGCTGAAGATGAAACATCTTCTGATGGATCTAAAAGTGATGAATCTGTGGCCCCAACTGGATTTGAATTTTCCAAAGAGGATACCTTACGTTTATGTTTAGATATTGTCCCATATTTTTTGAAACACAACGGTGAAGAAGATGCTGTGGACTTACTTTTGGAAATTGAATCTATTGATAAGCTGCCTCAATTCGTAGATGAGAACACTTTCCAAAGGGTTTGTCAATATATGGTTGCATGCGTTCCGCTTTTACCACCTCCTGAAGACGTTGCCTTCCTAAAAACCGCGTATTCTATTTATCTATCTCAGAACCAACTTACAGATGCAGTTGCCTTGGCAGTGAGACTAGGAGAAGAAGAAATGATCAGATCTGTTTTTGATGCTACCAGTGATCCAGTAATGCATAAGCAATTAGCCTATATTTTAGCCGCCCAAAAGACATCGTTTGAATATGAAGGTGTCCAGGATATAATTGGTAATGGTAAGCTGTCAGAACACTTTTTGTATCTTGCTAAAGAGTTGAACTTAACCGGACCAAAAGTTCCAGAAGACATTTATAAAAGCCATTTAGACAACTCTAAATCCGTATTCTCAAGCGCCGGTCTAGATTCTGCTCAACAAAATTTAGCCTCATCATTTGTCAATGGGTTTCTAAACCTAGGCTATTGTAATGACAAGTTAATTTTGGATAACGACAATTGGGTTTATAAAACCAAAGGTGATGGGATGACTTCAGCAGTGGCCAGTATTGGATCCATATACCAGTGGAATCTGGATGGATTGCAACAGCTGGATAAATACTTATATGTTGATGAACCAGAAGTCAAAGCTGGTGCGCTACTAGGTATCGGTATTTCCGCCTCGGGTGTGCATGACGGGGAAGTTGAACCAGCTTTGTTACTTTTACAGGATTACGTTACTAATACGGACACTAAAATTAGTTCAGCAGCAATACTTGGTTTAGGTATTGCATTTGCCGGTAGTAAGAATGATGAAGTGTTGGGTTTGTTATTACCAATTGCTGCATCTACCGATTCACCTATTGAGACTGCAGCTATGGCTTCGTTAGCTTTAGCTCACGTTTTTGTCGGTACCTGTAATGGTGACATCACAACATCTATTATGGATAACTTTTTGGAGCGTACACCTATCGAATTAAAGACCGAATGGGTAAGATTTTTAGCGCTTGCATTAGGTATACTTTACTTGGGCCAAGGTGAACAAGTAGATGATGTCTTAGAAACTATTAGTGCCATTGAACACCCAATGACATCCGCTATTGAGGTATTGGTTGGCTCATGTGCTTATACCGGCACGGGTGATGTTTTGCTAATTCAAGACTTGTTGCATCGTTTGACTCCTAAGAACGTAAAAAGTGAAGAGGAAGCAGATGAAGAGGAAGCTACTGACGGACAAACTAATAGCATAAGTGATTTCTTGGGTGAGCAATTGAATGGAACAGTTAAAAACGAGGAAGCTGAGAGTGAAGTCGACGAAATGGAAGTTGATGCCGAAGGAGAAGAAGTTGAGGTCAAGGCAGAAACAACGGAAAAGAAAAACGGCGAAACTTTGGAAGACGGAGAGATTAAAGCTGAAGAAGAAAATGGAAAACCCACCGACAAGGATACTTCCTCAAATGGAAAGAATGAGGAAGAGGAAGAAGAAAAGGAGGCAGGAATAATCGATGAACTTGCTTATGCAGTTTTGGGTATTGCCTTAATCACTCTTGGTGAAGGCATCGGCAAAGAAATGTCGTTGCGCCATTTTGGTCATTTGATGCATTATGGTAATGAACACATCCGTCGTATGGTACCCTTAGCGATGGGTATTGTTTCTGTATCTGATCCACAGATGAAGGTTTTCGATACTTTAACACGTTTTTCGCATGATGCTGACTTAGATGTATCAATGAATTCTATTTTTGCCATGGGTCTATGTGGTGCCGGTACTAACAATGCAAGGCTAGCTCAGCTATTAAGACAGTTGGCAAGTTATTATTCACGTGAACAAGATGCCCTGTTTATTACAAGATTAGCCCAAGGGTTATTACACTTAGGTAAAGGTACTATGACAATGGACGTGTTTAATGATGCACACGTTTTAAATAAGGTCACACTAGCATCAATTTTAACCACCGCAGTTGGCTTGGTATCGCCAAGTTTCATGTTGAAGCATCACCAACTATTTTACATGTTGAATGCTGGAATAAGGCCAAAATTTATTTTAGCACTAAATGAAGAAGGAGAACCAATAAAGGTCAATGTACGTGTTGGTCAAGCAGTGGAAACTGTTGGTCAAGCAGGTAAGCCAAAAAAGATCACCGGTTGGATTACACAATCTACTCCTGTTCTACTAAATCATGGTGAAAGAGCAGAGCTAGAAACTGACGAATATATTAGTTATACAAGCCATATCGAAGGTGTGGTGATTTTGAAAAAGAACCCTGGCTATCACGAAGAGGAGTAAACTGAATAGCTATAAGGGATTACCAACTGAAGTAGGAAAAAAATACAAAACCATTTCAACATAATTATATATTTATATAGTTGTACATTTTCTCTCTCTTTTACTTAATATAATATGATTTTCGATAATAAAAGAAACGTGCATATAGGAATATACGTGTACCTTTTTGGACAACCTATTATATCTATTAGTAAATGTGGATGCGCTTATCTACAACTCGTTCAAAAGGAAAAAAGAAGAGCCTGATTGAGCGCTCATTGAAATTCAGAAGCCTTACCAGCCATCAATAAACCAACAATCAAACCTAATAAACCTAAAATGGATCCGAAAATTTCAATGACCAAGATCTTGACAAACAATGCAGAATCAGCGGCATCGGAAATGGCAGCAGTAGCACCGGTGATACCCACCGCGATACCACAAATCAAATTGGATGCACCGACAGTGATACCTGCCCAGAAAAGGGAGTAACCGGTGTATAGGTTGGATTTTGAGTACATATTCTCAGCAGTAGCCACAGTCAATTTCGAAGAAAAGACAATGGCAATAATTAGCCCGTAAATGGCAACCACTTCACAGAAAATAATGGAAATTAAATTCTTTGTGGTGATCCTTGGAGCACGCACACCGGCCCCAATCATGGATGAACCAGTGATAAAAATACCCCATGCTGCCCCCACAACACTTAAGCCAACGCAAAGGGCAATACCAAGATTGGCCCACATATAAGGGGATGTCCTTAATAAAAACTTCCCAAAATTGATGTCGGATCCATTTCCAGTGAAAAGCTTGTACAAACCGTACACTATTACTATTATTAGCACTAAGTAGTATAGGAAGTGGGAGAAGGAAAACTTCCCCAAAGACATATCATCATCTTTAGATTCCTTGCTCATTATCTTATGCGCTCTAGCTCCTGTATCTTATTCGCCCTTCCGGTGAGAAAAAAACAACTATGTATTTTACGTCGAATGATACTTGTCGCTAAATCAATCAACTGGCCTTGGCTATGTGTCTTTTGAATTGACTGAAAACAACTTCGTTCCATTATCTGTATTGTTAATGGTTGTGAAATTTCCTTCTTTTCACTTATTTTTTATTTTCGAGATAGATAGGAAGTACGGGTAACGGAAAAAGACTTGGTATAATAACCGTTAACGGTCAACTATAGCATATATACTCTATAAACAATAGTATTTAATGTAGTATATTAGGCTGAAGGACTTTTCATTGCTGCTCGACACTAGCACCATCATAGGCAGGCTCCAGTAGCTTCCAGGAGCACTTGATGCCATTCTTGACGAACCTGTTGATGATTTCTTGAGAGATTTCTTCGAAATTCTCAGTGGCCAAAGCCAGGATGGTTGGTCCTGCACCTGACAAGCAGATACCAAGTAGGCCAGGGTAGGTGGATGGAGTGACGCAGGACAGGATTTCTGTGAGCCCTGGTATCAATGTCTTTCTATAAGGTTGATGGACACGGTCTTGCATGGCAGGGTAGATCAAGTCCGCATTAGGTGGGTCCATAGTCAAAGCTGTTGTCAAGACAGCCAGTCTTTGCAGGTTGAAAACCAAGTCCTGGGTTGGGTAGGCCTTTGGAAGAACACCTCTAGAGTCGGCGGTGGACAACTCAAAATGTGGGATGATAGCAATACATTTGATAGCGGGATTCCATTGATATTTGACGTGTCTACCGATATCGGTGGGTGGTAATGGGGGAACAAGACCGGTATCTTCACCACCAGAAGGTTCTGGAAGCACCTCGGCCAATGGGATTTCACGTCTCTCCACCTCTTGTGGAGTCAGGTCTCTTAGGAACGAACCGCAAAAGCCACCCATCATGGCAGCAGTGATGTTGTCTGGGTGACGTTCAATCATTAAACAGTAGTCCAACATACGTTGCTTAGAAAATCCTAGCTGCGCAACTTCGTTACCTAAAATAACACCTGCAACCACAGCTGCACCAGAGGATCCGAGTCCACGGCCAAGTGGGATTGGGTTGGAGACGTGAACTTTGGTTCCAGATGGGAAGTTCCTAATATTGTTGCAACGCAACACATATAGCGCAGTTCTGGTAATCAAGTTGGCATCAGAACGCAATGGGACGGTGGAATAGCCCTCACTGTCTTTGCTGTAAGACAACTTACAGTTGTTGGGATCGTCGTTGGTCTCGTGAGCCTGGCTGGAGTCGATGGTAACTTCTAACTCCAAAAAAAGAGAAAGACCGACACCAAGGACATCATATCCAGGGCCGATGTTGGCAGAAGATGCTGGAACTTTAATCTTGAAAGTACGAGCCATTTTATACAGTCCGTTTTTCTTCTTTACACTAATGTTGTTACCATCCATCAACCTATAAATTCAGTTGTTACCACCATGCCTTTCAAGATGATGACTCTTGCACAAAATTTTTCATTCGGCGTATTGGCGTTGTTGAGAATGAACAATTTAGGTGAAAAGGTTGCACAGCTGGATTAAAAGATAGTTAGTTCAAGGCCGGTTGGTGAGTTTGTTCGAGTTAAGAAGTGATAAATAAACAAATAATGCTAAGAAACAGTGTGAAGAGATTATACTCTAACGTCGCTAGAACAGATAATTTCAAGTATTCCTCACTAGCGAATGGACTAAAAGTGGCAACATCCAATACCCCCGGGCATTTCAGTGCCTTAGGACTATACATCGATGCTGGATCCCGTTTTGAAGGTAGAAATTTGAAAGGCTGTACTCATATTTTGGATAGGCTCGCATTCAAATCGACCGAGCATATCGAAGGCAGAGCAATGGCAGAGACATTGGAGTTACTGGGTGGGAATTACCAGTGTACCTCGTCTAGGGAAAATATGATGTATCAGGCTTCTGTATTCAACCAGGATGTGGGCAAGATGCTTCAATTGATGTCCGAAACCGTAAGATTTCCCAAGATTACTGAACAAGAACTACAAGAACAAAAACTGTCTGCGGAGTATGAAATTGATGAAGTTTGGATGAAACCAGACCTGGTGTTACCTGAGCTGTTGCACACAGCAGCGTATTCTGGGGAGACTTTGGGATCCCCTTTAATCTGTCCTAGAGAGCTCATCCCTTCCATTTCTAAATACTACTTGCTTGATTACAGGAATAAATTCTACACCCCAGAAAACACTGTCGCAGCGTTTGTGGGTGTTCCCCATGAAAAAGCTTTAGAACTTGCAGAGAGGTATTTAGGTGATTGGCAATCCACTCACCCTCCAATTAGTAAAAAGGTTGCGCACTACACTGGTGGTGAAAGTTGTATCCCACCGGCACCCGTGTTTGGGAATTTACCAGAGCTATTCCACATCCAGATTGGATTTGAAGGTCTTCCTATAGACCATCCAGATATTTACGCTTTGGCGACTTTACAAACTTTACTTGGAGGTGGTGGTTCGTTCAGTGCTGGAGGACCCGGAAAGGGGATGTATTCTCGTTTGTATACGCACGTTCTGAATCAATATTACTTCGTTGAAAATTGCATTGCGTTCAACCATTCTTATTCAGATTCAGGGATTTTCGGTATCTCGCTATCCTGTGTACCGCAAGCAGCTCCTCAAGCAGTTGAGGTAATTGCACAACAAATGTACAACACATTTGCTAACGATAACCTAAGGTTATCTAATGATGAAGTTTCCAGGGCAAAAAATCAGCTGAAATCTTCATTACTGATGAACCTAGAGTCCAAGTTAGTAGAATTGGAAGATATGGGTAGACAAGTTCTCATGCATGGTCGCAAGATTCCAATAAATGAAATGATTAGTAAGATTGAAAATCTGAAACCAAATGATATCTCCCGTGTCGCCGAAATGATATTTACCGGAAACGTAAATAACGCTGGTAAGGGTAAAGGCAAAGCTACTGTTGTAATGCAAGGAGACAGAGATGCCTTTGGTGATGTGGAGAAGGTGCTAAGGGCATATGGACTAGGTAAGAGTTCCACCACCAATAAAAATAGCCCCAAGAAAGGCAGTTGGTTTTGAACAACTTCAAAGCCATTTTTTACTTCATCTTGAGGATTTCAAGATATAAAAAAGGCTTCATTTTCGTTACATATTTATCCATTCGGTTCTATTCTACCTTACGTGTACTGCCTTTGAAACTACTATAGAAGGGTATGGGTGAAAAATCATACCGGTAATTATATAGTACTTGTGTTGTCCTTCTCTGCTAATAACGCATATTCTCATTCTGTATATATACAAAACATTCCAACATTATATTTTAAGATAGAACTTTGTCCTTTTCTCAAGGAAGGATTCTAGATTAAAATCCTTTACTCTGTGTGTTATTGCTGTTAGTATTTTTCGAACCTATCATGGTTGATTCATAACGGCTCTTCCAAAACTCAATTTCTTGAGCCATTTCTTGCACTTTATCGTGGTATGATGAATTGTCTCTAATGGATTTTTTCATTTCGAGTTCTTGCTGAGAGATATACTTCTCTAACTCGGAAATTTGAGCCTCATATTTCAGGGTAGTTTCCTCAAATTCACTTCTGTTTTTGTTAGCTAGTTCTATGATATCTGTTTGTTGGGAGTTTTTCGTTTGTAATTCCTCTACTGCCCTCTCCAAACTTTTGTTCTTTTTCATTTCTTCATATTTCAAGTTTGTTTCGAAGCTCACCATACCTTCTAACTCATGAATCTTAGATAACCATGCATTTTTTTCAGTCGTGTCTGATAATCTATCTTGCAAATTCCCTACATGGGACTGTAAGTCGGCGTTAAGCTTTTGTAAAGTTTGGTTTTCTTCATATAAATCAATATTTTTCTGCTTTTCTTCATCAAGTTTTCCTCTAAATTCACTGCAGCTATCCTGCAATTTTTTAACCAACTCCCCATTCCTGGTATTTTGCCCCATCTGTAATTTTAATGTTTCCTCCAAGTATTTAATTTTTTCAGAAATTTCTTTATTCTCTTTAGTAGATTTTAAAAGTGCCGCGCTTGACACTTCCAAAGCGTCTGCCTTTTGACTTAGGTCAGATTCCAATTCCTGGTTGATTTTTGTCAATGACCCTATCTTTTTTGTTAGCAACTGACATTCAGCATCTAGGGTCTCATATTTTTGATAGAGTCCTTTTTCCGCAAGAGAGATTGCATCTTTTTCATTGTTCAACATCTCCACCACATTTGTATAATGATCAAGCTGTTTCAACAGGTCGGAAATCTGCGCCTCAAAATCATTATTTGAAGTTTCCAGTTTATACTTAAGAGTTGCAAATTCTTTCTTCAAATTGGTTTCAGCTTTCAAAGAGCAGCTCAATTCTTCTTTCAGTCTATTAATCTCATCTGTATATTGAGATCGATCTTCTACTGCGCTTAACCGCTCTTTCAAATGGGCCAAATCATCACTTAGAATTTTTTTTACATCTTGAACTCTCTTTAACTCCAATAGTGTTTCTTGTAGTTGCATATCTGAGTCATTTCTTTCCATTTCACGCTCCCAGATCAACTTTTCCTTTTGTTTATTCTGAATTTTCAATTTTTCGATAATGGATGCCATGTTCTTTACGTCCTCTTCAGCTTGTTTTAACGCGTGAATATGCTCTCTTAGCCGCAGTTCATTCCCTTGCAGATCATCCATGCAGTTTTCAAATTGTTGTTTTTGTTGTTTTATGGTAGATGATAGTAGTTCTTTTTGGCGTTCCGTAGATTCAAGATCTTTCTGCAATCTCTCTAATTGTTCACTCAGTAAGGCATCTTTTGATTTCGATTGCCTCAAGTCAAGAGTGAGTTGGCTCAACTTTCCATTTGACTCATTTAATATTTCCTGAAGTTTATAGTTTTCAAGTTTGTAATAACGGATTTCTTCTTCGTATTTTGATATACTATCACGGTTCTTTATAATGTCACCGACAGGTAAATTTGTTCGATCACGCAAAGGCATGGTTTTCAGTTTATCTTCCAAAGATTTTACCCTCTCTTCACTGGCTTCAAACTTTAATTTGTAAATGTCAGAGGATGACATGGAACCTTCTGCTTGAATTTTTCGGAATTTACTATGTAAGGCAGATATAGCATTTTCTGCATCATAATGAGCTTTTGTTTCAATGTCTAATTGTCTTTTCAAATATTCGACTTCCAGCATTAGTTTGTTAACATCAGATTCTTTACTCGAGGAATGATTTAGCGGCTCATCTAGAATACTATTCAATTGAATGCTAGGATCCATATCTTGAGCTAACTTCTTTAATTTCTTTATTTGCGCCTTAATATTCTGATTCTCAAATGAGGAAGACGCTAGTCTCGTCTCAGTAAATCTCAATCTTGAAATTAAGTCCTTCTTCTCTTCAATTTCATTCTCTAGACTTCTTGTTACTTCAGTGAAAGCTAATTGAAGATCATAATACTTTTTTATCACGTCTTCTTTATCGAGTGACTCGTCGGAATACGACATGGATTTAGTGGAGGAAGTGTTTGATTCTACAGAGGCATTTGATATTCTTTTGTTTAGATATTGGTTCAAGGAAATTTCCTGAGTTAACCGCGCTTCTAGTTCTTTAATTTTATTATCACTCAGAGACTCAATTAAGCCATTTATTTTCTTTTGTTCCTGTTCCTTCATTTGTTTTTTGAAGTTGGAGTATTCGTCTTTAACCTTTTGGCAATTGGATTTACACTCAGTAAGCTGGGTTCTTGTTTCTTTTAGTTGAGTTGTAATTTTACTATACTCATTAACTGCATCGTCCCTTTGCTTGGAAAAAATAGCAAGCTCCTTCTTGTGATTGTCTATCTTTTCCTTCATCCTTTCCAATTGATTGTCTTTGTTTTTTACTTGATTGTTCAATAATTCCTTTTCTTTCTTGTAATTCTCGTTCTTTGAACGCATATCTGAATTTTCTGCTACTAGCGATTGAAGCCTGGACATTGCAATATTGCAATTTTTCTCTAAAGTGACTAGCTTAATGTCTAAATCTTCCTCTGAGGTACTCAATTTTTCATTGAACGTTTTTATTTCTTTCTCTTTCAAGTTTATGATATTTTTTAATCTTTCTATTTCACTTTCCAACTTCATTTTAGATTCTTTTACCAATGATCGGGAGCTCTGTTCCTTGGAAATATCGCAGTTCAAATCTGATATCTGCTTTATTAGTTGGTCGTTCTTTATGTGTAATTTCTCTAATGTCGTTTCTCGTTCTTTTACAGTTTCTTGAAGGTCATGGATTGTTAGTTCAGCTTTTTCAAGCTTTTGCATAATGTGTGATTTTTGCCTACTGATTTCATCCTTTTTTAAAACAAGATCATCAAATTGTTTCTTCAATGTTTCTGAACTAGTTTTAATTCTATTCAATAGGTTCTCATTTTTTTTCAAATTCTCTTTTTCCTGATTCAACAATTCATGGGTACCTTCCAGTTCATCGATTGTTTTTCTATTCTTTTCTTCCAGAAACTTTTTCTTGGATTCCATTTCCTGAAGGTCGTCCTTTAATTTATTAATTTGTTCATTAAATTTCTTGGTTCTTGTCATATCATTGGATGATATTAAAAGCGGCTTGATTCTGATAAATAAGTTAAACCAAGGATCATCCTTTACCAGTTGATTATATAATCTAAAAGTATTGCCTATCACTCTTGTATTCTTTAACTTTTGTAAGTGAGACGTTATTTCTTTCCTTGTAGTGCATCCTCGTATAGTTGCAGTTAGCTTAATCATTATATTATTCAGTTTAGCATCCTTTTGCCTTTCAAGATCAGCTAATACCCCAGATTTAAAAAACAATTTTGTATTACCAATTTTATACACATTAGTATCCAGTTGCAAAGATGATAAAAGAAACTCGCAATTTTGTTTGATACTGGATTTCAATCTGGAATTGAAAGATGTAGAGTTCGAATTTTCAGGATACAAGATCTTATACCGCTGAAAAAACTCTTGGAATTCTATTCTATTTGGGTAACCTTCTCTGGCAAGTCTGATACCCTCTAAAACACCATTACAACGTAATTGATCTAAGATTAACTTTCTGTTAAATTCTTTCGGTTTTTTCACATTATTTGGAATTATACAACGAACAAAATGCGGATGCGTGGAGGCTAATTGATTTAGTAATGTTATCTGTTGTTCTCTATGACGTGATGAGGTAGTCTTAAAGTTATTTGTTCTAGCTAACTTTCTAACTTCCTGGTTAGAGATGTTGGCCTCTATACTTGTGCTAGAGGACTTTTCTCCCTCTAGCTCGAAAAGTTTTGATATAATATCATTCTGCGAAGTAGACAATAATGAGAGAAGATTATCATTAAGGGGATCTTTGTTTTTCGATAACCAACCTTCGACAGTGTATTCCACATCCCCAGCATAATGTTTCAAAATGAATCCATTTCTTAATTTTGAACGTTTGAATTTGGAAGAATTTTGGTCCCAAGTAGAGATCAGCTTAGAGTAGAACGACTCATCAGTAGATTTGGGCAAAACGGCCTCCTCATCTAATAACGGTAGGATACCAGTTGGCGGTCCTTTGCTTTCGATCAAATCAATTGTCAGTTGCAAATCTTTGCCGTAATCTATGTAATCCCATTGAATATTCTCCTTCAAATATTCACTCTGTTCTAAAACAAACATGTGGTTATTGAAGAACTGTTGCAGTTTCTCGTTTGTATAATTAATGCAAAGTTGTTCGAACGAATTGTTCTCAAAAATTTCAAAACCTGCAATATCCAACAATCCGATATAATTCAGAGATGCGCTGCCATGATCTAAGTTCTTATTGATCATATCTACAATATACCCGAAAAGTCGTTCGTAAAGATTTCTCGATAATGCATTTAAGATGAATTTCGCCTGTTGAGAGTTCTTGGACTGTGAAACCCATTCTTTGCCGGCTTTTGATCTAGGCCTTAAAATAGCAGTTTGAAAATCTTTCTCGCTCACACCCAAATTGCTACAAATTGCGCTAATATCATTTTTAAATGAAGCTTGTTCTGCTCTGTCGGAGACAAACTCAATGTTACCGATTAGTAAAATAATAGCCACAACCTGAAATATCCATTTTATTTGTTCTTTGGAGAATCCGATAATATTCAATGCTGATACCAATTTTTTGAAGTTTTCAACGTCATTGATCCCTGGTATAAGATCTCGGTTGGAGTTTGATAAAATTTGATAATCTTTTATGTTCCTGGATTTGAGAAATAGTTGTTCTAATTCTGAGTCCTTCAATCCATATAACAATTGATAAAATATATGATAATTCCTCTCCTTTGCATTCTGGTGAACGATTCTTGATTTTTCCAGAAGGTACCATTCGATATGCGCACCGTTAATCATACCGTGTTCATTAAATTCAATCTTTATAAATTTACCAAATCTCGAGGAGTTGTTGTTTCGTACTGTTTGTGCATTACCAAAGGATTCCAAAATAGGATTACTTTGTAAAATTTTCATTTCGAAGCTTTCTACTATGGAACTACTATCATTAACAGGCGTTATCTTGGAGGAAGGAGAGGAGGTTATAGACGCTAGATATTGCAGTATTTTCTTTGTGTTTTCCGTCTTGCCTGCACCGGATTCACCTGTGACTAAAATTGATTGGTTTTTACTTTCTGATAAGAGATTCCCGTAAGCTTCTTCAGCAATTGCAAAGATATGCGGTGGTAATTTTTCATGAGAATTATCTTGCAAGTCGCTTTTTAATGACCTGTTATGATTATTGTGGTACAGTTTTATATGCTCCTCGGAGTATAAATTTAAATCATGATAAGGGTTAATTGCCACTAAAAATAAGCCGGAATAGGTGTAAATTAGGTCGCAATCGTACCTCTTCTCCAAGTTATAAAGTACAGAAGGCTCGTTCAAATGTGTTAACTCGGACATGTTTTCTACTTTATCAAAAGTTGATGGATTGACTGGGAATACATTTGATATTCGCACCTGCACTAGATTGGAAGCATCCGATGAATTTAACGGGTGAACGATCCCTATCTGTTCTTCGTGTCCAGTAAATTTATTCTTGCTGATGTCTGTATTCACCAGCTCCCCTTTTATGAAAACCTCTCTCTCATCTGGTATCCAAACGACCATATTACCATTGCGAGACTGTCCACCAGTCATTGTCGCTATGGTTGTATTGTATTATCTTGTTTATGTTTTTGTTGATATAAATTCTACAAAAATCGGGATATGACTATAAGATGGTTTCAAAGAGTATTCAAGATGGAGTGAAATAGTTGCTCATAAACAATGAGCAACTCTAAACAAATACACCAAGAAACTACAAATGTTTACTCAATTACCCTTTTAGGCTAAATGATGAAATCTCGAAAAAATATTGAAATATTTCAAGGGGGGTAACAAAAGGTATGTTACTATTACCCTAGCTTGAAATATTTTCATTTTTCCACCTCAATGAGAACGAAACATTGTACTATTGACACATTTATGTGAAGATCCAGGAGAGTCTTGAACAGATCAAATCGGATATAGAAAAGGGCTGGAATATAACCTTAATTTCTTCCTTAGCAGCTGGGTCTCAGCTCTCACTCGGCCCGTCCCTCTTAACAAGTATCCGATTTTGCTATACGAGGTAGTCCGATAATATGCCCCTCTTTTCATTTCTCTTATAGCTTTGGTCCCTATTTTGAAGAAGTATATATCCGTCTATTATCAAGGGGAAGAAGGCACGTATTGCCTTTTAAATAAATGTTAAAAAATAAAAATGCTTTGACAATATATTAAAAACTGGGAAAATTCCTTTGCGTGATCTAAGAAGCCATAGTATTGGGCAGGGGTATGTAGAAACGTGTATTTCCTACGACTTTTTCTTGCACTAAAGTTTAAAATGCCCTAACCCGATAGGGAAAGATGCGGTACTACTGCTGTAAAAAGAAAAAAAAATATGCAGACGGAGCTCATCAATTTTACTTGCGTCATGACAATTAGGCTAGTCGTGTTATACACCAAGCAAGGTTCACCTAAGATTCTAACGGAGGACAAAAAGCGTTAAAACGTAATGGTCGAATGATCTTCAGAAAGGAATGTTCGAGTGTAATCCTATGGAAACCTACGTATATTTGAGAGGATGTGTAAAGAAAAAAGATGAGTAGACTCCGTTTAAATGCTGCCACTTTGACGAGTAAGCGCCCATTTATGCCGTGCATACAATACGTTCTTTTTTTTTTTTAGTACTTTCGATAAGGATGACTTGTAAAAATAACTTTGCCGCATTACGATCACCCGCAAAGGATTGTCGTAAAAGTTCCCTGTACTTAGTTTCTTTTAATGACACTTTTCATGTAGCTGGTCAAAGGATTTTGAGCCGTTTTGTATTACTTTAGTTGCATTGGTATTTGTGAGAATCCATCACAATCTATATACAAGAGTATATTTAAAGAAATGCAGAGCATATGATTTTATCCTAAGAATGGTGCCAAAATTCCACTTGGTGTTCATCACTTTGTATTCCCACCTTCTCTTTTTATTATTAGTATTACTATATTATAGTCGATTTATATAGGTCAAACATTATGAATACACGCTCCTCATACGGGGAACAACCATCTTTAATTTTAAGATGCTTCGATTTAAAATCTTCAAAAATTAGTGTAATGGGGGATGATGACTCAGGAAAGACGTCCCTGGTTCGCAGTTGGTTGAATAATTCATTTCAAATAACAGATTCTAATCATTACCGGGTTTCGGATCTCTATCATAAGACAGTTCAATTTGATTCTTTAATAAAATATTGCCGTACTCTTGAAATGAAATCACAGATGCCCAATATCTCCGAGTCTGACATATCCAGGTCTGAAATGAAGGAGTCTAACACAACTGTTCAAAACCGTAGTGACATGCTAGAAGAATATATTAAAAAAGCTATTACGTCTGACAATAAACCGATTACTGGAAGACCCATGAACATTGATGTTCAAATTTTTGACACTAATCGGATGGAAGTTTCATATCATTCGGAACTAACTACTATCCAAATTAAACAGTCAGATGCAATTGTATTGTGTTTTGATTCCACTAATGCCAACTCCTTTGCTAGCTTAGAGTCTTATATCTGTATTATTCACCAGGTAAGCTTGGAATGTCAAAGAAGTATTCCAATAATTATAGCCTGCACGAAATGTGACCTGACCGCGGAAAGGAGCATCAGTTATGACAAAATTTTAGCATTTCTTCGAGAACTGAATTTCTCGCCGAACGGTTTGGACTATTTCGAAATATCCTCTAAGCTTGATGCAAATATTGAAGACTTATTATTTGCAGCGTTACTAAAGATTGGGAAATCTAAAAATGATCGCAGAGAACGTTTGCAAGGAGTCACAAGTAAGAATCGTTCGGCCAATAATTTATCTACCTCGCCAAGCGGAAGAAACACTTGCGATATCAAAGCTGAACAAGGCGTCATTAAAAAGGTTGAAAACATTTCAAAAACGGCTTCTTCAGTTAAACCAAAGAGTCCCGGAACAAAAGATATTGAGCTTTTACCAATAAAGAAGTCTTTGACAGAAAACCTTACTACTCGACGGTCAATTGAAAGCTTACCGAATGCTAAAAAGAAGAAATTTAAGAAATGCATAACGGCATGTTGTGTAATGTGACATGAGAAACCGATAAGAGTGTATATATGTACAGGTATATATAACTTTGGAGGAAGATAAAAAACTGACTGACAAAAAGAAACCGTGCGAATCAGTATCGATTGTCGATTCTTATTTACTGTTTACGTATGTGTCATATAAGGTATGGTATTTTTAACCGCCCAATACAGGAGAAAAGAAATAGTAGACAATATTTTATATTCGCACCCATACACTTCTAGACCCATACACACTTTTATAAAATCAATATAAAAAATGCCGGTAGTGAAATTTTCGTAAAAAGAATGAAAAGCGCAGCGATATTCAACCCAGACCACTGTACGTTTCCGTTTGCCACCCATTTAGAGGGAGTCCGCCCAGTTAATGCCTTCCTTTCTCCAGGTAGGTTGTGTGGCTTCTAGTGAGGAAACTCTCTCTAGAGCGAGGTGAGTAGTAGGAAATGGTACAATCTTCTCTCTGGCTCCCGCTCACTTTTCTCGGCCTTTGGTTTAGTGGGTTAGCTCTCATCTTTGATGTCTGCTGCATCTTGCAAGTCCTTAACATTATCTATAACTATTATAATACGTTAATATTCCTGTAAAGTGCTTGTTATATCGAAAAATTACAGAGAACACCAGATAATTAGTGCATATATATTAGATCAATATGGTATGTGAAAAAGACGTTAAAACATAAGATTGGATGGAAGTAGAAGGCATGACATTCCAGGAATTAGATGAACATGAAACCCCATGAAAAAAAAAAATATGATTAAGCTAAAATGAAAAAGGAAATGAAAACATTATTCGATATCCAATGTTTAAGTAGAGGGTGTGCATAACTATAAAGCCAACAAATAACACACCGAACTATTAATGCGTTCTTTTACGAGGTAGAATGAAGGTTTTCATTGATTGAGTAAAAAAGGCTTTGTATTACCGTCGAAATTTGTTTGGAATCAACTATGACGATACGGTTGTGGTATTGGCTACATCGAATATTTAGTCGCATGAGAACAGGAATCAATAGCAGTGGGAAGACCGGGACTCTTGATAATGGATATCTCACTGCGAAATGATTTAGAGTCATTTTTTCTAGCACAACATGTTTATCTTTTGCCTAACTCCTTTCACTTTTCTTGTATATTCTCTCCTTCTCTATTTTCAGATTACTAACATTATTTTTTCTAAAACATTTAATTGTTTTTCGCTTCTACTTTCTTTATTACAGGTTTTAGTTCAAGATTTGTTGCACCCAACTGCTGCTTCTGAAGCCAGAAAGCACAAGTTAAAGACTTTGGTTCAAAGTCCAAGATCTTACTTCTTGGATGTCAAATGTCCAGGTTGTTTGAACATCACCACTGTTTTTTCTCATGCTCAAACTGCTGTTACTTGTGAATCATGCTCTACCGTCTTATGTACTCCAACCGGTGGTAAGGCCAAATTATCTGAAGGTACTTCTTTCAGAAGAAAGTAAGTTAATTTATTTTTTGTATAATTAAGGTCATCTTCTTTTATCTAAATATATAAATATAAATTTACTTTTAATCAATTAAATTAACCTTTTAGACTTTGCAATGGTGAGTCCGAAGTAGCTTGTTACATTCCTTTTATCTTGGGGTGCTAAATCAGGGATTTTAGTAGTAAATATTCAGTGCAAATTCCAAAAGAGGAAAAATTTATCCTTTTTGGCTTAGAACAATATGGCGTCCCAAATGTTTCTATGCCTTTCTTGAATCTTTCTTGACTTCAAAGTGTATTCTCCTGATTACTAATTTATTTTACTGAACCATATATTAGAAGCTTATTTTCAAAAAGTTATATGGGCGTGTGGCGTAGTCGGTAGCGCGCTCCCTTAGCATGGGAGAGGTCTCCGGTTCGATTCCGGACTCGTCCAGTTTTCTTTTTTACTTATCTTCTCAACGTTCATATTACGTAGTTTAAAGTTTGCCTGAAGAAGGTTGGTTAGTGTACAAATCAACGAACACGAAAGGGATAGAGAAATGAAGAACAAGATGCACGTAACAGTGAAGTACTAATTGGGACATTATGATATTTGATTTTTAGAAAGACAAAAAGCACAAAATAAAACTCTATATATGGAATGATAGGTGGCATGCAACTAATAAGAACGACCAAACATACAGTAGTTGACAGCAGTACGTTCACACTTGATACACTTTTGACCTTCATTCAATACAGGTTGGTTGAATGGAATACATAAAGACTTAGCACCCATGCTTGGAGACTTATCATCTTCCTCAAATTCTTCACCATCGTCTTTCTTGGCAGAAGACTCCTTGATATCTTCTTCACACTCCATTACGCCACACCATGGTGCTAAAATGACGTTTTTCTTGTTCAATGCTGGGACAAAATCCTTCCATTCTTCAACAATGACTCTGTGTGTATCGAATAGTTCTTTAGCTTTCTTGAATAAATCTCCTTGCATTTCTTCCAAGATCTCTGGGACACGAACTTCCAATTCGTCGAAAGAAACGACGTATTTCTTGGCGTCGTTTCTACGGACGACAACAACTTGGTTCTTTTCAATATCCTTAGGACCCAATTCGATACGGATTGGAATACCTTTTAGTTCATATTGGGAAAATTTCCAACCTGGAGTGTAATTATCGTTGTAGTCACCAAAGGATCTAATACCAGCCTTCTTCAAACGAGATTCCACGCTTCTAGCAGTTTCATGAATGTGTTTACGTTGTTCGTCAGAAGTTTTCTTTGTGATACCCACAGGAATGACAACAGATTGAAATTGGGACACTCTTGGAGGGATAACCAAACCTTTATTATCGGAATGGATCATGACCATGACACCAATGACACGGGTGGATAAACCCCATGAATTCTGGTAAGCAAAGATCTTTGGATGATCGGAACCTAGGGGGTTTTCTACCGATAAGTTGAACATCTTCGAAAAGTTTTGGCCCAAATGGTGGGAGGTAGCACCTTGAATACCACGTCCAGTTTGTGGAATGTAACCTTCACAAGTGGTTGTGAAGTCACCACCAGCAAACTTTTCCTTTTCGGTCTTTCTACCTTTAACCACAGGAACGGCTAACAATTCTTCGTATACCCCAGCGTAGAAATCCAAGATTTGCAGAACTTCCTCTTCGGCATCCTTAGCATTCAAATGGGCAGTGTGACCTTCTTGCCACAAAAATTCTCTGGTTCTTAGGAAAGGTTGAGGATGCTTGAATTCCCACCTAACCACAGAATTCCACTGGTTCAATTTTAAAGGTAAATCTCTGTAAGACTGAACCCATTTGGCATAGTATGGGTACATAACAGTTTCAGAAGTTGGTCTGATAGCAATTGGTTCTTCCAATTCAGAAGAGCCAGCTCTGGTGACCCAAGCAACTTCTGGAGCGAAACCTTCAACATGATCCTTTTCCTTTTCCAACACACGCGAGGACACAAACATTGGAAAGTAGGCGTTCTGTACACCAATGGCCTTGATTTTATCGTCGAACCATCTTTGGATGTTTTCCCAAATAGCATAAGATGGAGGTCTCAAGATGTAACAACCAGAAACATCATAGTAGTCCAACATTTCACCCTTGGTCAAAATTTGTTGGTACCAGCCTGGGAAATCTAAGGCCTTGTCCACAGTGATACCGATAAGTTTTGCGTCTTCCAAACCGGCTGCTGCTGCTGCTGCAGTGTTTGTCTTAGAAGCTTGTTGCTTTTTTTGTTGTTTCTTGCCTTCTGTGGGGGGTTCCTTAGCAACCTCTTGAGAGAAATCAACCACTTTTTGGAAATTCTCAAAATCACTTAGGAATTTCATCATATCAGATTTTTTCATAAAAGTACTGTCGTTTAACTGCAAGATAGAATCGCCATCTACAGTACCCAACTCGTGATCGATTAACAAGTGAAAATCGGACGTCGCGTTAGCCAGGTCACCCAATATGAAAGCTCTGGCAGATTCAGATTGGAAAGCTTGCTTAACTAAATCATCGCGAGCTAATCTAGGATCTTTGGTAGAAGTAGCGTTAGCAATCAAGGCAGAAGGTGTGGTAGTAGATTGCAAAGCCACCACGACGATAGGAACAGGGACAACAGACTTTGGAGTCTTTGGCTTGAAGACCAAAGACTTCACTGCAATGGCAGATTCAGCAGCAGGCTTTTCATTCACGCACAACTTGGCGAACGCTTCGGAGACAGGCATTTTTTTGGTTTATTATTCGACTTTTTTTACTCTGAGCCTATTTGTTTTGTATATAATGTGTCAAAACACCAATCTGTACCAAGCTCTATATTCTCTTATAGGAAAAGCTCTTCAGGCCGCCAGCAACAATCCTAGCAAACGCAACATACACTCACTTCCAATCGAAGTCTAAGACATCCTGTGACTCAAGCATCGCTTATCCGATTTTACAATTTTTCAAAAAAACCATAGCGCGTCACCCAGGCGGACGCAAAAAGTGAAAAATTTTCCATCGTTGGTAATGATCTGGGCCCTGATAGTTTCGAGATCGTGAGTTATCCAACAATCAATGACGATCAAAAGGTATAAGAGAGCTTATTCTAGCTGGAATGTCGAATGGTGGTAATTGGCGTTGATTTTGTGTTAGTGTTCATTGCAAGCAGTAAGGCAATCTCCGTTTTCATTTTTCAAACATGTCATCTTTGTACATTAAGGAGGCTACCGGTGTGGATGAATTAACCACCGCCGGTTCGCAAGATCAACCATTCAAAACTCCAGCATATGCTTTGTTCGCATCCCAACAGAAGAGCGACGCCACTGAACCAAAGCTTTTAGTGTTCAAGGCAGAAGAAAACGAGTATCAAGAAATCAGTGCTTCTGCTTTGAAGAAGGCTCGTAAGGGCTGTGATGGTTTGAAGAAAAAGGCAGTTAAGCAAAAGGAACAGGAGTTGAAAAAGCAGCAAAAGGAGGCAGAAAATGCCGCCAAGCAATTGTCTGCTCTAAAGATCACCATCAAGGAGAACGAATCATTGCCAGCTGCCATCAAGACCAGAATCCACGATTCTTATACCAAGGTCGGACAAAGAGTCAAGATTTCTGGTTGGATCCACAGATTGCGTTCTAATAAGAAAGTTGTTTTCGTTGTCCTTAGAGATGGTTCTGGTTTTATCCAATGTGTCTTGTCCGGTGACTTGGCCTTGGCCCAACAAACTTTGGAACTAACTTTGGAATCCACTGTTACTCTATACGGTACCGTGGTCAAACTGCCTGAGGGTAAAACCGCTCCAGGCGGTGTTGAATTGGACGTTGACTACTATGAAGTGGTAGGTTTGGCGCCTGGTGGGGAAGACTCCTTCACCAATAAAATCGCAGAGGGCTCAGATCCCTCTTTATTGTTGGACCAACGTCATTTGGCCTTGAGAGGAGATGCTTTGTCTGCAGTCATGAAAGTCCGCGCTGCTCTATTGAAGAGTATCAGACGTGTTTACGATGAAGAGCATTTAACTGAGGTCACTCCACCATGCATGGTGCAAACTCAAGTCGAAGGTGGATCCACTCTATTTAAGATGAACTACTACAATGAAGAAGCTTACTTGACTCAGAGTTCTCAACTATACTTGGAAACCTGTTTGGCCGCCCTGGGTGATGTTTATACCATCCAAGAATCTTTCAGAGCGGAAAAGTCCCATACAAGAAGACATTTGTCCGAATATACCCATATTGAAGCCGAATTGGCCTTCTTGACTTTTGATGACCTATTACATCACATTGAAACCTTGATTGTCAAATCCGTCCAATACGTTCTGGAGGATCCAATTGCTGGCCCACTTGTAAAACAATTGAATCCCAGCTTCGAAGCTCCAAAGGCTCCCTTTATGAGATTAGAGTACAAGGATGCGATCACGTGGTTGAAAGAGCACGACATCAAGAACGAAGATGGTGAAGACTTCAAATTTGGTGACGATATCGCAGAGGCTGCTGAAAGAAAGATGACTGACACCATCGGCGTCCCAATATTTTTGACCAGATTCCCAGTAGAAATCAAGTCTTTCTACATGAAGCGTTGTTCTGACGATCCCCGTGTCACTGAATCCGTTGACGTTCTGATGCCAAACGTTGGTGAAATCACTGGTGGTTCCATGAGAATCGAAGACAAGGACGAGCTAATGGCAGGTTTCAAGCGTGAGGGTATCAACACAGACTCCTACTACTGGTTCATCGACCAAAGAAAATACGGTACTTGTCCACACGGTGGTTACGGTATCGGTACCGAACGTATCTTAGCATGGTTGTGTGACAGATTCACCGTCAGAGATTGTTCCTTGTACCCACGTTTCAGCGGTAGATGTAAGCCATAATCTCTTGTCGCCGAAGAATACATGAATACTTATTTACATAGAAATCTTTATATTGATTAATACTTACGTTCCTCCCCCCTTTCTAGTTATTACTCTGATTCGCGCAAGAACTGGCGCCCCAACAATGAACGCTTGTCATCGATAGTTCTTGGTTTTTGTTCTTTCAAGTATTTCATCGTCTCAGGCCTGCTGCATTTTCTCCTTGCTCTTTTCTTATTTAATGGTCTGTAAGAGTTACACATTTCCATAATCTCGATGATCATGATTAATTGAATGAATGAGTCACTTTTTGGATAACCTGGCACGAAATTGAACATATGAAAAAAAAAAGATTATAAAACATTAGCGAATAAAAAGTTTTGAGATAAGACTGTCCCTTCGCAGCAGAAGATCTTATCGCGATTGAAGAGTTCAAAAGCAAAGAGTAACATAAATAAGATTCAAGCAAACATGTCTGATGGTTCTCAAAAACTATGGGGTGGAAGATTTACCGGGGAAACTGATCCCTTGATGCACCTTTACAATGCCTCTCTTCCGTATGATTATAAGATGTACAAGGCAGACTTGGAGGGAACCAAGGTGTACACTGCGGGTTTGCAAAAACTGGGTCTTCTCACAGGGGCAGAATTAGCTAAAATCCATGAAGGTTTAGCTGAGATTAAGAAAGAATGGGATGCTGACAAATTTGTCCGTCATCCAAACGATGAAGACATTCATACTGCAAATGAAAGACGCCTTGGGGAATTGATCGGTCGTGATATTGCTGGTAAAGTCCACACCGGCAGGTCTCGTAATGACCAAGTTGTTACTGATTTGAGAATATACTGTCGTGACGTTGTTAATGGTACACTCTTCCCAGCTCTGAAGGGCTTGGTTGACGTTCTAATCAAAAGAGCAGAAGGTGAAATAGACATATTGATGCCAGGTTACACGCATTTGCAAAGAGCGCAACCTATTAGGTGGTCTCATTGGTTGAGTTCTTATGCAACTTACTTCACGGAAGATTATAAAAGACTGGGCCAGATTCTACATAGATTGAATCAATCACCATTAGGTGCAGGCGCTCTTGCGGGACATCCTTATGGTATCGATAGAGAGTTTTTGGCAGAAGGTCTAGATTTCAATAGTGTTATTGGTAACTCTCTAGTTGCTGTCTCTGATAGAGATTTCATTGTGGAGTTGATGTTTTGGGGGACCTTATTTATGAACCATATTTCCCGTTTTGCTGAAGATTTGATTATATATTGTACGGCTGAATTTGGTTTTATACAATTAAGTGACGCCTATTCAACAGGTTCCTCCTTAATGCCTCAAAAGAAGAATGCAGACTCGTTAGAGTTGCTGAGAGGTAAGTCCGGTAGGGTATTTGGTGATCTAACAGGATTCTTGATGAGTTTGAAGGGTATCCCATCTACCTACGATAAAGACATGCAGGAAGACAAAGAGCCACTGTTTGATTGTTTAACTACTGTTGAACACTCCATGCTGATTGCTACAGGTGTTATTTCTACTTTAAATGTAAACAAGGAGAAGATGGAAGCTGCATTAACTATGGATATGTTGGCTACCGATCTGGCTGATTACTTGGTCAGAAAGGGGGTTCCATTCAGAGAGACCCATCATATTTCTGGTGAATGTGTCGCCACTGCTGAAAAGTTGGGTTTAAGTGGTATTGATAAATTAACTTTAGAACAATATCAAAAGATCGACCCAAGATTCGCTGAAGATCTTTTTGAAACTTTTAACTTTGAACAAAGCGTTGAAAGAAGAAACGCTACTGGTGGGACTGCTAAATCTGCTATATTGAAACAACTGAAAAACCTAAGATCTCAACTGAATTAACAGAGGTAAGTATGTCGGTCAGGCTTGAAATTACTAATTCACCGCTAATCCACTTTCGAAAACAGTTTCAGTATCTTTCAACATTACTTATACAATTCTCCGATTGTGTTATTTATAGGTATATAGATATAAGCAATTAGTATCTGGTCAAAGACATTATTTAAAAGCTTTGGAAGATGACTTAGGAAGAAGCGAGAGAATGCTTTCATAAGTTTTAACCAGACTTCTTTTAAAACGCTTAAAAGAAAAACATGTATGATGGTTAAGGATAAGTGAGGCAAATGGCCATGAGACTAAATAACTGAAACGACCGCAATAATAAACACTATTCCATCCGCCCAAAGTCGTTAACCACGTTAACAGTTGCCGTAGTCTATACCCATTCGCACTCATTATCACTTTATAAACTGGGTAATGTAAGGCCTCGTGAATATCTGAGCCGGCCATCGTCAGAAACTTGTAATTTGATGGCTGCGACCCAATTTGCAGAACACCAAGCTTGATCATGGAGACATTTAATTTCCGATGCTTCTTGAAAATTTTAAATAATGAGTTGATTATCCCTGATGTTATAATTTCGGTACTATGATGAACTAGGTTCAGCTCCAAAGTCAATGACGGGTTGAATAAGATCAGCTGGGTATTTCTCTTCAAATGAGGTATGACGGTTAATAATGCTTGATAGTACACAAAAATACTTGAATGGATTTCGGATTCCAATGAGTCACACGATATTACCCCAGATGGATGGTATGACAACCTTGGCATGAACAATATTGATGCCAATCTTGGTACATCAAGAAAAAAAGTTTCAAAATCCTCTTCACAACCAGGATCAATGTAATATACAAAATCCTGATCTTCTTCGTGCTTCTTATAAACGTCCGCATTTTCAGTACAAATATATACCGTAAACCGTCTGCGATATAAATCCATCACTTGGTTTCTTATAATAGGATCATTCATGTCACCAAATATCAGTACGACTTGAGACTCTGCTTTAGGTAAGCTGGGTGGTAACTTAAAGAACGTTCGATATCCGAGGTAGAGGCAGAGAGATGTGGCAGAAATTCCCAAGCCCAGCTTCCAGTGGTCCTGGAACCCGATCCTCAATGTTTTATATACTCTGATCTTGTTATAGTTGCTTTCCTGTAGTGGAGGAGCCTTTTTGTTGGACATCTTTTCACTAATTGATTCAATTGATTTTTCAACATGATTCTTGATTTCACCACTCAAAAAAGCACTTTTTGAAACAAGCCAATACCCAGCATCGAATATCTGATCAACTATGTCCTTACCACCAGATAGCGTCATCTATATTTATTCTTGTCGAAGTTCAACGTTTTCCACCAGTTTACAGCCTTTATTTCGTGTTTGTATGCATTTTCTATACTTTTACATGCTCCGACGGTGACCGAAGACGGCCTGAAGGGAATTAAAGTTCACCCCCTAGATAGACCCTGTTATGAACGTTATTTAAGACATAACTAATTAGAATATATACAGAAGAATCTCAAGACTGGTGTTGATATAAAATCCAAAAATGGGTATTAATAATCCAATCCCTCGAAGTTTAAAAAGTGAGACCAAGTATGTTGATATTTTTGTTTATAAGAGGTCTTCTGAAGCAAATTGGACGCAGGTAAAAAGAATCAGAAGTAGTTTTCTCATCTGCATACGCTGTTCATAGGTCACAGTTACTAAAACATAATGTACTAACAATCTTATGATTGATTTATTTTGATTATTTTCACTGTAGAAAAGCCGCTAAAGTCTTAAGAAGTTTTGTAAAACCGAATCAAGTATTTGGAGCAGATCAAGTCATCCCACCATATGTGTTGAAAAAAGCCAAAGGCCTAGCGATTATCACAGTTTTGAAGGCGGGATTCTTGTTTTCAGGAAGGGCAGGATCTGGTGTGATTGTGGCTAGGTTAAAAGATGGTACATGGTCTGCTCCCTCCGCTATTGCCATGGCAGGTGCCGGTGCTGGTGGTATGGTCGGTGTTGAATTGACTGATTTCGTTTTTATTTTGAATTCCGAAGAAGCAGTGAAGTCCTTTTCTGAATTTGGTACGATTACTCTAGGTGGTAATGTGTCAGTTTCCGCAGGTCCTCTTGGAAGAAGTGCGGAAGCAGCAGCTTCTGCTTCCACAGGTGGTTTCTCAGCAGTTTTTGCTTATTCCAAAAGTAAAGGTTTATTTGCAGGAGTATCTGTGGAAGGTTCGGCTATTTTGGAAAGAAGGGAAGCTAATCGAAAATTTTACGGTGATAATTGTACATCGAAGATGATTTTGTCAGGTAGAGTAAAAGTTCCACCAGCTGCAGATCCTTTGCTCCGTATCTTAGAATCAAGAGCATTCAATTTTACGCGTCGTGACAATGGTGATAATGACAGTGATGATGGTTTTCTTAACGACGGCCAATACAGTGATAATACCAGCCGTTATTATGATGACATACCGGATTCCTTTGATTCTGCTGATGAATCCTCAATGCGTCCGAACACAAGATCATCAAGAAGAAGAGGGATGTCACTGGGATCCCACAGTCGTTATGATGATGGTTTTGATGATGGTCATGGACGTAACCGTGGGTATGACGATAATTATAGCAGCGATGAAGATTATGATTACAGAAGACCTCCAAATAAAAATGGCAGCCGCAACCAAGGTCCTCAAATAGATAGAGGTACTAAGCCGCGTGCGAACACTCGGTGGGAAGATGATTTGTATGATAGAGATGCTGGGTATTCCCGTCCTCCCCACTATTCTAGCAGGGATTTTGATAGCACTAAAGGAAATGGACGCAGCTATGGTAGGGAAAGAGGTTATAGTCTAGGTCATGGTCAGTTCCACTCCGACGATCTCTCCCATAAAATCTCAGTGACAGGAATAGACGATGAGCCTTCTGGTGCAAAATCGTCAACTCCAACAGCTGTCGCTCTCTATAATTTTGCAGGGGAACAAGCAGGCGACCTAGCTTTTAAGAAAGGTGACGTTATTTCCATCTTGAAGAAATCAGATTCCCAAAATGATTGGTGGACAGGGAAGGCTAATGGTAAAGAAGGAATTTTTCCCGCAAATTACGTCCGAGTTTCTTAGCTCAACTGTCGTTATACGCTCTGCTCCCATGTATGGAAATTCTTTTCAGGGTTGCGGATTGAACATTGGCTCTCCTTCAGTTCTTAATTAAACGTTTGTATTTCTATAATTATGCAGAAAGTTTTGAGCAATCTCTTCTGTTAAGTTTTCGTTATAAAGTAAGGGTTTTGGGGTTTAAATACGTACCATCAATTCAATAATATGTAATAAATTTCAGTTATAATTTTTCTCCTCAGGGTAGTTCCAAAGAAGTCTGAAATAGCAAGTATAACATAACTATATTACTATAGAACTACGTATTTTTTTGCGTAGAAAGATTACATGGATAATCTTTTCTCTCTTTCCCTTCAAAAAAGATTCAAACGGTTAATCCAAGATTTTCAGCAGCCCTGGTTATTTGCTTTTGCAGAATTTTTTGTGATTCTGGTGAAGTATTTGTGAATAACAAAAAATGTGCTAGTCTTTCAGAATCATGGTCCCAAAATACGTCAAAAATGAACTCGGCAATGCTACGCAAGTTTTCTACCTTATTTAAACCAGTAATATTAATGCGTTGTAAGTTTCTTTTTATTATTTTCTTCAAGGACTCCAGTATTTCCTCATTTCCTTGTTTAGATTCTTCAGCTGGTTCCATTTTTTTGTCATCAACCTTTGTAATTAAATCAAATGCTGGATGAGGTTTCATTGGTGTTGATACAGGCGAGTTCGTGTTTGTACATGAGTTTGAATATGGTTGAAATGGGGAAACTAATTGCGGAAATTGTGACGGTAGACCCATTTGATAAGCTGATAGCTGCTTGGAGTGGAAACGCATCATGGGACTGATATTGACAAGGCTACTACAATTATTATTGTCGTTCATATCATCATAATCTATCTCATTTAACATACTACTATTATTTTTGGTCCATGATGTTTCAACCAAGCTACTTCCAATTAGTCTCCTATCCAGAATGTTGAATAATTTCTCAGCATCGCTGCGGGAAAAGCACTCAACATATCCAGAGAACGTCCAATCTAATGAATTGTAGTTTGTAATCTTAATTTCGCTAAATCGTATCCTTTCTTGTAAGCAAAGCTGGCTAATAAACTCCCTATTACAATTAAAGCTTAAGCTTTTTAAATAAACCTTTGTTTTTCTATTTGTCCCCAATTTATTATGAATAGATTTATCTTTGGCGGGACCCACCCAAATTGTCTGTCCTTTGAAAACTGTATTATTTAAGTATTTTTGCGCCTTCCTAGAGTCTTCTTCACTTTTATATGTGACAAATGCTCTATGTGGTGCGTTCGCTTGTTTTTGAGAAATGAATACCGACTTCACGGGTCCACTTGTACTGAAAAAAGTTAGTACTTCTTCTTGCGTTGATTCTGAAGGTAGATTTTTTGCTATTATTGTCTTCAAGCGAGCATGATCTGGTAAATTTTTACTAGCTAATAGTTCGTCTTCGATAACTACGTCAGAACCGATCATCTTTTTTCTTTTAGTAAATTCAGGTCTACTTCTTACTTCTTTGTCAAAATGTATTCCACATATAATATTACTCCCAAAGAACTCTTGGTTGTTGTATTTTTTGATGACATTTCTAGCAGAAACATCGTTATCAAAATAAACAAATCCAATGTTTTTTCTTCTTTCTAAAAGACAAGAGAGTACATTGCCATACTTGATCATTATCACGTAAAATGTTCTTGTGGTCAGTTGGGGATTGTCTAGCGGTAAATTTGAGAAGAAAACATTAGTTCCAATGTTTTTTCTGAATAGTGTATTTTTCATAGAAGGCATTATTTTAACTTCTTGCCCAAAACAAACTGTATAATTAAAATCCTTTCTTGCAGCTTCTGTTTCGTCTTTATTTTTGAAGTTTAAGTAGCCATAACCTAATGATTTCTTGGTAAGAAAATCACGGCATATTTTAGCGGATTCAAAAGATTGATACTTTCTGAACATTCTCCTTAACATTTCTTCTGTGACAGTTGGCTTCAAATTTCCTATAAAAAGTGTATTTATCTTTGAATTTTTTGTAATTTTTTTTTCCACTCCTTCCTTTGCAACTCTTGTTTCAGAAACTTGTTCATCAACCTTCTTTTCCTGCGTTGCATTCCTGCACTCATATTTTCTGTGGACATCTTCACTTTTAAGCCCAAAATTCATTGATTTCATATTGTCACCTTTATGGCTGGCTACTCGTGTATTTACCAGTGCATCTGTGGAGGCCATTTTGAAGCTTTTTTGCCTTGCATCTTTTTCCTTTGAGCAAGTTTTGGAAATTGATCTGAGATTTTGCTTACTGTTTAAAGAGATGTTATTTAACACATTACTTTGAGTACTTGACATTTTTTTGGTGCCTCTGTATATATCGATTTTATTCTTTTATTATGTTTAATACAGCGTAAGTACCAAACTGCAATAAATATAAAGCTTAACTTAATGGAAAAAGAAGGCGCTGTCACATACAGCTTTTGTGACACTTTTTTTCATTTTTTGGGCAAAAAGGTCCTACCCGGATTCGAACCGGGGTTGTCCGGATCAAAACCGAAAGTGATAACCACTACACTATAGGACCAGAACTTCTTGAAGATTTCAAGATTTAAGCGGTATAGGACACGGTAGCAGTAATGGCTATGCTGTAGATAAAACATTAGTCATGTTGGAATAAGTGACTACGACTATGTTTGTTGGAATAAGTGATTACAACTATACATTCTTCGTATAAATTGAAATTTTAATAATAGAATCTACTGCAGTGATATTGTTGATAATTAGTAGTTTAGTAAGTTGTAATAATTAAGAATAAGTCGTTCTTTCTTAATTTATATAAGAGAGGTATATAAAACACACGCTGATTGGTTATACTAAACCCAATGGTTCAGACATAATACGGAACATTGATGATAAGATTTTGGTTATAACTCACCTTCTTATATACTAAGTTCTGGTCAATTAATTGATCTTTATCATATCACTGCAGTAAATTCTATTATTAGAATTTCAATTTATACGAAGAACGTATAATTAAAATCACTTATTCCAATTTATACGAGTAAATGTATAGTTGTAATCACTTATTCCAACATAAATTATATAAGAGAGGTATATAAAACACACGCTGATTGGTTATATTAAACCCAATGGTTCAGAAATGATACGGAACATTGATGATAAGATTTTGGTTATTACTCACCTTCTTATATACTAAGTTCTGGTCAATTAATTGATCTTTATCATATCACTGCAGTAAATTCTATTATTAGAATTTCAATTTATACGAATAAATGTATAGTTGTAATCACTTATTCCAACAATAGGTTACCTCCTTAAGATCATATATATATTAGGATTATCTAAACACCCCAGTATGAGTCAATCCCGTAATACTATTACTCAATATTAATAAGGCAACTTGGCCGAGTGGTTAAGGCGAAAGATTAGAAATCTTTTGGGCTTTGCCCGCGCAGGTTCGAGTCCTGCAGTTGTCGTTATTTTTTCAACAACTGACGAATTAGTATTTTTTTATTATATTAAACTATTGTTTTACAAATAAAACTAACTTTCAATCAAGGGAAGATGTGCTATCATGGTAAGTTGCTTTTTGCCCGCTGGATTCATAATCAGAACAATCTACATCAAGCGTATTTGAAAGTCTTCTTTTGCCTCGCTCTAACGTTATCTTCGGTGTTTCTTGGCCAACGAAATCCCCGTTATTAGACATCGAGGCCGGAAAGATAGGAAGATACTCGTAGTTTTGTTCTTTATCCCGGCTTTGGACTTGGTGAGGTAATTTGGCTTTTTTTAACAATGGGGAATCATACATGTTAACATTTGGGTATAGCAAGTCTGGCCGTTGAATTGGAATAGCATAGTTTAAGCTTGGATTATAATACGGTGTAAGGAATATATGATTACCAGTGAAATTTTGATACGGGTTGAAATTGTACATAGGAGATGGGGCAATGTAATAAGGGACTGGAAACATAGGCGGTTCTCTTTCTAGATTTACTTGAGATGATTGAGAAAAAACCGGTGTTGATGTAGATTTTGGAGGCTGCTCGATGTCCTCGAACCTCAATGAATTATCAAATGAAGGAGTTTCTATTGTTTGTCTTTCATTTTTCAAGGTATGGCTAGATTTATTGCTTAGGCATCGGATTTCTGGGGCCTCTGAACTCTTTTGAGAGTCAGTTACAAAATTTAACCCAGGAAGCGGGCTTTCTACTCTCAAATCGACATGTTTCGAATTGAATATGTTCTTTAAACCTGGCTTTCTCGTTTTCCTGTTTTCCTTGCTTTTAATATTCCTACCTATCTTAGAACTGAGCGGGGAAACCCTCTGGTTCGTTGTCTTCTCCTGAAGAGGTTTTTGAACTTTTCTCTTAGAATGTGTCGGTGACACCAATTCAAGTGTTCTGAAGCGTTTTCTGGGAGCCATATTTATTTCCAACTTGACTTGAGTCTGCTTTTTGTTTTCTTATTGTGACAAATTTGTTTGAACATTATTATAGATGTTCTTTCTTCGGCGGCTAATTTGCTTTTTTAATAGCTCATCAAGCAGCTTCCGTACAAAGGTACTGACTACTTAAGAAGAAGGCTGAAGAATGGCAAAAAATGTGGTTAAAGTATCAGAAAGGATAAAATAAGACATGCTTATATGTTCTTCTGTAGTCAGGATTAGATATGTCAAGTATTGTGTCCCATTATTTCAAAGTTCATTTAAGATATACTTTGATAGCAAACTCTTTAAAGTGCCTTCCACTGGAAGATAATACATTCACGACATACAGAATTGGTATCATTCATAAAATTACATTAGAACAATTTCTTTTCAGAGCAATTTAATAATATTATTACTAGTCCTGTTTCCTTATTTACTCTCTATTTTGATTCATCTCCCACTTTTTCGCGTCAAATGGTTTTTTGAAGCAGAAAAAAAAGTATAATCTGAAAGGTTCTAATCTTTTCAATCAGCTAAAAGTAGTTATCAATGAAGAAGGAAGATTGAAGACATACATACTGAGTCTCATATAAAACTTCTTTAAACATGCCAATTAACATTCGCAGAGCGACAATTAACGACATTATATGCATGCAAAATGCCAACCTTCATAATCTGCCCGAAAATTACATGATGAAGTATTATATGTATCATATTCTCTCTTGGCCAGAAGCTTCATTTGTTGCTACCACCACTACTTTAGACTGTGAAGGTACTGATGGACAGAATGAGGATGATAAGTTAGAATTGACCTTGGATGAGACCAATGATGGCAAAACAATTAAGCTGGATCCAACATACCTGGCTTCGGGCGAAAAATTAGTAGGTTACGTTCTCGTGAAGATGAATGACGACCCAGACCAGCAAAATGAACCAGCAAACGGCCATATCACGTCTTTAAGTGTTATGAGAACCTATAGAAGAATGGGGATTGCTGAAAACTTAATGAGACAAGCATTATTTGCATTGAAAGAAGTGCACCAAGCAGAATATGTTTCCTTGCATGTGAGACAATCTAACAGAGCAGCTTTACACCTATACAGAGACACATTGGCCTTTGAGGTGTTGAGTATCGAGAAAAGCTATTATCAAGATGGCGAGGATGCGTACGCCATGAAGAAAGTTTTAAATCTAGAAGAGTTACAGATAAGTAATTTTACCCACCGCCGTTTAAAGGAAAATGAAAAAAAACTAGAAGATGATTTAGAAAGCGATCTGCTAGAAGATATCATTAAACAAGGTGTAAATGATATCATTGTATAATTAAATCGATCTATATAAAACATAGTACTCTTCCATCCGGATTTCTTTGTATGTTCTGTTTGCTTTTTCTGAACATGGCTCTAAGCGTCCCAATGCTAATCCTGTTGGATTGGATGAGCACATATAACAAAGAAACTAGGAATACAAACTCTCTTTTATTTTTGTAATATTAATGGGCAGTTATTATTGAGGACATCTACCAATCTGGTCTGCGAAAAACAATCACAAAACAAGGACACGCAATAGTAAGATATCACAGAGGCGCACAAAGTGGTGAAGGCTACTCTATTCCTTTTCGTAAACGACTTTATCGACCTTCACTTCCCCGTCAACATAAAGGTAGATGTATAACGTGCAAATGTTGCCTTGGATATCCAGAAGACAAAAACTTGGCGAATTAGAACCTTTCACATCCAAATCTGATATGTTGACCTCGTCTTCTTTAAATTGGCTTTCCAGTTTCACGTCACCGTCGTCCTCTTCTGTTGCACCTTCCTTAGTAATGCCAGACCCAGATTGTTCTTTTCCTGTCGATTCTTCCTTGGTGCCATCATTTTGTTGTATGGGTTCATCCTCCTTAGTGTTCTCCACCTCCGATGTTACAGCTTCATCGCTATCTTCAATATCAAAGACAATGGGCCAATCTGTATTGAAGGCTCCCGTACAACTGCCTGGATTCACAAAAAACTTCCCCTCCAAGGTGTAAGCCTCAACATTATGAGTACCGCCCCATAATAAAATATCTACATCTAACTGGCGTGCTAATGCTAACAAAGATAAGGGGTCGTTCTTTGGTACCACAGTATAACCGCTGCAACAGCCAATTTTTAAAGCACCTTGCCTTATTATACTATTCATAGGGATTTCTTCCATTTTTCTAGAGCCTTCGGAAGCACCATCCTTCTTTGTACTTGGCAAGTGTCCATTATCAAACTCTCCTCTTACGATTGTTATATTGTTGGATATCTGGTTGACAAACTTTAAAAAATCAAAAGATTTCGTACTATTGCCTAGTAAAGCTACCTGAGATATTTTATCAGGAACACTTAGTAATCTTTTGAATTTAAGAGGTAAATCCTACATGCAATTAAGTTCGTTTTCAATTTGTTAGTATGACATTAAAGGGAGTGGGCGCAATAGATATTTATAGATTACACTTCAATTAAGATGAGAAAGTGAGAAACGCGTGGAAAGAAAACATACAGTCGCTCTATCAGGAATGTGTGCATCACTTAATGCTAACAACAACATAATGTACAGGATATTTCTTTGATCTTTTCGCCACTAATTGCAGAAGTTGTGCAGGATATGTTAGAGTAACTCCTCTATTTTTACGATCTTTATCTCGCCACACGGAATAGCAGTGCTGGCAAGTTCTAAGAAATTTGAAAGAGTGCTTAAATAGACGGTAAGCAAGCTACGAATACAACGCTATCCTTTGTAGTCAACACCTTCAAACTAAGTTCTCTTTGATCTCAGAAAATAATTCATTTTTACTAATTTTGATGCAACCTAAATCATACAGAACGTCTTACAGTAGCGGTGGATGGATATTTCACTCAACACAATAATGCTTCTGTTTCAATGAATTTGCATACTTACAAGATTAGTTTCTTACTTATTAAATATATCGTTGGCCATTCAAAAACTCCCTTAGACATTCGGGAACATGTATCTTATTAGAGCTAGAGTCATAGAAATTTTCTACCAGGGCAACCATCACTCTTGGGATGGCCATCGCCGTACCATTTAGCGTGTGTACATATTCTAACTTTCCTGAATTATCGTTCTTGTACTTTGTATTTAACCTCCTACTTTGAAAATCGGTACAATTAGAAGCACTGCTTATCTCACCAAATTTTCCTCTTCCTGGCATCCAAGCTTCAATGTCATACTTCTTGAAAGCGGGATTACCGAGATCATTTGAAGGCATATTAAGCACTTTGGCTGTTAATCCTAGTTCTTCGACTATAGAAATTTGGAATTGCTTTATTTCCTCAAGGATTTTGGCACTATTTTCGGGCTTGCTCCAACAGAATAATTCTACTTTAGTGAACTCATGAACGCGATAAAGACCTTTCGTATCCTTTCCCCTGGCACCTGCCTCAGCTCTGTAACATCTGCTCACACCCACGAGTTTCTTGAAATAGTCATTCGAGTTTAGGTTTAGGACCTTGTTTGCACCTAGGCCTGCCATGGATATTTCTGCAGTAGCAACCAATCCTAAGTTAGTGTCCTCAAGAGCATAAATCTGCCTTTCATTATTCATATCTCTTGGATTGAACCCACATGCATCTATTAGCTCTCTTTTCGTGATGCTTGGTGGTGTGCAACTTGCAAAACCATGGTCATTTGCCTTTTTCAAGGCATACGCTACCAAAGCTTGTTCAAGACGTGCTCCATCATTTAGCAGATAGTACCATGACGTTCCTGTAATGTTCGAGGCAGTCTGTAAATCAAGAATTTCTTTTTTTAGCATAATATCCACGTGTTCCTGAGCTTCTGAAGTTTCATACGCTTTTAAAGGGTTTATCCATTGCTCGATCTTGGGGGTTTTTAACGGAACCGTAGGGTCCAAGACATTTGGAAGTGATTTGCAAGTCTCAAAGACTTTCTTTTGCAGCTCTGATAGCTTACTATCTTGGTCTTGGTATTGCTCTTTGAGTGCCTTCAATGCTGCCGAATATTCTGTAATCTTTGTTCTATCCATTTTAATCTGTGCTTCAATTGATTTTCTCTGTATTTGAATATCTGCAATAATTTTATCAATCTTTTTTATGCGTTGATATTGTTCACTTAGTCGTTGTAAGTTTAGTATGATGCTATCCGCGTCTACCAATTCCCTATTCTGGATAGAAGTTTGATACTGGGGTATCATCTCTATTATTCCTTTCACATCAAACTGAGGTTTCTTTAAGAAGAATGAGTAACTCGATACTGAAAATAAACGTCTTATAATCATTGCTCTCAAAAATTGTCTTGTTTTGTTTCTTCTATGAGACACCTTGGAAGCCTCTTTCTGTGGTGTTTCTATTGTTTACTATGATTCCTTGTCTACCGGGAATTTTTTCGTTATGTCGTTATGTCTAAAAATATCAACAAGCGACTTTTGAAGAAAGACCCCATTTGTGTATACTTATACGTAGATATATTCTATTAATATTTGATCATTGTTTACATACATCAAATATACATATGTTGATATTACTAATAATTTTTTATTTTTGGTTGACCATAATGCAATTCTCTTAAAATCTCAACTTAGAGAAGAACCATTGGTTCTTACCAGCTTGGTGTCTTTCTTCGAAAGCCTTCTTGACGACCTTCTTAGCTTCTTCACGTTGGGAAGGTTGTTCGAAGGTTTCAGTAGAAACAACGGATTTGAAAGCTTCGACATCTAAAGTGTATCTGGTTGGCAATAAATGGTTGTAGTTGACGACCTTGATGAAAGGCTTGATCTTAGTTCTCTTAGCAACCTTCTTGGCACCATGCTTCTTGGTGACCTTTAATGGGTATCTTTCAATACCGGCAACCAAAGCGTGACCAAATGGATGAGACTTGGAACCTTCATCATGTGGTTTAACGATAACAACCTTCTTACCGGCGTAACGACCACGGACAACGACAGCTGTAGTAAAAGTGGGAAAGAAATGAATAGTTAGTATTAGTGAAACTTTTGTAAAATGTTTACTGAATTCTCTTTATGTTCTTCGATAATGGGTGGGAGAAAATATCATAACTTCATGAAATTTAGATAGACCATGAAAAAGTCAATAGCATGTGAGAGTTTTCCTATCTTGCACGCCAGTGTCCATGGACTTGGTGAATGGATTGCGATTTTTACCTTCCGATCAGTGCAGACTTTTCCCCCCTATGTTTCGACTTTATGATAATCTTTCGGTGCCTCCTTTTGCTTAGTGAAGATGGGCCTCTCATATATACCACTCTTTTCAATCATCCATATTTTCATCAATCGTTCCATCAATGAGTCTCCACTTAAATCTAAATCCTTTCATTACCATATCTAATCTCATGTGTTTGTGCCTTCCCATCCTTATATGAAGACATACTACTTGAATTAAAACTCTAATTGGATAACATCAGCCGTTAATAGCTTGCATATTAACGCATAATTGTATGATTGATTGCTGATATCCAAAAAACTGTAAATGATACGTACCAACTTTACCAGCTTTCAAGAACTTAGCCATTTTTTTCTTTGGTTATGCTTCTGTTTTAACACGTTGAGACTAACTAAAAAATTATACAAATATAATATATCTCTAATTTCACCTCCTAACTTTAGTGGTATGGTTTTACGTGTGCGAGTACTTTCCCCTGTGAAAAGAATTTCAGGAAACTTTCCTTCGGGCAAATCTTCGCAATGGAAGCGTAGACAGGACTCTGTTGGAAGGGTTGTCCAGAGAGCCTCCTCATCATAGAAGAGTTAGGCTGATCATTCCCACTGGTTGAAGCAAACTTTCCTTCCGTTACCTTGGCATCCACCTTTGGACTCAGCCTGGAATGCTGTCATCGGCACCTTGTTCCAAAAGAACGCATGATTCACATATTGGAACAAAAGTTGCACAAGAAATATCAAAATGTAAGGATTTTGGTGTACGGATTCCAAACCGTCTTTCGGCTCGACCTCTATCGTTCCGTTGAAAAATATCTTTTGAACGTATAATATGAGCCCGATTCCGTCCGAGTCCCCTTAGCTGAAACTGTGCAGGCCAATTTATTGATACATATAGCTTTAGTGCTTTCCTGCGTCTATCCCCTACGTGCATGTAAGTTGCTTATGAATGAAAAAAAGCACGGCATAGAAGCGACACTATATCCATAACCTGGCATAAGTACAAGAAAAGTTTTTTTTCTGTTTATTTTCTTCTGTTGTTACAATAAGACTTGAAAAAATTAGTCAACTACTGAACTTCTTAGAAAGTGCGAATCGCTCACCAAGAGTTTTTTTCGCCATCCCAATACATTATTTGATTATTCAATAGCGTTCTAGTGAAACAACAACAAGAAAGTATCTCTAATGGGTGAAGATTTCATGCACCCACCGTTTCAAGCGTACCCTTCAAAAAATAGTGAAGGGAAAAAACATATTGTCATTGTAGGTGGAGGTATCATTGGTTGCTGTACGGCATATTACTTGACGCAGCATCCAAGCTTCAGCCCTTCGACCCATCACATTACTATTATCGAATCAAGGCGTATTGCTGGAGGGGCTTCTGGTAAAGCAGGCGGCCTACTTGCGTCTTGGGCCTTTCCTCACCAGATCGTGCCTTTGAGTTTCCAGCTACATCAGGAATTGAGTGATCAGTATGATGGAGAAAACAACTGGGATTACAGAAGATTGACGACTGTATCCTTAGAAGCAGATGTTCGGGAAGAGGTCATTGAAAACTATGAGAGAGTGAGCAAGAAAGTGTATAACCTTAATGTTCCACCTCCAAAGAAAAGACCAGGTAATATATCTAATAAGTTTAACCTTGGGGATTCTAATTCATCTTTAAGCTCTTCAGGCTCTTCTTTGAAGAACGAATCTGTCAGTAACGAAGAAGAAGGATCTGATGTTCATATTTCCAGCTCGGTTCCTAGCTTACATTCTTTAACAAACGAACGTATGAGAAGCCACACAAATAGCGTGTCAGACCTTGATTCTGTGAGCCCTGCCGAGCAACTCAGGGAGAACAATATCCATAATCCTTTGCCAGCTGACTTGAATTGGATAAGAAGAGAATTGGTGAATGATTGGTCTTCGCTAGGTGGTACTGATACCACAGCACAACTTCATCCTTATAAATTCACCCATTTCATATTATCAAAGGCTATGGAAACGGGGGCCGTTGACCTCTTGCTGGGGAAGGTAGTAGGAGTAAAGTGTGATGAAATGGATTGTGTCCATTCCCTTAAATACCTTCCCTCTGTCATCAAAAACCGCAGAAATAGTAGAGGTCAAGCAGAAAATCCAGATATCAAGCTGGGCACGATCTTCAATGACGACAATGCAAAGCCTATTGAAATCAATGATATCCAACAGGTTGTTTTGAGCATGGGACCCTGGACTTCTAAAATTCTAAAAGATTGCCCAATCTCTGGATTAAGGGCTCACTCTGTCACGATCAAACCTAGCGAAAAGACAGTTTCACCATATGCTATACTTGCTGAACTGAAAGTCAACGACCGGGAGTTTTTCTCTCCTGAAATGTATGCAAGAAAGGACGAAGTTTATGTGTGCGGTGAAGGTGACACTCTAGTGAACATACCTGAAAGCTCAGATGATGTTGAAGTGGTTTCGGAAAAGTGCGATGAATTGTACCATTACGTATCCAAACTATCGCCAACTTTATCAAAGGGCCATCTTTTGAGAAAGCAAGCGTGTTTTTTGCCGGTATTAAATGTTCCCACAAGTTCGGGTCCCTTGATTGGTGAGACAAATGTCAAGGATCTTTATATTGCAAGTGGACACTCTTGTTGGGGTATTAACAATGCGCCAGCAACAGGCAAATTAATGGCTGAAATTCTCCTTGATGGCGAAGCAACTTCTGCGGAAATCTCAAGTTTAGACCCGAAATTATATTTTGATGCTACCATACTCCCTTAATTGGTTGAAGGAACAATTAAAGTCATACGAAATGTTTGCACGAGGCTGTATATGTAAAAGCTTTTATTTATATGTATCAAGTATTTTTTTTTTCCATGGGGCCATTTAATGTGTATATATTTAACGAATACCTACATCCATGTTGCTTTTTCTATTTCGTTATTCCCCTAGTATCTGCTATCTACTCTTATGTATGCGACAGATTACGCGAGCAGTACTTCAATTGAGGTAGAGATGATTACTAATTGCTATTAGCGTTGTTGGCGCGACCTTAAACCTGGGCCAATAACATAGGCCGAACCGTTAACTTCCCAAAAAAAGTAGGGATGTGCCGAAAAATTTCCGTAATCATAGTGAACGCCCCTGATGGAGAAGCTACAAAACATATATATATCACATCGCATCCTTAAAATACGTAGGCCATCACGTACCAGTCTGTTTTTTTCTCAGGAAAGAAAGCCCAACAACCATCAGCTCTAACAAATATATCCGTATGTTCGCCAAAACTGCAGTTGCCAATTTAACCAAGAAGGGTGGTTTTTCGTTGCTTTCCACCGCAGCAAAGAGAACCAAAGTCACTTTACCTGACTTGAAATGGGACTTTGGTGCATTAGAACCTTATATTTCTGGTCAGATCAACGAATTGCATTACACCAAGCATCATCAAACTTATGTAAACGGATTCAACACCGCTGTTGAACAGTTCCATGAACTTTCAAATCTTCTGGCCAAGGAGCCAACTCCTGCAAACGCAAGAAAAATGATTGCTATCCAACAGAACATCAAATTTCACGGTGGTGGTTTCACAAACCACTGTCTATTCTGGGAAAACTTGGCTCCAGAATCACAGGGTGGGGGCGAGCCACCCACCGGAGCTTTGGCAAAGGCCATTGACGACCAATTTGGCAGTTTGGATGAGCTGATTAAGTTGACCAACGCGAAGCTAGCTGGCGTGCAGGGCTCCGGGTGGGCCTTCATTGTCAAGAACCTCTCCAACGGAGGTAAGCTGGATGTCGTTCAAACCTACAACCAAGACACTGTTACCGGGCCTTTGGTTCCTCTAGTTGCAATTGACGCCTGGGAACATGCCTACTATTTACAGTACCAAAACAAGAAGGCCGATTACTTCAAAGCTATTTGGAATGTGGTTAACTGGAAGGAAGCATCTAGAAGATTTGATGCTGGCAAAATTTAAAAGAAGAATAAATTTCCCACTGTGACCTTTTATTATTAGGATTGATTATTCTAAAAGACACACACACACACTTCCTCCTATTTAAAATATAACTACTTTTAAAAGACATATACATGCATCCTAAAAAAAAAAATAAAAAGGGAAGAAAGACAATACACCTTTCCCTCTCTTTCTTTTCTTCTTCTTCTTTATTTTTTCCGCTTCTTGAGTTTCCTGCGTCTGTATACTACAACTTTGTCAGAACTAACTCTCCGCCAAGCAGAGAACCAATTGTTCTTAATATTGTTTCACCCGATAACTGTAAAGGTATTGCTATCGCGTAAACGACTGCTTACTCAGGGAAATCTCCTAAACCGGTAATTTGCTACCCACCGTGCGATGTGATGATCGTCGACTGTCCGTACAGACGAACAATTACAACAATGGATAGTTGCCCTTGTGCCGCGCCAGGAATTACCGGGGGACCAGCAAAGTACGAAATTTCCGATAGAGTGCTCCTGTACGAAAACGAGGCGAGTCTTTATTCCCGACTAAGCCGTACGATTGTAGTAATGTCACACGAAGTGGATGCTAAACGAGTAGGCAACAAACAATATGCGTGCAAGATTCGCCCGGTTGGACTACCTTAAAGGCCGATAATCCACGAAAAACGAGACAAACGAAGCGCTGGCTCTAAACGAAATGAAAAGAAACTAATGCTTCGAGATAATCGCTTTTCAAATGACAATAGTATCTTGCAGAACACAATGAGTGTGGTAAGTATCTTGCAGGAGACATCGATTTTATGCCTGAATTTTTTTTTTTCTTGGGATGAACACATCCTATTGTCCATCTCCACGAGTTAACGACGTTTACATACTCGCATCTATTTGAAAAGCCTCTAAAAATTGCCCTCCATGTGTATTCATTATATAAGATAGCGTATTTTCCCTTAGTTTCTTATTCGTCGCATCTCTTTCTTGATGGCTTTTTTTTTTTCTTGTTTCTTTTTCCTTTTTCTTAGTTGTGAATTAATTATAAAAAGAGTGATAAGCAACGACGTTCACAGTGTCCATATTTGGTAGGAAGTAATAATTTTTCATTCTATTAATTAATAGTTTAACTTTTTTTTTTTCCTTCATAATTGCAGGCTTGAACTCAAAACAAACAAACAAACAAACAGTACAAGTATGTCTGCTACCAAGTCAATCGTTGGTGAGGCATTGGAATATGTAAACATTGGTTTAAGCCATTTTTTGGCTTTACCATTGGCGCAAAGAATTTCTTTGATCATAATAGCTCCATTTATTTACAATATTGTGTGGCAATTACTATATTCTTTGAGAAAAGACCGTCCACCTCTAGTTTTCTATTGGATTCCATGGGTTGGTAGCGCTATTCCATACGGTATGAAGCCATACGAATTCTTCGAAGAATGTCAAAAGAAATACGGTGATATTTTTTCATTTGTTCTATTAGGTAGAGTTATGACTGTGTATTTAGGTCCAAAGGGCCACGAATTTGTCTTCAATGCTAAGTTGGCTGATGTTTCAGCAGAAGCTGCTTACGCTCATTTGACGACCCCAGTTTTCGGTAAAGGTGTTATTTATGATTGTCCAAATTCAAGATTGATGGAACAGAAGAAATTCGTTAAAGGTGCTCTATCCAAAGAAGCCTTTAAGAGTTATGTCCCATTGATTGCTGAGGAAGTCTACAAGTACTTCAGAGACTCCAAGAACTTCCGTTTGAATGAAAGATCTACTGGTACCATTGATGTCATGGTCACTCAACCTGAGATGACTATTTTCACTGCTTCAAGATCTTTGTTAGGTAAGGAAATGAGACAAAAGTTGGATACTGATTTTGCTTACTTGTACAGTGACTTGGATAAAGGTTTCACCCCTATCAATTTTGTCTTTCCTAACCTACCATTGGAACATTACAGAAAGAGAGATCATGCTCAAAAGGCTATTTCCGGTACTTACATGTCTTTGATTAAGGAAAGAAGAAAGAACAACGACATTCAAGACAGAGATTTGATTGACTCATTGATGAAGAACTCTACTTACAAGGACGGTGTCAAGATGACGGATCAGGAAATTGCTAACTTATTGATTGGTGTCTTAATGGGTGGTCAACATACTTCTGCTGCCACATCTGCTTGGATTTTACTGCACTTGGCTGAAAGACCAGATGTTCAACAGGAATTATACGAAGAACAAATGCGCGTTTTGGACGGTGGTAAGAAAGAATTGACTTATGATTTACTAGAACAAATGCCATTATTGAATCAAACTATCAAGGAAACTTTAAGAATGCACCACCCATTGCACTCTTTATTCCGTAAGGTCATGAAGGATATGCACGTTCCAAACACTTCTTATGTCATTCCAACAGGCTACCACGTTTTGGTTTCCCCAGGCTACACTCATTTAAGAGACGAATACTTCCCACATGCTCACCAGTTTAACATTCACCGTTGGAACAACGATGCTGCCTCTTCTTATTCTGTCGGCGAAGAAATCGATTATGGTTTCGGTGCCATTTCCAAGGGTGTCAGTTCCCCATACTTGCCTTTCGGCGGTGGTAGACACAGATGCATTGGTGAACACTTTGCTTACTGTCAACTGGGTGTTTTGATGTCTATCTTTGTTAGAACTTTGAAATGGCATTTCCCAGAAGGTAAGAGTGTCCCATCTCCTGACTTCACATCTATGGTCACTCTTCCAACCGGTCCAGCCAAGATTATCTGGGAAAAGAGAGATCCAGAACAAAAGATCTAAAGATTGTAATAAAAAAAGGTTAACATTTACATGGGCTTCATTACCAGCCCTCATCCTCTCTTCCAATGATTTATTTTATTCTCCAGTACGTTTGATGTGACACCAAGATCTGTTCTTTTTAGTCACTGTCAAACTTGGACAACCGTTCCGCATTATGAGTGGATATGGTTTCACTTCTTTATTTATAAATATTTATACTACGAAATTATATATAGATTACATTTCTAAAACAACATCAAATATAAGGTTCATCTATGGACGTGCTTATTGGATTCAATGAAGGAAAACAAATGTACGATAAACTAGCTATATAATGCGACTTTGTAAGCCAATTCCCAAACCGTTTTCTAATTTGAAACTGTCAGGATAGATAGAGAGAACTTGGCTGTCGAAGTCAGTTATTTATTGTCGCTTTGACTACTTGTGCTAGCAGGAGCGAAAGAGAGAGAGAATTTTCGTAGATAACTGGGGATATTTCATTCACAGAACAGTTGATTGAAACGAATATCTAGAGGTTTATCGCAGCTTGCCTTCACGATAAACTGAGTAGTGGAAGAATTTCATTTGCTTGTTGTATAAGAAACCGTTAGAGAAATAATATATTTGTTACAAAAGAAAATATTAATAATAAATGATAATAATAATAATAATAATAATAATAATAATAATAATAATGAATAAAAAAAAACACCTAAACCACCAAAAACGAAAAAGTAAAACTGCCCTTAAAATTCTATCCCATTGGCCTTTTTGTAAAGAGCCAAGCAATCTTGAGTTTCCTTTAGGTGATTCTCACCAAGTAGCTCGAAATTCATTTGCTTTTGTAATATCTCATTAATGGAAATCATATTGCTCTTCTTTGGGTGATTAATTGAGTCTTCCTCGGCCTTGTCTGACTCTGATAACGATTGCTCCGAATCTAATGGGTATGATTTATTTGTTTCTGTAGTTGTAATTGGATCACCTGAGAGTGGAGATAACGGTGATGAGGAAGAGGATAATGCAGGGGAGCCCATATGTAATACGTACCTTGAGGATTGATATTCCTGAGCTATAGAAGATGTATTTTGAGGTGAAATAACTGGATGAGATGTATTTGGCCACTCCTTAGAATTTTGGATGTCAATAGGCTCCTGTGATTGTGCAGCTTCTATGGATTTTGAGATTTGTTTGCGTTCGAACCAAGGTGTGCCCATTTCAATTTTGCTCTTCTCAGTTTTTGTCGGTAGGCTCTTGTAATTACAGGGTTCTTTGGACTGTATTATTGTCGCTTCCATGGTGTTGTTGCTTGGCACCCCTCTTTTTTCGGGAGCACTTTCTTCTGATGAGATGAACCTAGTTTGACCATCGGATGTCTTTATCATTTTCATTTTAGTGGCCTTCTTCTTCTCTCGTATCCTCTCAGAGTAGCCTTCTGGTAACCCTTTACAACTCCCAGCCTCAATGTGGTTTTCCACCCAGCTCTCACTAGTGTGAAAGTACTCCCCACACTGAGCACACGCTCCGGATGATTTATTGCGGTCTTGAGGCTTAACACCTTCTGGGTAGGTAAAATGTCTGGATTTCAAGTGTGTTTTGTACGTATCTCTTCTACTGAACCCGCCGGAAGTATGGCATCGCAGCTCTTGCGAAATACTATTATCGAAAAATGGACAGTGATAAGCCTTTCTTTTGGCATGCTTTTTGATGTGCCGTGTTAAGTACCCTCTGATTCGAAATCTGGCATCACAGTAGTGGCATATGTATGATAAAGCTTCCGATGATTCATCGGTAGTGCCCTGAACGTCATCAGACAGGGGAGACTCATCGATACATTTTTTGGATGCGGGTGTGATTACGCTGCTTATAGGAGTGATCGGAAGAAAATTTGGAGGAAAAAGGGCCTTGTACTGATCAGCGTTGATATAGGATTCGTGGAGTAAAGGGGAACTTAACAAGTCGTTTTGCAACTTACTTGGCTCGCTACTGATGGGATCTCGCGAAACTGTTTCACCCAGATTTAACCGTGTTCTTACTATACCATTTTTATCAGTTTCAATAGAGAAAGCTGTTTGCAGGTTATCCAAATTTAAAGCGCAGGGAACAACTGAAGATTTTGATGCCAAACTCAACTGTTCATTATTCAGACTGGGAAATAACTCGCTCGCATCGGCCACATCATCACTTTTGGCAGAACAACTGTCTTTTTGATGATCGTCCTGTTTAATGGATTTTAGCTTTTCGAAAGGAGTGTTCTTTGAAGACTTGTCCTCTGTTGAATTGGGCACAATCACCTGCTCCACTATCACCTTAAGATAATCATATATTCTTGTGAACACGCTGTCCCGTGTTGAAGATAGTGATAAAATAGGCATAATGATAGATTTTCTTATTTCCCCAACTTTTCCTCTCTTGCCTTCTCTCTGTTATCGGATGATTAAGCACTGTTTTTCAATTGTTAATCATCGTCTTTTTCGCTTTTGTCCACGCCTGTATTAGAAAGTGGATGAAGAAATGATAAGAAATCTAAAAAAAGCTGTTCTTCGTTCAAATTGACGACCCTCAGAAGGGTAACAAAAATGTTGATTCTCAAATAGCATCATATTAAGTTCTTTTCCCATCTTTCAAAGACCGCTCTCACTGGCTCAAATTGCTATCGATAGCTTACTCATTATCACTTACGAACTGTTGACAATCAAACCGCGAATATTTATTTAAATATGTGATTTTTTTTATTCAGTTGATATATTTCTTTCTTCATAGTGAACGTGAGCGTCGGTAATCATAATGATCAATTATTCGTGAACACTGGATTTTTTTCTTGGTCAAGTTCCAAATCATTTCATGTTGTGAAAGCTCTTTCTTCTATTTGTTACTTGCTAAAATTTTATATATGAAATGGGCCTGAGGAAACAATCATTTATTTGACGTTATATTTTCTAGTTGATTGGAATCTCCCGTTTGGCTATTGTTCTCGATGAGCCATCTGACTCGCATTAGCAGCTTTCCTACCATGTTCTTTTCTGTTGGTTCCGATGAGAATATTATAATACTATCGATGTTTGCTTTTCAAAATTAACCGCCGATCCTTTTAACGTTCTCTTCACATTTTTTGTTCCGAAAATGTTGTTATATGGCTTGTATATTGATAATACGTTTTGGTGCCAAAAAAGAACATTGAAAAGGATGTAACTTTAGAGAAAAAAATAGAGGCAAATTTAATGAAAGAGAAAAATAGGTAAATTATGAGACATTTGTCTGGTTTTCATTTTTTTTAAAGGAAGTAATAGTTGTACAAACTACACTGGAACTTCTTCTTGAGAGCATAGGAATGCGCAAAAAGGGATCAGTAATTCAAATAAAAATAAGCTTATTCATGTTTTCGTTTCATATGTTACTGTTAGAATGGTGACCTATTATTTTTCATAACTAATCAACTAGTGGTCATATAAAGTAATCAGACACAATACGTCATTGATGTTTCAGTGTATAAAGATATGAATCGTTACTTTGAAATTGAGAGATAGGTGAATTTTGAAGCAATTGTTGAGATTCCATTGTTGATAAAGGCAATATAATTAGGTATATAGAATATACTAGATGTTCTCCTCAAGGATATAGGAATCCAATAAATGGAATCCGTAATTCTACATAATTCTGTCTATACTTTTATTGTCCATTTATATGTTGTCATTCATTATCCTATTGCATTGTCAATCCTAGCGTCTCAGCCTCCACTGACTTCGATGACAGCTTCTCATAACTTATGTCATCATTTAACACTGTATGTGATAATACATTAGTAGTATGGCTACTAGTTAGTAGACGATAATTGGTTTTGGTTCCAACAGTCTCTTCATTATTATATTGGTTGTATTTAATATGACCAATCGGCGTGTGTTTCATATACCTCTCTTCTACAGTATAAGACGATCTGATTATTCATTCTTAATTAATACTAAAACTTAACTACTAATTATTAACATGTTCAAACATATGTTCTGCAAGTTCTGCACAAGCGACAGCAACTAATAGTAATAATATTCGCTAAGCGCCATCAACAAATATGGAAACTCCAACTCGAAAACATAACAATTAAGCTTCTATGGCCAAGTTGGTAAGGCGCCACACTAGTAATGTGGAGATCATCGGTTCAACTCCGATTGGAAGCATTTTTGTGTCAGCGTTATTACCTCGTAATTCATGATCACCCTCTAAAGGTGTCTTTTTTTTTTCTTTTTTTTTTAGTTTTTCTTCAGCGTGTGCTGGGAATGGACATCCAAAAGTGGGCTCTTTAAAGGACAAATATTCTCCTTATTCCTTTCTCATACCCACCAAGATAACAACAAGCAAGAACAAGCTAGCAACATCCCTGAATAACATGTCCTTCTTAGGCTTTGGTGGTGGTCAACCTCAATTATCATCTCAGCAAAAGATTCAAGCTGCAGAAGCTGAATTGGATTTAGTCACCGATATGTTCAATAAGCTGGTCAATAACTGCTATAAAAAATGTATCAATACTTCTTACTCCGAAGGTGAATTGAACAAGAATGAATCATCGTGCTTAGATAGATGCGTGGCCAAATATTTTGAAACTAATGTTCAAGTTGGTGAAAATATGCAAAAAATGGGCCAATCATTCAACGCAGCAGGTAAGTTCTAGAGATGTGCATAAAAACAGTGACGACCCAGACGAACATAAGAAAAGAAACTCACAAACTGTTTTACTGGGCTCATAATTATAGTTAGTATTATTGATTCATATCCTGTATATATAAGTAACATTATACTCTTTTCTATGCTTTTCTCTACTTTTTCTTTTCCACGGCGTATGTTAGTTGAAAACGTGACCGTTAACAAGTAGATCAATTCAAAGCCAAGAAAGAAATCTCTAATAAGAAAATAAACACGTAAATATGACCCGTTTTCTAGCAAGTAGTACCAACCCGTTTCAATTTGAAACGCACCATAATTTATTCCACCGGCGTTTACCTCATCATGTAAAAAAATACATCAATTTCAAGTTCCTGCGCGTCTTTCTGCGTGCTTCTTGGTAGAAAAAGGATTAAATGGAGAGGCAGGAAAAATTCTGTTACAGGTTATTTTCCCTAAAGGGAAACATTAAAAAATAATGTAAAATAAAGAGAATAATTAAATCGCATTGATGTTGGTTGCGTTCTAAAATTTTCGTTTTCTTTTGATCTATTAATCTTTTTCTTGCTTTCCCTCTGCCCTCATTAATCATCTCTAATTCCAAACTGGGAGGAGCTGTTAACACTCTTCACTGGCATTTATAACATTGTGTTAATCATCTAAGAAGCGTAAGCAGACACTTTTAAAGTAAGCATGGGGTGTACAATCAGCACACAAACACTGGATGACGAAAGCGATCCGTTTTTACAGAATAAAAGAGCTAACGATGTCATCGAGCAATCGTTGCAGCTAGAGAAACAACGTGACAAGAATGAGATAAAATTGCTTCTTTTAGGTGCAGGTGAATCAGGTAAATCGACAGTTCTAAAACAGTTGAAATTATTACATCAAGGCGGGTTCTCCCACCAAGAAAGGTTACAATACGCGCAAGTGATATGGGCAGATGCCATACAATCAATGAAAATCTTGATTATTCAGGCCAGAAAACTAGGTATTCAACTCGACTGTGATGATCCAATCAATAATAAAGACTTGTTTGCATGCAAGAGAATACTGTTAAAGGCTAAAGCTTTAGATTATATCAACGCCAGTGTTGCTGGCGGCTCTGAATTTTTAAATGATTATGTGTTGAAGTACTCAGAAAGGTATGAAATTAAGAGACGTGTTCAGAGTACTGGGCGAGCAAAAGCTGCTTTCGATGAGGACAGAGATATTTCTAATAATAGAAGTGGTGTTGACAATGATGCAGACACAGTGGCACAGAATGAAAATTATGATAAAAACAACAGTAGCAGACTTAATCTACAGGACATTTGCAAAGATTTGACCCAAGAAGGCGATGACCAGATGTTTGTTAAGAAAACTTCAAGGGAAATTCAAGGACAAAATAGACGAAATTTTATTCACGATGACATTGCTAAGGCGATAAAGCAACTTTGGGATAACGACAAAGGTATCAAGCAGTGTTTTGCACGTTCCAATGAGTTTCAATTGGAAGGCTCTGCTGCATATTATTTTGACAACATCGAAAGATTTGCTAGTCCGAACTATGTCTGTACAGATGAGGACATCTTGAAGGGTCGCATAAAAACTACAGGTATTACAGAGACAGAATTTAATATTGGTTCATCCAAATTCAAGGTTCTTGACGCGGGTGGACAGCGTTCTGAACGGAAGAAATGGATTCATTGTTTTGAAGGAATCACTGCAGTTTTATTTGTTCTAGCGATGAGTGAGTATGATCAGATGTTGTTTGAAGATGAAAGAGTCAACAGAATGCATGAATCAATAATGTTATTTGACACGTTATTGAATTCCAAGTGGTTCAAAGATACACCGTTTATTCTATTCTTAAATAAGATCGATTTGTTCGAAGAAAAAGTGAAAAGCATGCCCATAAGGAAATATTTCCCTGATTATCAAGGCCGTGTCGGTGATGCAGAAGCAGGATTGAGATATTTTGAGAAAATATTTTTAAGCTTGAATAAGACAAACAAACCGATTTATGTAAAGCGAACATGCGCCACCGATTCCCAAACTATGAAATTCGTATTAAGCGCAGTCACCGATCTAATCATTCAGCAGAACCTCAAAAAAGTGGTATTATATGAAGGGAGTGTATAACTAGAGTAGCGAATTAGATACGTAGATCCTCTTTTGAATAAAAAATAAGAAAGAACAACAGAAAAACACCCATCTATTTTCTCATCCAAAACTACATGATTCAATACTAGATGAAAAAGCCACTTTGTTCAACAGTTCTTGATCTCGTTAAATCGTTCCGAGCTTACGATTGGAAAACAAGGGTAATAAAATCGCATGAGAAAAAAAAGGTCCAGACACTCTTTTAAAGAAAAAAACTCTTGAAAATAGTTGATTCTGCGTAACAACAGACATTGTTTGGAATTCTTCTCCGTGTTAAATACTCGGGAAATAAAGAATCTATTTTGCATCCTATTCTCACTTTTTCTTTATTGTTGTTAATTTCTGGACATCGTTTCATTAATTGAATGAATGCCCTAAAATACTTCTCAAATCATTTAATAACTACAAAGAAACCAAGAAAAAATTATGTTGAGGTGACAAATAATCAGGATATACTTGACTCTTCCAAAGAAAATTCGAGTACACATGCTATCCAGATCGAGAATGGTTGCACTATTGAAGTGAATCAGCACTTTGACTACTCCTCAGACCACTCCTCAGACAACCTTAAAGATTTTAATCAGAATGAAGAGAAGAAATTGTCCATTTCTGCAAAGCCAAAATCGTTACGTTCCATCCTGAAAGAGAAAATAGGGTCAATTTTATGGGCATTGTTGCTTTTTCTTCCCTATTATTTAGTAATTAAACCTTTGATGTCTTTATGGTTTGTTTTTACCTTCCCATTAAGCGTCATCGAGCGCCGTGTAAAACATACTGATAAAAGGAACAAGGAATCGAGTGATAATGCGAATGGATTGCCTACAAGTTCAAGTAATACTAGTGATTCGAGTGAGAAAATAAATCCTAAAAATTGCAATCTTGACACGATTTCCGAGACAGTGGAAGATGACTTGAATGCTAGTGATGAGATAATTCTACAAAGAGATAATGTCAAAGGTTCGTTATTAAGAGCTCAATCGGTCAAATTAAGATCAAGAAGTTACTCTAAATCAGAAGTTTCACTTACTAATCACTCAAGTACTAATACCGTATTCGGTACAAAACGTATGGGTAGGTTCTTATTTCCAAAAAAGCTGATACCCAAATCAGTATTAAATACGCAAAAGAAGAAAAAATTGGTTATAGATCTTGATGAAACCTTAATTCACTCAGCTTCTCGAAGTACAACACATAGTAATTCCTCTCAGGGTCACCTGGTAGAAGTGAAATTTGGAATAAGCGGAATTCGTACGCTGTACTTTATCCACAAGAGACCCTATTGTGATTTGTTTTTAACAAAAGTTAGCAAATGGTACGACCTTATCATTTTTACAGCGTCTATGAAAGAATATGCCGATCCTGTGATAGATTGGTTAGAAAGTTCCTTCCCATCCAGTTTTTCGAGGAGATATTACCGTTCTGATTGTGTCCTCAGGGATGGTGTTGGATACATTAAGGACTTAAGCATTGTAAAGAATCCTGAAGAAAACGAGAAGGGCAGTTCCTCTTCTTTGGATGATGTAATTATTATAGATAATAGCCCAGTAAGCTACGCAATGAATGTGGATAATGCTATCCAAGTGGAAGGTTGGATAAGTGATCCCACAGATACAGACTTGTTAAACCTATTGCCTTTTTTGGAGGCTATAAGATACTCGACAGATGTCAGGAATATACTGGCGTTGAAACATGGCGAAAAGGCATTTAATATAAACTAACTAATCTTATTATTTCCTTCAAAAGTGATAAACATGGACAACGAACCGTCTAACGTTATCTATTTTGGTTTGTTTGACAGGAATAATAGTCGCTTTCAAGGTAAAAAAGAAATAAAAGTAACATGAAAAGATGATTTGTTCTGTTCTCTACATATATGCATATTTATTATTTAGCAGGCAGATATACTTGATCTCCACAGCATATAATATGCTGGAGAGGAATCCTCGACTTAGTTTTAATATTTTTCTTTTGCAGTAACATGTTAATTGCTAGCCTTTTTGCTCTACCTTTTTCTATTTGGTTTTCATTTCTTTTTCATCCTGCATGCAGTAGCGAAAAAAGGCAAGAATAAAAATTTTAACGTTAATACGGCATCAGTTAATAGATGAATTATTCAAGGTAGCTGAACGAACAAATGGCAAATAATACGTGGAAACTAGTTGTTACTACGGCTCTTATATCAGTGTTTTCAACACAATTAGTCAAAGGTGCATGGAAAGAGTATAAACTTTCATGTGCGGCTAATAAGAATAAAATTGCATTGCAACCTCGTCAGTATGATGATGACTTATTCAGGGAGCAATTAGCTCGTAACTATGCATTTCTTGGTGAAGAAGGCATGAGGAAGATTAAGGAACAGTATATAGTTATAGTTGGCGCTGGAGAACTGGGGTCATGGGTATGTACAATGTTAATTCGTTCAGGATGTCAGAAGATTATGATTATTGATCCAGAAGACATATCCATTGACTCTTTAAACACGCATTGTTGCGCAATATTATCGGATATCGGGAAGCCCAAAGTACAATGTTTGAAAGAACACTTGTCCAAAATTGCTCCTTGGTGCGATATAAAAACGAGGGCTAAGGAATGGACTAAGGAAAACTCAGCAGAGTTGATTTCTTCTGATGGTGAATCACCAACCTTTATTGTGGATTGTCTAGACAATCTAGAATCCAAGGTAGACCTATTAGAATACGCCTACAATAATAAAATAAACGTCATTTCTTCCATGGGTATCGCCACCAAATCAGATCCAACTCGCGTAAGTATAAATGATATTTCTATGACAGAGTTTGATCCTATATCTCGTTGCGTGAGAAGAAAGTTGAGAAAGAGAGGTATTATCACAGGGATTCCTGTTGTTTTTAGTAATGAAATGCTTGATCCACGTAAAGACGATGTACTCTCTTCCATAGATGGCGAACGCCGTGCCATCAACGCTAGGAGAGACGAGGCCCTAAGGCACTTACCAGAATTAGGAACCATGCCCGGTATTTTTGGTTTGAGTATTGCAACGTGGATCTTAACCAAAGTTTCAGGTTATCCAATGAAAAAATGTGAGGTCAAGAATAGACTAAAATTTCATGATAGCATATTAGAGACTTTTCAAAAGCAGATGGCGCGATTGAATGAAAACAGTGACCAACCATCATTTCTTGGGTTGAAAGAGGTCGGCTATATAGTCGAGGAGATGTTTAGAGGCAAATCTCCTGTTAGCGGATACTCTACAAAACTAGCTCTAACAAAATGGGAGGCTGATAAAGAAGTTTCTTTGACTAACGTTGTTCTTATGACGAGAGAAGAACAAGAAATTCACGAGAAAAGAGTTCTGCGGGACGGTGAAAAACTGACAGTTGTATATTCTACTGAAGCCCTTAATATTATTGAGAGGGTTTTCAAAGAGGAGGAATACTATTCTTAGCGATTGAAAAATCAAAATATAGGATATATTGAATATAGATTTAATAATACTATTTACATCATAGTACAATGCAGTATACTTCCTACAGAATCCAAATAGACGGGTTCTTCTACGATATGTGAATAAATAAAAAAATGCGATGCATAATTAAATGCCAAAATTCCATTTCATTCTTTCATAGACGAAAAAACTACATGCGACCATAGGTGTTACCTTGATGTAACCAATGCTTAGACCAACAAAAAATCCTCGCAATCCTCGTTCTCTAAGTATTATTTGGGCAATCTCAGATATTGATTGAAATTTATGATCATACATATTTTTGGGTGATAACGCGCTTACTTGAAGCCTTCTCCTAATAATTTCAAATGGATATGCTGCCGTTTGGGAGGCCATACCAGCAAGACCACCAGATATCAACTCAGCCCAAGTACGCAAAGGTTTCCTTTGCTTTTTTTGTACCCTTTCCAATTCATCGTCTTCGGAAAGTTCCAATACTGAATAAGGTGCAAAGAAAGGGCTTTTCAGCACATCATGAAGCAAATCATGTGCGAAGAAAGACACACCTGCATATGGGATCATTCCAAGTACAGTTGGAACGTAACCCCTGTAAAAATTACACCAGTGACAAAACCAATTGGGAAGATATTCATTTTTGATTAGTGTAGTTGAGGCTGGTTCTGCATATATTTTCTTGATTATTTTTCCTAGCTTTACTCTTTTATGTTCTGTTTCATATGCTAACCTGACCCTAACAAGATCTAATGGATAAGTTATGAAGACACTGCATAATCCTGCCAATGAACCACTTACCAACCTTCTCCAGTGTGATTCAAATTCTTTTGAGGGAATTAAGGTGTTCCTAATCTGTTCATAAGCAACAAACTTGACAGCTGCATATGGAAAAATCCTAAGCAGGGTCGCCGAATGGCCTTGAAAAAACCCTCTTATCCCATCGTTGATCCATATATGCTTGGCTGCTTCTACTAATCCTATTAGTGAGCCTGCATACTTTGTGTAGTGAGGATTAGACGTTTGGAATAGGATTTTTATTCTATCTAAGGGTGCGATTAGTGTTTTCGCACATGAGCCGGAAATACCTCCAGCCAATCCAGATCGTATAATGTAGTCAAATGAATTTCTATCAAACGAGGCATTTTTTGTAGGTTTGTAACTGTTGTTAGAATCTGGGCTATCTCGCGTCATGATTAAATAGTTGCGTATATTTTAGCAGACACCTCGAGAAATTATAATAATGCTTTTAACGATTGTTTTTTGTAATGCCGAATGTTGTGAAATACTTAAAGTACAAACAACCTTTACACAGATGAACTTCCCAGATGCTAGAGCTTATGCTGTTTGAGTGGCTTCAAGAGATGTTCTTTCAAGGGTTTCCAAGTATTAACTATACTATATATTTGGTCTTTTACTTCCGGCGGGTTGAAAAATCCAGCTGCGGGAAGATGCTCCATTAGAAAAGAAACGCAACTGCTTGACACGGCGTTAACATTGGTAGATGTCAAAACACTAAAATTATCAAACTAGCGACTGACATAGGTTTGCATACATGAATGCGCATTACGTTTTGATGCTATAGAATGATTTGTCAGTCTAACTACAAAGTTCAAAAGGTATTATTTAAGGGAAGAAAGAACCTGAAGTTTTCTCTTGCTCATGTCACTAATGCCTTTTAACCAATATTAAATAAGGTATAGATTATAAAAATGTTGCGAAGATCAACTACTTTTTATTAAATTCTTGATCCGGTTTTTTGCAAATGTACATAGATAATAGAGAATATGCAAAAATAATAATCATCTAAAGGTGTTTTGCATTGATTCCTGTTCCCAAGCAATGGAAAAGAAGAAGCATAAAACAAATAAACAAAACCCCTTGTTACGTACGTCTGACAGCTTCAATTAGGTTTATCTTCTGGTGGAGTACGATCCTCCAATGTAGGCCCTAACAACGGGATCTTTTTGTATAAAGCATCTTGAAACTTGGGCCAACCTTCTGTGAACACAAATAAACCTAACATGCTAGCTCCGCCCCATAGCATCAAGTTTGGTGCGTATGCGGTTAAGCTTCTCAAAGAAAGTCTACCAAAATGTAGACCGGTTTTTGAAGAGAGATGAGATGTGTACTGTACCATAGGTGTTAGTATATTATTCAGTTTTAGCCTAGATAATATGATAAGTTACTTACTGCCATTGAAATATAGTTTTAAGTCTGCGAGTTATATTTATTGGTATTTTCGTCGATTTGTGACTTTGCTTTCGATTTTATTCAAAAACACATGTATAGTAAACAAAATGCTCAAACCCTTATGTGATATATCTTTGTCCCCTTGATAAATGAAATGCAATGAAGCGGAGACAACGGATGAGGCCGGTTTTAGTTTTGATTGGATCGAAATCACGTGACACATAGTACAAAGGGAATCACATGCTCAAATACTAGACATACATACATATATATATACCTACTTCAGCACATTCCACAAATACTAAATGCATGGGCCAAGGTTGAAAAGACCTAAAGAATCCTTAATAATAGGTAACGATATACGTAGATAGATATATACTAGCTTACATCAGAGAAATGGTATCAATATAGTTGAAAGGAGCAGAATCCTAATTCTTTTGAATTTCGTGCTTCTTATAAGCTGGAATAGAGAATTTTTCTGTGAATGTCTGCCCTGGTAAAATCGGGGCGGTTTCTAAAATACTCCTAATCTGTTCCTCATGCTTATCAGTCCCCTCAGGTATGTGCTTGTAAATGTAGTAATCCAAATCCTCACCTGGTTCCGCCCTTCTAAACAGTTTTGGATGAAATTCCACACCATCCTCAGCCCTTTTTTTAGCCAACTCTCTTTGATGACTTTCTATCTGAAACTTTTCTTCCGTGGCTACCTCATGGTCGCGTACAGATAGCGCATCAGTGACCTTCTTCCAAAGTCTTCTAGATTCGTATTCTCCCTGCTCCTTTAATGGACGTACTTTAGGAATTAAAGGAGAATGCTGATGAGTGTCAAACAGAATAGTCTTTTTTGAAGCTTTTTCTCTCAAGTCTTTAGTGTACATAATATCATTCCATTTACCACTAATTTGATAATATTCCTTACCATCGCGATCCTTAATTGTGCCTTCAATAGCATCATAAGTCCCGGAAATAAAACCCTTAGTTTTGAACTCAATATCCACTTGATAGTTGGGACCCGTAATGATCATATGATCCCCAAGTTCAATCCTCATCTTACCAAATAAAATTCCCCTTGCGTAGACATTTGGTTGGGACAGAGTATACTTCTCTGGTTTTCCATTCGCATCCATAATATCAAGAAATTGTAATACAGTTAAACCTTCCATCATCGCAGCACTTGAATTCCCTAAAAATTTTGATTTTGGCACAACAACACCATCAACTCTAATATTCGATTCCGGTATCATATAAAAGTACGCAGATTCAGGAGGATGGTGGCTCGTTTGTTCAGCAATATAAAATGCTTGTTGCCTGTTAGGTAAATCCCAATATGATGTAAAATGTTCTCCAAGAATTGGATTCAAAGGCTTCTTTACAGCTCTGGGCCCGATGTGCCAACCAGCTAGATACCATGATACCACTTTGACAAATCTTTGTAACTCGCTTTTGTCGGAATGGGCTTCCAAAAGGACATCTGGGAATTGCAATTGATTAGTGATCCTCTCTAACATCGATTTTTTTTCCAAGATAAAAGTCGGTAGAGTGATTCTTGATAAATCACAGCCAGGCTTCAACTGGGATATGATGTTCAATAGAATGCTTTGCCCGGATTCATCATTCTCATCAATATCATCCGTGTCTGATCCGTTAGGCTTTGAATTTGTACCACTAGATGCAACGCCGTTAATTGAACTATGGGAACTGTTTGTTAGGGAAGGGATATTCTTTAGTTTACTGAGAGCCATTCTTTGTTTTGCAACGGACAGATTAATTTCGTTATCAAAGTCGTAGGAACAAATCCGTTTCAACCCTTCTATTTGAATGTATCGTATCTCTTTCTTTGTTGTCAATTTCTGAAAATGAACTTCATCCTTTAACAATCAGGGTTTGCGAGGGCCCTCGGAAAAGGAATACGCACGAGCAAATCAATACTTTGAACAAAGTATTTACAAAACTATCCAAGGGTGATTTAAACAATTATAAGTAGACTACGTATCCTACTTTTAGTAAGATGTAATACAGACCCAGATATATAAAGAGATTTAAGAATAATTAAAGAATGAAGTGCTTACAAAAATTTAAAGTATAGAGGTCACATGACTGTTTAAAAATATTTATTTAAAACCTTTTATTATTAAAGATAAAAAAAATATCACGACGGAAAATAAAACGTCTTTTCTTTTTTGTATCTGCTTTCCGAAAAAGAAAAACTAATTTACTGTGCGAAAACGTTTAGGAATGTATTGTCTTCGAGTCCCATTTTATTTTGTTTTGAAGGGACATGAAAAACGATGTCCCATGACTACATAAAAATTCAACGCTAATTAACTGCTGCCTTTGTATCACCTAAATTTTCTTCTGCTTTATGAAGCATTGTTCGGCGTGCTTGGGATACTTTGACGTAAAGGCTCTTATGTCATGCTCAAAATTGTGGAAGTAAGAAAGGTATCGACAACTTGGAAGATCATAATCGCAACATGTACACTGTAAAGTTACGATCAAGAAATGCGGGATGTGGCCAGGACACAATGAAATGAGATATGTTGTTTATATAAGTGGTTAAGATTATTATATATTAATATGCATTGACCGAACGCAGAAATTGCCTTCAGTACTTACCTATGGACTTTAGAATTACCATCTTTCTTTTTAAGCCTTAGCCAAAGCTTTTCTGACAGTGTATCTCTTTTGCTTTCTCAAAACCATAACTTGGAATCTTTCAAAGTCGGTCAAAGCAGCACGTCTTTCACGTTGAGCAATCTTCTTAGCCCAAGATGAAGTAGCCCACTTTTCACAGACACCAGCAGCAGCCCACTTCTTAGAAACGGTAGCGGTTCTAGCTCCTCTTGGTAAAGTGAATGTTAACGGAGTTAAGACAACTTGACCCAAGTTGATGGCTTGACGTGGGACACCAGATTTTGGACCATCAATCAAAACCTATAATATTTAATAATGATCATTTCAAAATCATTCATTAAAGTTGTTAGTAAAACAAAAATCTCTAAAATTGTGAAGAAAAAAAACTGTTTGAGCCTTGAGGAAATATTACTGAACTTTATTGAAGGTACTTTCACAAACGTGGAACGATAATTTTTCAAAGCAAAAACGAGGCCAATTGGTACCCAAATATGGAACAATTACACTTTAGTCTACTTCGAACGATAATTGAAACGGTCTCGGTCTCTCCAGTTCACTGTGTGTTTTCACATTTGATCAACAAGGACGCATTCATAACTCGATCACGAATTAGAGTTATCGACTGGTTTCTTAACATAAAGTAGTTTGTTTTTTTATTATCCTCGTTTAATTACCTCCTCATTTTGGCTATAGGTTTCGTAGGTTCAACATACCTTCTTTTGGTCAATAATTTCAACGATAGCAGCCAATTTACCTTCGGATTGACCTTTCTTGATCAAAACGACACGGCCAACTTCGACTAATCTCCAGTTGGAAGCTTTAACAATAGAATCAGTGGACATTTTCGGATGATTTGCGCGTTTCTTTCTTAAGTTTGCTTCAAATGCTTTATGCTTGTTAATGTTTATAGCTCTTTTTCAATAGTGGTTTAGGATGTTAGGATACCTTTTCTTGAGATGTCAAAAGTTGAAAAATAGAAGAATGGTCGGCGGGTACTAGGTGAAAAGGCCGATAATTGTTTTATAATGCGGTGTAAGGCTTAATAAAATGTGTGGGTGTAATAGTCTTTTTTTAAAATTTAATAGCGACGACATTAGAAACTTAAGTAAAGTTCAATATATTAAAGGTACGTAAGGCGCTATACAATTTTAAGAGCTATTGCTGATAACCAGGTGGTGGTTGACTAACAACTGAGTATCCAACATCGTAACCGTACTGAGGGATATTTGTTCTACTATTTGTAGAATTTTGGATCGGTTGGGTAGAAGAATAAGGTGCGTAGTCCCGGTTTTGGAAACTTTGTCTCTGAGGTGGTATTAATGGAGTAGTGTTAGCATTAGGTATTCCCGTATAAAGGCTAGGAGCTGGGACTGGAGGTGCAATGTGGGCATTAGCTGCACGGTCCATTAGTTGATTATAAGTGTGTTCTGCGTTTGCTAGGACTTGACGCAAAGATAACATGTCTTCTTTTTCCTTAGCATATTTACCCAACATTTTTGTAACTTGTGGTCTTAAGGGCGTCACAGAACCGTACATATCACCAATACGAGGGTCTTGTAAAATTTCATTTGGATTTCCCGTTTTAGATGCAGCATTTAAGGATTTATGAAGTTGGTCTATAGTAGCTTTTTGATTGAGCACCATCGCCTCTCTAGTCTTTTCATTTTCAATTTCCTCTTTCGATGGCTCACTGATCGGTGTTACATAGTTTAGTGGGAATATACCCATTTTTCCTCGAAGTGCCCCCTTCCACCAGTCTCTATACACTTGTTCCAGCACTATGATGATATCTCCCTTTCTAAAAGATAGTTCATCAGATTCATTTGTGGCCAAATCATACAGGGCTCGGACTTTTTTCACAACGGTTTGCCTCGATGTTGTATGAGCAGGAGTTTGATTTTGCTGCTGCGGAAGATCTTTAATAACTTCCTTTTCTTTTTCTTGTAGCTTTTTTTGCTGCTCATATTCGAACAAGGACATTTTTAGTGCCTTTTGTAATTCTTCATCATCTAAATTGTCAGCCTGGGTGCTCATATTATGCTTGTCTGGCACGTTAGGTTGTTCTACCAAGTACGGTGCCTTTCTTTTGATTTTGCCATACATATCTTCCATGGCGCGCAATGATGGATCATCCTTGAATGACTCAGAAAGTTGTCTGACAATATCAGCGACTGCCTTCTTCAAAGTAATATGTACGGAATCGCTATCGATAAGGGCATATAGCAATGATGTAAAATGTTTTGAACTGATTTCTTGTCTTAGGCGCGAACCACAGTTTTCTGCCAAAGATACAGTCAAGGAGAGCGCTCTTAATATCACATTAGCATCTTGTTGTTCAAACCTCTTCTCTATGAGGACCATTACCTCCTGCCCATTATCTTCGGGGTCTTCCTTTACCAAATCGCACACATCTAAAATGTACTGCCAGTTATCACTTCGCAACTTAGGATCTGTCGCCCTTAACACAGCATTTCTTATTTCTATTGCGGATGATGGCATCTTCGTTGCAAAAATGTATTTAGATTGATTTGTGTTATGACTCTGTAAGGCCCCTATAACTAGTTGTAAAACCTCATCACCACTTCATTCATGTACTTAAGTTTCTTGAACGGATCACTATAGACGGAGTATATGAGGTCTACGACTAGGGCAATGTATATAATTACGTGCAAAGGTCTCTAAAATTCTACGACTGTAATTTAAATAAGCCCTCTTTATTAAGAGAGTCTGAGGGAACATTATATATTTGCTAATGTCACCAGCCTGGATGTTCCTCGATAGACCAAGGTGAAGGGCCTTTTTTCTTTTACAGATACACAGACGAGCTATGCTCGGAGAAAATGATATTAACTCAAAGTGAATGCTGCGAGCACAGTACCAAGAAAACAGGTACGTTTTTATAGCAGCATCTTCTCATTCTTACCTAGAAATTCATCTTCCCTTTAAAGAACTTTCTGACCGAGCAGCCCAGGGGTAGTGAAAAGCGATGAAAAAACCTGTTTGTTTTCTAACAAAAGTTGTAAATTGCAGCATCGACATTTTATGCGCTATCACCTGGCAAAGTAAGGAAACTCCGGTCTGCACGAAATAGGTCAAATCTTTCCAGCAAAGAAGGGTGATAAGATCGTCTCAATTTAGCTTGACTTATTGACTTTAGGGTGGCAAAATATATTAGGAAGTTTTAAAAGTGGATTCCAGAAAGTAAACAATTGAGGCGGTAACAATATGGCATCAGCTTCGGATAAATCTATCGATAGGTTAGTTGTCAATGCAAGGACAAGAAGACGAAACTCATCTGTGGGGAAGATTGATCTAGGTGATACTGTCCCCGGGTTCACGGCGATGCCTGAAAGCGCTGCATCTAAGAATGAGGCCAAAAAGAGAATGCAAGCTTTAACTGGGGACTCTAAGAAGGATAGTGACCTATTATGGAAGGTTTGGTTTTCTTATAGAGAAATGAACTATCGTCATAGCTGGTTAACACCGTTCTTCATACTTGTGTCCGTGTATAGTGCGTATTTTTTATCTGGGAACAGAACGGAATCCAACCCATTGCACATGTTTGTAGCCATATCATATCAGGTTGATAACACAGACTCTTATGGGAAGGGTATTAAAGATTTAAGTTTTGTGTTTTTTTACATGATTTTTTTCACATTCTTACGTGAATTTTTGATGGATGTTGTGATTCGACCATTTACCGTCTACTTAAATGTTACCTCTGAGCATCGTCAGAAGCGTATGTTGGAACAAATGTACGCTATATTTTATTGCGGCATTTCGGGTCCGTTTGGTCTTTATATTATGTACCATAGCGATTTATGGTTGTTCAAGACAAAACCCATGTACAGAACGTATCCCGATATAACCAATCCATTCTTGTTTAAGATATTTTACTTGGGTCAAGCTGCATTTTGGGCGCAACAAGCTTGTGTTCTTGTTTTACAGTTAGAAAAGCCGAGAAAGGATTACAAGGAATTAGTTTTCCATCACATTGTGACGTTACTATTGATTTGGTCCTCATATGTTTTTCATTTCACCAAGATGGGCTTAGCCATTTATATCACCATGGATATGTCAGATTTCTTTCTTTCTTTGTCCAAGACATTGAACTACCTGAATTCCGTACTGACGCCATTTGTTTTTGGCTTGTTTGTGTTTTTTTGGATTTATCTACGTCATATTGTTAATATCAGGATATTATGGTCTGTATTGACGGAGTTCCGTTATGAAGGAAATTATGTGCTGAATTTTGCCACACAACAATACAAATGTTGGATTTCTTTGCCAATCGTATTTGTGTTGATTGCAGCTTTGCAATTGGTTAACTTGTATTGGTTGTTTTTGATTCTTAGAATCTTGTATAGGTTGGTATGGCAAGGCATTCAAAAAGACGAAAGAAGCGATAGTGATTCCGATGACAGCGCTGAAAATGAAGAATCAAAGGAAAAATGTGAGTAGAAAAGTGTATCAAGTAGAACGTTGTGTCATTACTTCACTTTTCTCCCTTGTGTCAAAACTTAAGTAATATAATATTTTCATATATTATTGTGTATAAGAGGTACAAACCTGAATAAAAAGAAAAAAAATACTATTGAAAAAATGCGTTCTTTAACTTCTTCGAGGTGATTATATATAAGTTTAAGGATATATGGGCATATGTACAAGTTTACGATAATAAGTCAAAAGGTACAAAGAAACGTTACTATTTCCTGGTATTTCTGGCCAAACGATTTTGCAAACCTCTTTGGCCAGCTCTTGCCAAAACTCCCAATAAGAAATTGACAGATCTCAGCGAGTCATCATTACCTGGGATAGGGTAGGTGATCAAAGAAGGTTCGGAGTCAGTGTCGATAATTGCGATAGTTGGAACTCTTGATTTAATAGCTTCTAACAAGGCGTTCCTGTTTTCAGTAGGGTTCAACACGACTAGTAAGTCTGGCTTAGCCTGTTTCAAAGTTTCGTTTGGTGACAGCGGTCTTTGTGTGGGATTATCATGAGAATCGATTTCATGCTTTTCCCAAATACCAGAAATTTCAGGAGAGTTCGTCAAAGTGCCCGGAATCCATCTTGTAGAGACATAATAGCCATGTGTCTTTTTGGCAGCCTCCTCGAGCCCTCTCTTCTGGCCTTGTCTTGTGCCCAGGAACAGAATGATGCCGCCGGACTCCGAGATGCCCTCCACTACCTTGGCGGCTCTTTTCAAATGAGACAAAGTTTGGTTCAAATCTATTATGTGAATACCCTTGTATTCACCGTATATGTAAGATTGCGTAGAAGACCTCCAAAGTGAGGTGGATTGGCCCAAGTGAACACCGGCAGACATTAAATTCTCAATAGTAATGTTTTCAGGGAGGGGCGGATAAAAAATGTCCTTATGAGGATAGTAAACCTTCGAAATATTCGCACCTAGTTTAGCGGTATGCATGGAATGGCTCAGCTGACGCAAGAACAGCTCTTGAGAAGTATATGGTTTGTCATTGGGAGAAGGTATAAGGTTGGGGTAAGGCTTACTTGGGGTGGCTGCTGTCACTCTCGTCGTCGAATTTTGTCCACCTAGTGTCTTGTTGTCGAACAACTTGTTTAACTGGGCGTAGTTTTTGAACAAATCGTTCAATCCAGTCTCCAGTAGCTGTTCTTTGGCGGACAGTTTGCTTTCCCCTAATGACTTTTTCAACTCAGGCAATATTTCATCTTCAGGTACTTGAGATAGAGATTTCAATTCTGCTCTAATTTCATCGTACAGAAGCTTCTGTTGCAGCAGTATTACTTCATCATTGTTGGTAGAGTTGTCGGCTGCACCAGATGAAGAGGACTGAAATCTTCTAGATAGGCAAGAGTTCTTTAATGAGGAAAGACGTCTGAAGTTCCTTGCGACGTGTCTCTGCATGACGAAAGAATCGTTTTTTCACTTTCTGTCTTTCGAATCCCTGTTGTCGTGTCGCTGTTATCAGGGTCCTTGACGGTATTGTACACTTGTTAGATCTGATAATTATTGAACTACCAAGAGAAAGCAAAGCAGAGGCATGCAAAATACAAATTTCAGCTTTTGGGCACTTACCGCACTGATTTTTTTTCTTACATTCATTTTTTAACCCGGCACGGCTTCTGTTACCGAGAATAACAAGAACAAAGAAAGTGGTAAGTATATATAATGCATGTGTACGTATATCTAAGTGAGCAAACGGGAGAGTATTCTGCTGTGATAGAATCCGTGCCAGTAACAGGGTAAACAACAAGAAGAATGCAATTTGAAGAGCGGTTACAGCAGTTAGTAGGAGATGATCGGAGCCCGGGACAGCCAGACCCAAATGTACTGGTGATAGTCCTTGGGGATACTGCTAGAAAGTATGTAGAACTAGGAGCGTTGCGCGAGCACGTGACCGTGAGCACTGTTGCCGGTCACGTGGCAAGCCGTGAGCGGGTAGCCGTAGTGTTTCTGGGCCGGGTAAAGTATCTTTATATGTACCTCACCCGGATGCAAGCACAGTCACGTGCCCCACAGTACTCGCAGATACTCATCTACGGATTGTGGGACTTCACCGCGACACAAGATGGCCCGCAGCAATTGCGGCTACTCAGCCTTGTGCTACGCCAGTGTCTCAGTTTGCCATCTAAGGTTGAGTTCTACCCGGAACCGCCCTTTAATAGCGTGGCTGCTCAATTACTGCGATATTGGGAACACATTATCAGATAGTTGAATCGTGTCACGTGCGAGATCGTAGTATACGAAGGAGACAAAAAAGAAATGGTATTATTTTTCTTCATTCTCTTCGATTGAAAAATTTTCGCCTCGTGGCCCCGAAGCTCGGTCAAGAGAGGGAATTTGAAGGTCTACTGCTTTTGACAGCTGAAAAATTTAGAGGTCACCTGGCTAGAGAGGAAAAATACGAAACCAAAAAGAGGCATCCGGTAATTCGCATTAGCAACGCATGCACACATAGATACTCACATACATAAAAACCTAACCACTTACTTTCTTACGAAGATAGGAACGTACGTACAATCAGAGCGAGGTAGCAAGCAAGTCAAATCTGTTCCCTTCACTGGCCCTCACACTAACCCATATCGTACAAAACCCTCGAATACTAAAAGAAATGAACAATGAACTATCTCCTGTAGCGGCATTACCAGGCAAGGACAATCTTGATAATGGTACTAGCAATATTGATAAAGGGACTATGGGTAGGGATAGCGACGGCGGTGATGGACTACGATTACCCAGGACCACAGGCACCTTGAACGTCAATGCCTTACAGAAAGACAATAATGTTGCTCATGAAGGTGGAGAATATAAATCAATGGATCCTGCTAAAAACGTGGACACAAACAACGATGACGAGAATAATGTCGTTTCACTAGATGATCCTATTCAGTTTACTCGCGTATCTTCTTCCTCCGTCATCAGTGGAATGTCTTCCGCTATGAGTGCCCATTCTGATAACAACGGAACCAAAACTCCGGAACAAGTCACTCCAAATATAAATACCAATAATATGACTTCAAACAATTCCGCTGACAACACTTTTTCCACGATAAATGCGTCCGAGTCAGATCACCAGTTTAATGACACTCTATTGTCAAAGCTATCATTGACAGATTCCACGGAGACTATAGAAAATAACACTACCGCGAAGCACCAACAGCCGGTTGGATCTTCCACCGTAAACTCTAATAAAAGCTCAACTGATATACGAAGAGCTACACCAGTGTCCACACCCGTTATCTCTAAACCATCAATGATGACCACTCCAAGACAAATCAGCTCAGCGTCACATTCACTTTCGAACCCTAAGCATAAGCAACACAAACCGAAGGTCAAGCCGCCCAAAGCTGAACCGAAAAGCAAACCGCTTTCTGTAAAGAAGGGCTTTCCATCGAAAAACCCATTGAAAAATTCCTCTCCACCCAAAAAGCAAAACGAGAAACCGTATTATTCTTCCTCTACAAAAAAAAGAAAAAGCGGTTCAAGCAGTGGCACCCTAAGAATGAAAGATGTCTTTTCATCTTTTGTGCAAAATATAAAGAGGAACTCTCAGGATGATAAAAGAGCCTCATCTTCATCTAACAACTCCTCCTCCTCGTCTACAACTACCGCTCTGAGAATATCTACACCATACAATGCCAAGCATATACATCATGTAGGCGTAGACTCCAAGACTGGTGAGTACACAGGATTGCCGGAAGAATGGGAAAAATTGTTGACTTCCAGTGGTATTTCCAAAAGAGAACAGCAGCAAAACATGCAAGCGGTTATGGATATCGTCAAATTCTATCAGGATGTCACAGAAACGAATGGTGAAGATAAAATGTTCAAGACTTTCAACACGGCTACGGGGTTGCCTGGGACCCCTCGCGTTTCAACACCACCTTCTAACTCCTTCAACAAATATCCTCTGTCGACAACTGATTCACACAATCACGGTTCTAGAACTGGTACACCAATGTCTAATCACCTCATGTCTCCGAGTCTGAATACAGATTCCAGTTCATCAAACGCGAAGTTCATACCGAGTAGACCGGCTCCCAAGCCTCCATCTTCTGCCTCTACTTCAGCTCCAATCATAAAATCGCCCGTCATGAATCCGCCTTCCTCCAATGCCTCTCCTTTGAGACATGTGCCTACAACTCCCAGTAGAACTAGCACTAATGGATCCTCAATATCAAGAAATGCCACTCTTAAAAGAGAGGAGCAGCCATTACCACCAATACCTCCAACCAAATCCAAAACATCTCCAATTATTTCAACGCCTCTCACGCCACAGCAAGTTCCGCAATCGCCAAAGGCATCTACACAAGAGCCGGTAACGACACCTACTGCCAAACCAGTTCAAGCAAGAAGCTTATCCAAGGAATTAAATGAGAAAAAGAGAGAAGAAAGAGAAAGACGTAAAAAGCAATTATACGCAAAACTGAACGAAATTTGCTCTGACGGTGACCCAAGTATAAAGTACGCAAATTTAGTAAAAATTGGTCAAGGTGCTTCAGGTGGTGTTTACACTGCTTATGAAATAGGTACAAATGTCTCGGTGGCCATTAAGCAAATGAACCTGGAAAAGCAACCAAAGAAGGAGCTAATCATTAATGAAATCCTGGTTATGAAAGGCAGCAAGCATCCAAATATTGTTAACTTTATCGATTCCTATGTCCTAAAAGGCGATCTTTGGGTCATTATGGAATACATGGAAGGTGGCTCCTTGACTGACGTGGTTACCCATTGTATTCTGACAGAGGGCCAAATTGGTGCCGTCTGCAGAGAAACTTTGAGTGGGTTGAAGTTTTTACATTCTAAAGGTGTTCTACATAGAGATATTAAATCTGATAACATCTTATTATCCATGGAAGGTGACATCAAATTAACAGATTTCGGATTTTGTGCTCAAATCAATGAATTGAATTTGAAAAGAACTACTATGGTCGGAACGCCTTATTGGATGGCACCTGAAGTAGTCTCTAGAAAAGAATATGGTCCAAAAGTGGATATTTGGTCACTGGGTATTATGATCATTGAAATGATCGAAGGTGAGCCTCCATATTTAAATGAAACTCCGTTAAGAGCGCTGTATCTGATTGCTACAAACGGTACACCCAAGCTAAAGGAGCCCGAGAATCTATCGTCAAGCTTGAAAAAATTTCTTGACTGGTGCTTATGTGTGGAACCTGAAGAAAGAGCAAGCGCTACAGAGTTACTCCATGATGAATACATCACGGAAATAGCTGAAGCTAATTCCTCATTGGCGCCGCTAGTCAAATTGGCAAGATTAAAAAAATTAGCAGAGAACATGGATGCTGATGAAGATAATGACGACGATAATGACAACGAGCATAATAATAAGACAAATGACTGTGACGACGATAACGATAACAAAGAAACTGCAAGTGTAAATGTAACTGAAAAATGATAACAAAAGTAAAACAAATGAGCAAGATACATCTTATTATCGATAAAGTATATACACAGTTGTGGCTGGCATACGATTTCTTCTTATATATCTTATTGTGTATATTTGGACATTCTATAATATCCAACCCTGATTTACAACTTTTGGCACAATCTAAATAATCTAGCATAATAATTCCAAACACACTCTAAATATACCACGCTGACTTAATGCTTCTTTCCAACCACCTCATTTAGTAGTTGATTGATATGCGAGGTACTTTTCAACGCGGAAGAAGGCAAAAAAAAAGGGGAAAATACTAAGAGGATCGTCATCACAACTCTCTTGGCGACTAGTTTAGTGGAACGATTAAGTAAAGACGCGCTATAAAGGAGACCAAATATAACGTGAGTGTCATCTTATGCTTTATAAGAGTAGGATAGTTACTGCTGTATTGAATTCCTTAGACCTGTCTTTAGTCTGTGCTTCGGTAATTTTTCTCCTTATGTGTGGTGCCATTGGGACGGAAATATCTCAATTAGGAAAAAGCCGGTAGATTAATCTCATTTGACCAAACCTTATTATTCTACGAATTAGAGGAGAAGGAGGAAACAAAAAATATAATTCGAATATGTGATAGTTTGTAATTTATCTCATGTGAACATACGTTTGCTTCTTGATTAACGCGTATGTACTAGACGCGTATTTGATACTTGTTTACTCTCATCGCTTAAATACCCTTAAGTATATCACCATACACTGTACTTAGTGGACTTTTAAAAAAAAATTTCAACATACTGGCAGAAAGACAATACTAAAAGCATTGGAGAAAAAGAATGGTCGACGATTCAAGCTATCTTACGCCACACGAAACTGCACTGGCGGTAGTAGCCACCGCTATGAAAAAAGCAAGACTACAACTAGATACATTGGTAATAAACTCCTTACTCGGTGGTATTCTGTTCAGTAGTGGTTCCTTCTTATTGGTGGCGATACACTCAGATGATCCTGACATGGTCACACAAAATCCAGGTATCGTGAACCTTATAACTGGTGTTACCTTTGCTATAGGTCTATTCTATGTGGTAATAATGGGTGCTGACCTTTTCAATTCTAATATTTTATTTTTTTCTGTTGGAGCTATGAGAGGAGCAGTAACTATATATGATTTGATTGTTTCATGGTTCGTTAGTTGGATTGGTAACATTGCCGGTTCGCTCTTCGTTTCATACCTTTTCGGTCATCTTACAGGTATTGGTTCCCAGGAGCTTTGGATAAAGGGCTCGAAAAAAATCATCGAAGAAAAGGCTTCATATTCATTCATACAGACCTTCCTGAAGGGAATAGCAGGGAATTTCTTTGTTTGTTTAGCTATCTACCTTCAACTAATGGCAAAACCTATTCATGTTAAATTCATCATAATGTCATTTCCCATCATTACTTTTGTGGGCATAGGTTTTACTCATGTGGTTGCTGATATGTCTGCATCCTTTATTGCCATGCTCAACGGTGCCAATGTTTCTGTGGGAAAGTATATTTGGAAACTACTTATTCCTGCTTCTTTAGGTAACATCGTCGGAGGAGTCTTCTTTAGCGCCATTATTCCCTTTTACTTACATTTGGTAGTTGTGGAGCGCGATAGGAAGAGATTATCATTACCAGCATATGAGGCAAGGGATGAGCAACCAGAACTAAATATGGATTCAAGAGTTGTCAGGGTACCAAAACATGAGTTAGAGGAAGATGACATTAGTGATGGTGAATCAACCGAAACCGGTGGTGATCTTGAAGATCTGAAAGAGAAGGATCCTGCAGGCATATACAATATGACAAATGATAGTTCAAGTTACTTAAGTGGGAGGAGCCTAAACTCCCTACTGTCGTCACCTTCATCAGTCGTAACTTCTGATAATGCTACCACGGAATCGGATATGGGGGAACCCATACCATTCACACCTAAAACTCACCCCACAAGAGCATCTTCAAACTTGAGGTTATCTCACAACCGCTCAACGAAATCCATTGGCAATCATCATTATAACAAGCGCCACAGTTTGAGATCACCGCCTGGTGTCTTCCCTGTGAGGGGAATGGGCGAGCCACTGGAGAGGGAGAAGACCATTGAAGATGCAACTTACGACCCTAAGAAGAATGAACTCTTTTTAAGGAAAGCCGAAACGCATAACTCTTTACTGACGAAAAATGAGAGAAAAGAGGATGATAACCTGTTAAGGTTAGTGAAGACTGAAGAAGATCGCGAGCAAAAAGAGTATGAAGAAAATGGAGGTTATAATATCTTGGAAAATAAGCCAGGTGCTAAGCTAGAAAAAATAATTACCCATCTTGCTGAAAGTGTACCTTCCAGGGAAGTGACTCCTCCAGTATTACCTAGAACAACACAGGATACATTCCCTCACAACTCTACAGCTTCTTCTCCAGAATACACAGACGATGTTCGTTCATTACGTAGAGCAAACAGTACCACATTAGGTGGATTGTTTAGAGCAGTTTCAAAAGAGTTTCATTCCAGCAAAGGCCCAGAGAGTCCTGATGACTTACTCAAAAAAATGGCCGCCGTTGGTATAAACCGCAAGGCAAGAATTACAGCAAACAATGTGGCCGGAATTGTTAATCTGAACGAAGAGGACCTGGATGGATCTGCAAGGTGAATTCAAAAACTCTCTCAATCGTCATACAACCTCTTAATCTTGATTAAGAAGGATTTTAGGCATAAGCCAATGGTGACTTATTCGTCTGCATTTCAATTTTTTTACTTTTATAGAACTTAATATACCTCCTGCATCGTAAATGTAAATCATAATTGTTTCTGAGTGCTATTCTGCCTTTTGACTGTGTCACTACTTTAAAGCTCTATAGACTCAAATGATAAGTACGGAAGACCGAAATGCTATGTATTTCCTAGGATGTGCGACAGCATAATACATTATCTTATCCTTCATTCCGTCTTTCTTTTGGTTTCCTATTTTTCTAAACTATTACATCTGAGTATTTCATTTGATAGGCAATATCCTATATGATTAGTCTCTTACACAAGTAGCCCCTAATCAGCTTTGCGAAATGAAGAAAAATTCAGCAAAGACAATTGAGAGTTTTATAATCAATAATAAATTTTCAAGAGTATCCTGATCTTAGCTCTATTGTATTCATGACGGATAATTAATTAAATCAGCTTACAACTGTTGGGGGTTCATTATTTGACAAAGGCGGTAGTAATATTAGGTATGTTGAGTATACTAGGAGTGGTCCCTCGGAATACAGGAATTCACAAGGGGGAATCTATATCTCTACGTAATTATAGTTATTTCCTCTTCAGCTTTACACGTTGCCATTCATTGTCATGCTGTATCATTGCTTTTTACCGGCCAGCTTCCATCTAATCGATGATGGCTTGAATATGATTCTACTTGCCTAAAATTTACGTCATCTTTAACATCGTGGAATATATTATTCTAGTAGGATAATTACTTGTCATTAAAGAGTAGGTAGTTTTTATCCTAACGAAATCATAGTACAGTTTGGGTCCAAACTCTAGATTTATATTCTTTTCGACAGAGAGCTTGACGCGCGACAGGATATCGCATATAAGGTATATATATACATATCTGTTTAGCCAATTATACTTGCTGTCAAGGAAAGGCAGCTATCTTTTGACTCTAGCATAGCGAGCTGAAAGTAGTATTAGTGTTGCTAGAATGATATCATATGTGTGTTTAGAGAATGAACTAAACTATGACATAAGTGGTCACAATAAAGAAGAATTAGACTTTAATATAACCAAAGAATAACAAAGTATAAAAATAGGAATGGAATGATTACGTATTTTATGTAGTTTTTTTTTGGGGGGGGGTTCTTCAATCACTCGAAAAGCTTTTGGTATAATCATTATACATAATATCATCAGCTAGCAAAAAATGGCACCCCAGAAATTATCAAATGATTCATTTGTCTTTTAACCGCTCTTCCTTATTTCATCAACCTATGAGTTATATCATAATGAATAAGTTAAACTAAATTAACGTAATGTCATGTTCTGAATACACCCTATCTTTATTCGCAATAGAGCTGATACGCGTTGTTTTCTACAAGTGCTTCACCATTGTTCACGCACATTGCTTTGGTAACAAGCTGGATGTTCACATCGTATACTGAGGTACACATTAGTATACGCTTATTAGAATGGTATGAAATACGGTGTTAGAAGATGACATAAAGATTGACTGTTTCTCCTCATTTATGTAATCTCCTTTGAGAGATTGGTGCATTTTGAGACAATTGTTGGGATTCCGTTGCTGATAAAGGCAATATAATTAGGTATATAGGACATACTAGAAGTTCTCCTCGAGGATATAGGAGTCAAATAAAGGGAACCCGTAATTCTACATAATTCTATATATACTTTTATTGTCATTTTTTATATTGTCATTCATTATCCTATTAATTTATCTGTTGATAATTAGTAAGTTGTAATAATTAAGAATAAGTCGTTCTTTCTTAAATTATATAAGAGAGGTATATAAAACACACGCTGATTTTTTATATCAAACCCAATGGCTCAGATATAACTTGGAGCATTGATGACAAGATTCTGGTTATAACTCATCTTGTTATATACTAAGTTCTGGACAATTAATAGATTTTTATCATATTATTGCAGTGAATTCTATTATTAGGATTTGCCTACTCCAATATAATTGGTATCATCATAAGAATGTTTGTATTCATTTATCCAACATAATTAGTATCATGTTAAAGAATGTTCGTCATCAACTACTCCAGTTTATACGAATAAATGTATAGTAGTAATCACTTATTCCAACATTATCAATCCTTACGTTTGAGCTTCTCATAACCTACGTCATCTTCTAACACCGTATATAATAATGCGCTATTGGTGTGACTACTAATAAATAAACGATAGTTGGTTTTCATTCCAACAACATAGATATAGAAGAACAAGCTTAAGTTAGATCGGAAGTTTTTTTAATCTGAATATCTAAACTCTTCACCTTTGAAATACAATAAAGTTTGGTTTCGTGGTCTAGTCGGTTATGGCATCTGCTTAACACGCAGAACGTCCCCAGTTCGATCCTGGGCGAAATCAATTTTTTTCTTTTTTACATATTTTCTTTCTTCTAGAAAGTTCATGATGAGTTCTTTTAATCTAATGTTGGGATATGAAGCTATGACATATTATCCGAAAAAGGTTATAGATGCAGATTAGTTTGAACCGTGCCTTAACCATACTGGAAACCCTCCAAACTCTCTTTTTTCCTTAGTACTACACTATTGAGTTCAATAAGTCTTACATTGCTTATTGTATTGTCTCGCGAAGAATAAGATTGTATTAATAGTTATGATGCCCTACAATGTAGATAATAACGCCAACGGGTTCTTGAAATCCATTGACTTTCAATCTGTGGAACTGGATTGTTGTACTGGAAGCTCTGTATTCCAAAATGATAGCGAACATATAAAAGAAAAGCAAGATTCATTAAATGATCAAACGCCTTCCTTTTCAATGTTAGATGACCAATGTTCTACTTTGAATCTCAGCGAATCAAATTACGATTTGATGGTTCAGAATGAAATACCCCTTTCTAAGAGTACTAATTTCCAAACAACTCAACTAATACCTAGTTCTGGTGAATGCCCGTCCTATGCAGTGTTAGATAGCGGTAATAATCATAAAGACAATAATAGTGATACCAATTATTCTTATGAAAAGAAGGGTAGTTCTCCAAGTTCGAGAACTCCTTCAATCCTTCACAGTGAAAATATATCAGATGGTTCTAAAGCAAAGAAAAAGGCTCAGAACAGAGCTGCTCAAAAAGCCTTCAGAGAAAGGAAAGAAGCTAGACTGAAAGAACTACAAGAAAAGTTGTTAGAGAGCGAGAAAAACCGTCAAAGTTTACTAAAAGAAATTGAAGAACTAAGGAAAGTAAATACTGAAATCAACGCAGAAAACAGGCTGTTACTACGAAGTGGAAATGAAAAGTTTTCAAGAGACCTAATTGATGATACCGACCATAAATATTCTTTTCCAATCAAAGATGAACATTTTACTTCTGAGGTCCTGGAAGACAAACTGAACAATAAAAGCATGTATTTGCTAAAGGATAATGATCCAATCAGAAAAAAAGAAGCCCTGTATACAGACAAAGGAGGAAGAAAAGTCCTTACGGTCCCCGCCACCTGGGAGTATCTTTACAAACTTTCGGAGGATAGAGACTTTGATGTGACTTATGTCATGAGCAAACTAAAAGGAAAAGAATGTTGCCATACACATGGCCCTGCGTACCCAAGAAATTTAATTGATTCTCTAGTGCAAGAGGCTGCTTCAAATGAATGAATAGCCTTGAACAAAGTTAACTTACAAATACTTACTGAAAACAAAAGCAATCGTTTCATGAGAAAATGAGATAAACCAGATCTCCTTTTTGTTTCAGTGAAAAGTATACATTTCAAACGCATAAGTGATAGGAAAGTCATCTTATAACACCTAGACCTACCAAGTTCTTTTATATAAATATTTAGCTCTTGTAGTAAGATGTTTTTAGGGGACGGTTCATCATGAAATACAAAAAAAATAAAAATAAAAACTCACTTTCAGATGAAGTAGAAGTTTAGAGGGAACACGAAAGGGTCATAACAATATTCATAGATAGTATATCCCATTCAGGTTGACCTTCACATCTATGGACCAATTTGAATATAACATTGTCTTAGAGTTTGAAAGTCAAAACCAAGTTGAATCTGCATATCAAACTTTCAAGAGCGTCCCTGAAGAGTCTAAATCAGACAGTGTTTGGGAGAAAAACACTAAAAGTGAACATAAAAGCTGGCCGGATTGGAGAGTCTGTGATTGGAAAGTAGACATGATAACTGATTTCACCAATCAAACATCGAAAGAAGAGGAAACAGATTTGATCACTTCACAGTACTTAGGCCATGGAATAATAAGGCTATTTAAATTGAAAAATGCAGCTAGTCCCCTTAATGAAAAGGAAATGTTGACCATTCCTGGAGATGATACTATGATTTGTATCCTATTCGTTCCAACTTATTTTACTGTCCACGATTTATTACATTTTTATATTGGTGATGATATTGTTAATAAACAAGTTTCAAACTTTCGTATATTACGAAATCAACAGAAGGGAATGGGTTTTAACTTTACAGTCCTGATTAAATTCAGGAGCGCACTTCATGCAAGAAATTTTAAAGAAGAGTTCAATGGCAAAAGCTTTAGTAGGATGGATCCAGAAACGTGCCATGTAATTTCCATAAAAGAAATTGTTTTTCAAAGAAAGCTTTTCCAAAGACCTACCGCTAACGAAGATTTTCCCTATCTTCTTACTGATCCATTCACTGTTAAAAAAAAAAAAGAACAGGTAAAAGTCGAACTACCCACATGTCCCGTTTGCCTTGAAAGAATGGATTCAGAAACGACTGGACTAGTAACTATCCCGTGTCAGCATACATTTCATTGCCAATGCCTGAACAAATGGAAGAACTCAAGATGTCCCGTGTGTAGACATTCAAGTTTGCGGCTAAGCAGGGAATCTTTATTAAAGCAAGCAGGCGATTCTGCACACTGTGCAACATGTGGTTCCACTGATAATTTGTGGATTTGCTTAATCTGTGGTAACGTTGGATGCGGCCGTTACAATTCTAAGCATGCAATCAAGCACTATGAAGAAACCTTACATTGTTTTGCGATGGATATACGGACACAAAGGGTATGGGATTATGCGGGAGATAACTACGTCCATCGACTAGTGCAAAATGAAGTCGATGGAAAATTGGTAGAGGTGGGCGGATCCGGTGATGATAACAATAGTGGGTCTGGCAATTCAGATGAACTGAAAAATATTGTTAACGGTAGCAGGAATAAAGAGAATGAAGGATCAAGCTCTAATAAAAAAGATGGAGAGCTGGCGGCAAATTTCCTGAGACACAGGGAGTATCATCTAGAATATGTCCAAGTGCTAATCTCTCAATTAGAGTCTCAAAGAGAATACTATGAATTGAAACTACAAGAGAAAAACCAGAGTACAGCTGATTCGTTGAAACTAGAAAGTCTGAATAAGTCCATGGAAGATTTGAAACAGCAGTTTCAAGATGCCCAGAGGAAATGGCATAAGAAAGAAATGGCCCATAAAAAGGAATTTGAAGAAGACAAACTAGTGATCGAAGGGCTACAAGCTAATCTGGATCACTTGTCAAAAAAGCAAGAGCAATTGGAGCAAGAAAACAAAGCGTTGGTGGAGTCTAAGCAAGACCTGGAAGAACAAGTCAAAGATCTAATGTTCTATCTAGATTCTCAAGAAAAATTCAAAGATGCTGACGAGAGTGTAAAAGAAGGTACCGTCCTAATACAGCAGCCCTTAAAAGGAGCCCAGGAATCTAAAAGCAAAAAGAAACGCAATAAGATGAAAAAACTAGGGAAATAGTAGTTCGTATCTCCGCAGTCATGTATTTCATTTTGTCATATCCCTATATACGATATGCTCATCGATTTTCTTTTCTTTTTTTTATGCTTGCGAAAATTTTCCAATCGAATAGTAGTAAGATGAGTTTTATAAAGTTAAGATTGTGAACAATACTATTCGCTAAACTCGCACATGTTAACACGTTACATACCCTCTTTTGTTATTATTTAATTATATTTTTTTCTTTAAATATAACTAAGAAAGATTCATACTCTTTTTTCTACGTACCTTGCCAGCGCAGGATAAAACGAGACTTCCCATTCAAATTGAGCCTCATATACCCACATAGGATAACAGAATGCCAACAAATTCCATCAAGTTATTAGCACCAGACGTCCACCGTGGTTTAGCCGAACTTGTTGCTAAAAGATTAGGTCTACAATTAACTAATAGTAAGCTAAAAAGAGATCCGACTGGTGAAGTTTCTTTTTCTATTGGGGAATCTGTTAGAGACCAAGATATCTTTATCATCACACAGATTGGCTCCGGTGTCGTGAATGATCGTGTTCTAGAACTATTAATTATGATCAACGCTTCAAAAACTGCATCCGCAAGAAGAATCACTGCAATCATTCCAAATTTCCCATATGCAAGGCAAGATAGAAAGGATAAATCTCGTGCTCCTATTACTGCTAAGTTGATGGCTGATATGCTAACCACTGCCGGCTGTGACCATGTGATTACTATGGATTTGCACGCCTCTCAAATCCAAGGGTTCTTTGACGTCCCAGTAGATAACCTATATGCAGAACCAAGCGTAGTTAGATATATCAAGGAGAATGTCAACTATATGGATTCAATAATAATTTCACCGGATGCTGGTGGGGCCAAACGTGCTGCAACTTTAGCCGATCGTCTGGATTTAAATTTTGCATTGATCCATAAGGAAAGAGCTCGTGCTAATGAGGTCTCTCGCATGGTTCTTGTTGGTGATGTTACAGACAAGATTTGTATCATTGTTGATGACATGGCTGATACATGTGGTACTTTAGCTAAGGCTGCTGAAATTCTTTTGGAAAATAGAGCCCAATCTGTTATTGCTATTGTCACGCATGGTGTTTTATCAGGTAGGGCTATTGAAAATATTAATAATTCTAGACTGGATAGAGTTGTTTGCACAAATACTGTTCCATTTGAAGAAAAAATCAAAAGGTGTCCAAAATTAGCCGTCATTGACATCAGCAGTGTGCTGGCTGAAAGTATTCGTCGTTTGCATAATGGTGAAAGTATTTCTTATCTATTCAAGAACTATCCCCTATAAACCAATTGAGTAAGAAACGGGGAAAAGAGGAAGATTACAAAAATGGTGAATAATTCAATAATCCATAAATACCTACGTATGATGTGTATACTTTTTTCCCCATTTGCAATACATTCTCACCGTTGCAATGTGTCCTAATATCTCTCTCAAAAGAACACACACGCGGTCTCTCTTAGGTAGTGACAATGGAAGAAAACTTTACTTATACATTATATTTTCAAACTCCTTTAATATTCAATCATGCCCCTCCACCTGGGATTTATTCTTTTCCACAAATAAAACCATCAGAAACAGTAATTACAGTGTCTTCATCGCAAGATAAAATGTACATATCTCTTGAGGTAATTTTACGACTGACAGACACATTCCCCCATTACAATTAAATGATCTGATTGCAAAATATCAGACATATCCGATACTCCTATGTCCAAAGTTTCCTAGGTTATCAACTCATCGCCTAAGTCGATTGATGACTATAGTCCAAACTTCAAAGGGTAGAAATTAAATGTCCTATTCGCATCAATACCGTTTATGGTTAATTTTAAATGAAGAGGTCTCTACATGTTTTTAGGGCAAAACCTGTTCCTCATTACTTTGACTGTTCAAATAAAGGCAATACGATTCACCAGCTGTGTCTTAAACTGCAGACAATCTATTCTAGATATTCGTTTATTTTAACGGCACGTTAACCAATCTGTAAATTCAACTACCAGACTCTATTGAGACTTTTAGTTTTCTCATGTTAATCTAAATGTTATTCATTTTGATAGGTCTACACTTCATTCAACTTTTTTTGGACGAACAGTTATTGTATACCATAGCAGACTTTCACAGGCTCACGACACAGTATCCTCTTGGTCACCTCAACAAGGCAGTTTATTGTTTCGTCTATCATGTAAATAAGAATAGATTCACAGCAGTGTTTAAGCTGTCGACATTTGAAACAAATAAGTATATTATCCTTGAGTATTCATTTATCAAATTTTCTTCAAGGATATAAGGTGTTGGTTGGGTTACCAGTTGTACGAGGATACCAGAAATCTTCTTTATGGGTTAATCTGCAAATAATTAAGATGAAGTATACCTTCATCAATATCTGAGAATCTTGGCTGGATTATGAGTTTTACCTAAGTTTGTTGAAAGAAAATGCTTCTTCGAGGAAAATCGATACTTGGAAATTATTCTCAACATGGGTTACAAACATGAGTGAGACATCGGAACTCAACTCCGTATTTACGTTTATGATTGCACCATTGTACCTAAAAATATTTCCCATTCTTCACTTCCAACAAAGGACCAAATATCGGGTTAGTTTTGTCAGCTTATTTTAGATAATCGATTTCGATAATAATTCACTATCCAATAAATTGCAGCTTTTGTTATTGTCGAACTCAACTACAGCACCTGAATTCAATAATAAAATTTCATCGTTGTCTGAATTTTGTGTATTTGAAGTATTTTACGACATATCTCTGGAAAGTATCTAAAAGTTAAGCTCAACTCATAATTCTTATCACATATTGTAGGGAAACGTTACCACTAGACCCTTATCATTTTTGACACCAACCTATTTTCCAATGATTCTAAAGTGACTTCAAACTCCACTTCATTTATCTTTGAGAATACCGTCACTAGCTTTTACCATACTAAGCGAAGCATTGAAGGAGTTACTTAGAATTACTTATGCCATCTTTGAAGTCACCGGCTCATAAAAAAGTAATCGTCAATGTCAAGGAGTGTAAATTCGAAGCTAATCCACTATTTATAGCGTCACTTGCCTACCTGTAATTCTCCTTTTTTACTCTAGAATCATATTCAATTTTTCTCATTTTGTTTAAACAATGCTTAGAGTAATCTGATGGAACCGTTGTGAGTGTTGCGAAGGGTTGTGAACTTTTCTTCCCAGATGCTTGAAACTTACCTCTCAGTTTTATGGAGCATAAAATAAGCCCAAAGATAAAAATCTATCGCCTTCTTACTAAATAGGACTTTCTTAATTGTTCAGAGTCTGCTAAAATCAAAAGCTTTGTCAAAAACTAACATTATGCGTCGCGAGATTTCTTTTTTCTTTGTATGTAATTTTCTTCAGTTTTGGTCATCTCGAAGGCCATTATAGACAGAATACAGTAAAAGCTGATCAATCAACCAAATAGAACGTATACAGGGCATTCATAATGAGTGATACGGCAGAAGGGGAAAATTTTGAAAGTATGGAAGACATTTTGGCGAGACATCGCAAGGAAAATAAAGATTTACAGAATAGAGTAACAGGCATGAAGAAGCAGGCTACTAAATCCAAAAGAAAGGAAGTTAATTCAAAATGCCTAGATCTTCAGAGTAGTCTTAAGATGAAGCAAGAGAACGAAATCAGAGCTTGGAAAATTGCCTATAATCAGATATCTGATATCGAACAAGACGATGAAGTGACCCCAGAGAAGCTACTAGATCAACTCACCATATCACAAGACGAAAAGGACCAACAGAACACCCTCACACAACAAATAAAACAGCAAAGTCAAACAAAGAAGCGTCGTAATAGGCAGAAGGAACGATTGGCAAAAAGAGATGCAGAAATCGCTAAAATGAAAGAAGAAGCTGCCTTGGAAGCGTCCAAACAACCTGACTTGAAGAAAATAGAGCAAGAATATATAGATCAACTATGCGAATTAAAGAAACTAAAACAATTTGATATACAACCTGACGGACATTGTCTGTTTGCATCTATATTAGATCAGTTGAGATTACGTCATGATCCAAAAGAACTAGATTCGGACTTGGATGTCATGAAACTGAGATGGCTGAGTTGCAATTACGTGCAAGAACATAGAGATGATTTCATACCATATTTGTTCGATGAAGAAACCATGAAAATGAAAGACATCGATGAATATACGAAAGAGATGGGGCATACAGCTCAATGGGGTGGCGAGATTGAAATCTTAGCCCTCTCGAACGTTTTTGACTGCCCCATTAGTATTTTAATGAGTGGTAGACCAGTTCAGGTGTATAATGAAGATGGAAAAAACCCTGAACTGAAGCTAGTTTACTATAAACATAGTTATTCTTTGGGTGAGCATTACAATTCATTGCATGATTCGTGATTTCCTTCATCCGTATTTAATGAGATGTTTACTTAAAAGCTTTAATACATCTATTTAATTGTTTAGTTTGAATCAATATGATGAGACATAGTAAAGAATTGGTAATAGCCTAAATGAATATTGGCGGAGGAAAATTTTTACTTGGAAGGATATCCAATAGTCCAACTTCTGGGATTGTGGGCCTTGCTAACGTTGGTAAATCCACTTTTTTCCAAGCAATAACAAATTCTAAATTGGGCAATCCTGCGAACTATCCATTTGCCACCATTGACGCAGAATGTGCCAAAGTCAACATACCTAGTGCGCCACTATCGAATTTGTTGAGAATATATCAAAGTGCAAAAATCGTACCTGGAAGTCTCACAATATATGATATTGCTGGACTTACTAGAGGTGCATCTCAAGGCCATGGTTTGGGTAACAAGTTTTTGAACGATATCAGACATGTAGATGGCATATTTCAAGTAGTGAGAGGTTTCCTAAAGGAAGACATTACCCATATAGAAGGTAGTGTTGATCCCGTCAGAGATTTATCCGTGGTACAAGATGAACTCATCCTGAAAGACTTGGAATTTCTGGAAAACATCAGAGAAAGACTGAATAAAAAAATGAGAATGGTCTCAAAAAATTCTAAAGAATACCAAGAAATGAAGGTGGAGATAGATTTATTGAATGCTTTAGAAGATCATCTGTTCAACGGTAAAAAAATTCGACATTTCAAAGATCATTGGAATCTAGACGAGGCCAGAATTTTAAACAAGCACAACTTTTTGACTTCCAAGCCAACTTTGATATTGCTGAATGTTTCACCTCAAGATTATGTCGCTAATGAGAATAAGTTTGTCAAGGATGTTCTGAAATGGGTTGACGAATTTTCACCTGGAGATAGATTGTTACTTTTCAGTGCGGAATTCGAATCGCAATTGATCGAATGTAATGGCACAGCATCGGAGTATTTTAACAAGCTTAAACAAGATACTAACACCTCTGTTCAACAGCTAATATCTGTAATACCGCAAATAATATTAGAAATGAGAACGTTGTTAAACTTAATCAGCTTTTTCACATGTGGCCCACAAGAAGTTCATCAGTGGAACATAAGAGAGGGAACCACTGCTCAAGAAGCTGCAGGTGTAATCCACAGCGATCTACGCGATACTTTTATTAGCGCTGACATAATAAAATATAACGATTTGAAAACTATGCAACCACCATTAAAAGAGTCTTTACTGAAATCTAAAGGGTTGATCAAACGCGCGGGGAAACAATATATCATGCAGGATAATGACATTGCCTTATTTAAAGCTGCCGGTGCCAAACAAAAGTGAATAGTTCTGTGAAATAAAACTTGTAAATATGATGAATAAAAACGTTTGCTCTATTTACCCTTTCCAATGATTACACAAGAACCAACGAAAAGAATGATACATAGATATGAATATATACATATTTGCATAAGGTTTAACCACTGATAGTAAGACAGAGGTATATTGAGGAACTGTGTTTACCTAGAGTGGGTTGGTTCTATTGGTGTAGCCAAAGGGAATGAAAGAAAGGAGAACGGTTGAATTCAAACAGTGGGAGTTTTATTAATAGTGACGAGAAAAAGAGGAACACAGAGAAAAAATCTCTAGTTGATATCAACTTAGTTGGAAGCGACAACAACTTCGACATCCACACCGGGTTCAATGGTGATTTGAGTGATTCTCTTAACAATTTGAACAGGAGCTTCCAAGTCGATGTATCTCTTGTGGATTCTCATTTCGTAGGTTTCCCAAGTCTTAGAACCTTCACCATTTGGAGTCTTTCTGGTGGAGATCTTCAAAACCTTGGTTGGTAATCTGACTGGACCCTTCTTGACCAAGTTGTGTTGTTCAGCATTCTTGACAATGTTGGAAGAAACGTTTTCCAATTGCTTAACCTTGGTAGAAGTCAAAGTGATTCTAATCTTGATGATTTGTTGTTGTTGTTGTTCTTGTTCTTCAACCTTTTCCTTTTGAAAGTCAGACATTTTATATATACCTTTTTGTTTCTTTTACTTGCCTTTTTTTGGGAAGTTTATCCTACAAAATATTGTTGCAGAGATAACCCATCTTTAGTACTATTTTCAATTCAATGTTGTCTATTACTCTTCCTCTGCAGCTGTGTTGCGTATGCGTCCAAGTAATTTTTTTTCAGAAAGAGTTACTAATATTACCCGAACATCTTTAAGAACCGAAAAAAAAATACCGAATTTTCTACTGTACGGATTTTTAAAATGTACAGGTGTAAAGTGAGGAAAATTGTTCCCAGTTCTTCTTTTATTAGAAAGGAAAAATTAGAAACTCCCTCCAAAAAACTCCTGCCAACAGAAAGACTACACGAAAACAGTCAATTCTGCACTCCGTAAAAAAAACGTCGATAAGTGATACCTTGTGTGCTTTTGGATGATCTAGACCATATGCGCTGTTTTGTGTTTTTTTGTCATAAGAAATTTCTGGTGTGAGAATTACATGAACTGTAATCTGGTTAAAAGAGTGGGTTGGGGTTAAGCGGCTATTCAGTGAAAGTATGATTATCTGGGGTTTTCCATGATAGAGACCGTTTTTTGCTGTTCAGGACGCCAAGAATTTGAAACTATAGGCACATAATGCAGATTTAGCGCTCTTTATCAACGCTTTGCATGATGATTTGAGTAATAGGTTGAGATTAGCGAACAGAAACAGCTTTCAAAAAGATGTGAAAGCAGTCATGCCTGTGATTCGTCTTTTTCCACGTACTAAGGCTGACTCAATTCCGACTCAAGTCCGACATCTCGATTGTGTTTACAGATAGGCCCCTCACTAATCTAATGGGCTGTTGGTTTCTATGCTTTCTATAGTGCCCGCGCTTTTCCCTAATTTGTCACAATGATACGGCGCACATTTGGCGTTATCTTATCAGGTTCTTTATGATAACAGAGACGACAGAGACGACAGAAAGTATCACTCAAGCATAAAGAAGCTAGTCTTCAGTCACAGCTTTGAAAATAAGCTTAGTTATGAAAGATGCAATTCGTCATTGGGCTTGGCGCTTTCTATGGTCCAGTAGTCCTTAGATAACATGGCAATTTTAACCTATTCACTAGTGTTGCAGAAGAATAAACTCTTATTTATCAGCTATATAAGTAGAGCGATAGTACAGCTATGTTTCTACTGTTACTAGCAGTTTCCCTTGTCTTAGTTCTTGAATTAACATTACCCAAGCAATTTCAAGAATATAAACTAATCACTATTATATTATGGGTGAATTCAAACCTCCGCTACCTCAAGGCGCTGGGTATGCTATTGTATTGGGCTTAGGGGCCGTTTTTGCAGGAATGATGGTTTTGACAACTTATATGCTAAAACGTTATCAAAAGGAAATAATCACGGCCGAAGAATTTACCACTGCTGGTAGATCCGTGAAAACTGGTTTAGTAGCGGCGGCCGTGGTTTCAAGTTGGATTTGGTGCTCTACATTGTTAACTTCATCGACCAAGGAATATGCAGATGGTATATTTGGGGGATATGCATACGCCGCTGGCGCATGCTTTCAGATCATTGCGTTTGCAATTCTGGCCATTAAGACCAAGCAGATGGCCCCCAACGCACACACATATTTAGAATTAGTGAGAACAAGATATGGTAAGATCGGACATGGGTGCTACCTGTTTTACGCCATTGCAACCAACATTTTGGTCACTTCCATGCTTTTAACCTCAGGATCTGCTGTTTTTAGTGATTTAACCGGGATGAACACTATTGCATCTTGTTTTTTACTTCCAGTCGGTGTTGTTGTTTATACTTTATTCGGTGGTATTAAGGCAACTTTCTTAACCGACTATTTGCACACATGTGTCATCATCATCATTGTTCTCGTGTTTGCCTTTAAAGTTTATGCTACTAGTGATATTTTGGGTTCACCGGGCAAAGTATACGATTTGGTCCGTGAAGCTGCTAAGAAGCATCCAGTAGATGGTAACTATAAAGGTGAATATATGACCATGACATCGAAATCCGCCGGTATCCTTTTAATTATCAATCTGATTGGGAATTTTGGTACTGTTTTCTTAGATAACGGTTATTGGAACAAGGCAATTTCCGCTAGCCCTGCAGCAAGCTTGAAGGCATATGCCATAGGTGGGCTAGCATGGTTTGCTGTACCTTCTTTAATTTCATTAACTATGGGGTTGGCGTGTCTTGCAGTCGAGTCATCTCCGAATTTCCCCACATATCCTGATCCACTAACTTCATTCCAGGCAAATTCTGGGTTAGTTTTACCGGCCGCTGCAATTGCCATTATGGGTAAAGGAGGTGCAGTGGCATCGCTGCTAATGATCTTCATGGCTGTTACGTCCGCCATGTCTGCTGAATTGATTGCTGTTTCATCTGTTTTCACTTACGATATTTATAGAGAATATATCGATCCTCATGCAAGTGGTAAGAAATTGATTTACACATCACATGCGGCTTGTATCTTTTTCGGGCTTGCCATGAGTGGATTTTCGGTTGGTTTGTACTATGGTGGTATTTCTATGGGCTACATTTATGAAATGATGGGTATAATTATCAGTAGTGCAGTGTTACCTGTCGTTTTAACCTTATGTTCCAAAGACATGAACCTAATCGCCGCTGTCGTATCACCAATTTTGGGTACAGGGTTGGCTATAATGTCATGGCTGGTCTGCACTAAGTCTCTTTATAAAGAGTTGACAGTGGATACAACGTTCATGGATTATCCAATGCTAACAGGTAACTTGGTAGCTTTATTGTCACCAGCAATCTTTATTCCTATTTTAACCTATGTTTTCAAGCCACAAAATTTCGACTGGGAAAAATTAAAAGACATCACTAGAGTTGACGAAACTGAAGAGTTGGTTCAAGCTGATCCTGATATTCAGCTTTACGATGTTGAAGCTCACGATAAAGAGCAAGAAGAAGAAGCAAATTCTCTAACTTCAGATAATGAAAAAAACGATGTAAAAGTAAACAATGAAAAATTGAGTGAACGTAACCTCGGTGTTGTGATAAGTAATGCCATTTTGAAAGAGGATGAGACGCAGTTACAAGAAGAGTTGGACGAAGAACAAAGGGAACTAGCACGTGGTTTAAAGATAGCATACTTCCTATGTGTTTTCTTCGCTCTGGCGTTTTTGGTTGTTTGGCCCATGCCAATGTACGGTTCCAAGTATATCTTCAGCAAGAAATTCTTCACCGGTTGGGTTGTAGTGATGATCATCTGGCTTTTCTTCAGTGCATTTGCTGTTTGTATTTATCCGCTCTGGGAAGGTAGGCACGGTATATATACTACATTACGTGGGCTTTACTGGGATTTATCTGGCCAAACTTATAAATTAAGAGAATGGCAAAATGCCAACCCACAAGATTTGCACGTAGTAACAAGCCAGATTAGTGCGAGATTACACAGGCAATCATCTCAGTTTGGTAAAGTTGACGACATAATTTAGTCCTTCAATGTAGTATTTAGCCTGTCCATTGATGACAATAATATTCTAAATATAGCTCTAATTACAAAAAAAGACTTTCATTACACTTACATAAAGGGAAAAGAAACTAAGAAAAAACATAAATTTCTACTAAAGTTATGTATTTAATCAGTTTATGTAGCCTGTTTATTATTCTTTGTATCCCTATCGTAATCTACATCGAACAAAACATCATCATTGACTTTTGTGTTTGTATTGGTACTTGCACTTGGTGCTTCTTCAAAATCGGATGCTAAATCGATATCCACATTGTGATTTTGCTCTTCGTAGTCATTGCGTGGCCCTCTATTGGGCAACACCTCATCAGGCAAAGAATTTATATCATCCAAATCAAATTCTGATACATTTTCCATGTCAGTTGGTAGTTGCTGCGAGCATGCTAGTAGATAAGATGTACTTGTGGGTCTCCAGAAGAATGCGAAAACGGCGAAGACTAAGAAATAAACAAAACTTGGCCAGATATCTGTGATGAGAAACTCTGTCTTCCAATATTGTTCTATCATGTCAACAGTGTCCATACCAACGTATGCAAAAGTAGAGACCAATAATCCCAGGAACAATATAAACAACGAAACATAGCTCAGTATAATTAGTTTTCTGTACATGTTTAGCTTTACCACTTGATTCTGTTCCCTCAAATAGGTCATTGTTTTGTTCATTGAAGAAAGGGTTATATAATAGAAAGCAAATAGACATAGCACCATGGGGATAGCAGTAATCAAAATCAAATTGGATAAAGACTCAGAATTTTGGGAGTACTTTTGGAGCAAGAACGCAACACATACTGCGAACGTGAAAACTGCGAATATCTGGCATCTTCTTAGCAGTGTACGTTCCAATTTTGGATACACTATACCGTAACCAAAGGATATCAGTAAGGCGAGGAGAAATGTGAAAGTCATCTTACCAGCGCTAAATATCGATATGAAAATCATATATATATGAAGGGCCACGCTAGAGTTTCCCTTCTGATTCTCAATAAGATAGTACATCCAGACGAAGATAGTATCTGCTGTTAGGAAGATACAAAAAACTAAGATGTACCTTTGTAAAGGTAATAATTCATGCCTATGTTTCCAACATAGCCAAGAGTACACTAATGTGCAGATGGCGTAGGCAACGGCTAAGAAGGCATAAATGGACATTTTGTAGGCCTCTGAGGCATCCAATTGACCATAGGCATTCCTAAAATTCACCGTGGCCCGGAACTTGGAACTGGAAGACATGAAAGACGACGTGGTGACACAATAGTAACCTGTCTTTTTTATTGGGTATGTCTTTTCGTTTGTACCCAATTCTTGTTGAGTAAAAGTCAAAATTTGACTTGTCAGATTATGTACCTTACTGGTGAATGGATCGATGGCCGTCTCTTGAATGATAAATTGCCCTTTGGATGAATCCTCACAGAGACCCAAGTCCAATGCATAGTCATCGCAAATATACTGAATTTCCCCATTTGGTAACTGTACGCCAATGTGCTCATAATCTTGAAAATCAAAAACGGCGACACTAATCCCCTCATCAAGGTCGCCTTCTTCACCAAGAGGTAGTTCCTCCAAAGTAAACGATATATACGGGTTTACTTTTCCATTGTAATCCTCCTTGGAATACATCCCTGAACAGACATCGTGATACTTTTGGTTAATGGTTTCTTGATTCCCTTGAACGACCTCACATAGAAGAAGCAGCCACGTTAGCAGCAGCCACCTTTTATTCATTTCCCCGTTCGCCATCATCCTTTGTTTGGTTTACCTAAAAATGATTTACACAATAGAATTAAAATTTGAATACCTTTTTTTTCAATTTTCAGTTTTTCCATTGGCTATGCGAAGAATGGTAGAGGTATGGAAACCTCCAATAATAAAACGATAGAGGAAAAGCTAGGAGATAGAGAATGGTAATCCAGGACCGCCGTGCTCTCTTAAATTGTCATCTCACTGATGTAGGAATCTATCCTCTTGGCCATGCGGACATCCATATCGCTAAGCTGACCTCCATCCGCGTCTTTCGGGTCTATGTCATGCGTACGAAGCTCAAGCTTCACCCAGGTGTAGCTCGTGTGGATCAGCGGATGGTGGCCCCAAAGGTGAGATCTCATAGACACACGGGTGAGAAAAGCCCAGGTGGTTTCATAGTCCTTAAAAGTCACTTCCCTTGTTATTCCCAAGCATTTAGTCCTTTCAAGGTCCCATTGAACTTCCCAATGGGTCAAAGGCTTCAGCCTCTCAAGTAGTCTGGCCCCTGTTAGCGCACTGGATGCAATTCTAACGATCTTATTATGCATTGCTTTTTACTTTCGGTTCTTCTTGCTCTGGGTAGCTTGTATCTGCCCTTTTATAACTGGGAAAGAACTTAAATTCCAGATTGGAAAATTGAAAATGCCCTGAACAAAAAGCAAATAAAGGGACCAAAAATAGTGAAGAAGAAATTCGGAAGGAAGAGCATGTCGTCAAGCCTTTTCATTCTAGATGAGAATCTTGAGCTACTGGTGTCAAAAAATGTAAGGGCACTACCGAGTCTGTCGTCGGTCCTTTCAAGTTTCAAACAATGTTATTATGACGAATCGCCTCCCATTCTTTCCCAGAACGATTGGTTCTTCATACATCTGAAGAGAGATTTTTTGCATTTCGTTTCAGTGATACATACTACAGACAAACCGAATATAGACCTGATGACTATACTTGCTTTTTTAGAACAGTTTTACCATCTTTTACAAGAATATTTTGAAATCAAGGTTTTAACCAAGGATGTCATACTGGATAACGTTTTGCTGGTCTTGGAATTGATGGATGAGTGCATAGACTTTGGCATTGTACAAGTGACGGATCCAAGTATCATCAAGGACTATATCCGTGTGAAAGTTAACCTGCCAAGAATCACAATAGACAATGAGGAGTGGAGCTCTAGTGAAGAAACTAGCAGTAGCAGTAGTAGTAGCAGTAGTAGTATTAGCAGCAACAGTGAGTACAACAATACGAAAAGAGGGAAGAGCAAGAAGAAGAAAAAAAAGAAGAAAAAGAACAGTAAGGGGAAGAATATGGGCAAGAGCAAATTGAAAAGTATAATGGTAAACAATAAGGAGAATAAGGGTATTAACGTGGTGGAAACAGTCAAAGAGACTTTGAGAAACAAAAATGATACTACCAAAGTGCCCATGGACGACGGGCTGTTTAATGACGGCAATGATCTTTACATTAATGGCGACATTGCGAAGACCATCATAATGCCCATATCGTGGAGAACAAAGGGAATACATTATGCCAAAAACGAGTTCTTTCTTGACGTTATAGAACGCGTGCAATACTTGATGGATTTTGAGAAGGGGATAATCAGGAAAAATCTGATACATGGAGAAATTGTGTGCAGGTGCTATTTATCAGGAATGCCCAAATTGAAAATATCTATCAACAAGATACTGAATAGGGATCCTCAATTCTTGTCAAACTCCAGCTTTCACCAATGCGTTTCACTAGATTCCATAAAAACTATCGAGAAAGAGGAAGAAAAAGAAGATGATGATATTGGTTCGCACGCATCAACAGACGCAAGGGAAATCGAATTTGTACCGCCGGATGGTGAATTTGTTCTTTGCCAATATGAATTGAAAAGACATGTGAAGGATGCGCCGATGATAAAACTGAAGGATTTTCAGATCAAACCTAAATTGAAGAAGTTTAAGATCCAAATTGTAACGAAAATTCAGACAAATTTCAAACCGACTAACTCTACATCGAAGCTGAACGTTAAGATCCCCTTGACAAAGGTTTTCCAGAAATACAGGATAGACCTCAGCAAGCAAATTAGATTCAAGGCCAACATCGGCAAAGTTGTGTTCAACTTAAGTGACGATTTTTTGCTCTGGGAGATACAAGCCATGAAGGGCCACCGCGAGCATAACACAAATAAGACCTCACAAGATGACAACGATCCAGACATCTGCGCCTCCATGGTGGCAGAGTTTCCCCTTTTTAACCAAGAAGAATATGACCGTTTGCAAGAAGAAAAGAAAACCTCAATGAATCCGCCGCCACTGCGTACAGGGCCCAGATTGGAGGAACTATACAGGCAAGTTCACGACCAACAAATTGCCCACGTAACTCCTCGAGATAAATTAGTCACCATCGACTTCGAGATTCCCTACTGTACGTGCAGTGGCCTAAAAATTGAGTACTTGAAGGTCGAAGAGCCACAGTTACAGTATCAGTCCTTCCCGTGGGTCAGGTACAAGACTACCAGCGACGATGAGTACGCATATATTGTGTAACGCTTACACGGATACCTCAGAGATAGACAGATGCCTCGTTAGTTTTACTCTATAGATTGTACATTATAATCTTCATATGCAACCGGGTAAAATCGGGCGTTATTAAATTTTTTTTTTTCCATCTCAATAAGAGGGATTAATAAGAGGATTGGAGCAAACAGCGATCTGCACGTAACGAACAAAGCAGAGCAGGCCAGAGCTTGGCATTTTTTACAGTGCTGTAAGAACGTGTGTGTCAGGACAGTGTTTTTTGCGAAGATACCAGTCATTGATGTCTGAAAACCAGCGTTTAGGATTATCAGAGGAAGAGGTAGAAGCGGCTGAAGTGCTGGGAGTTTTGAAACAATCGTGTAGGCAGAAGCCACAGCGATCGGAGGACGTTTCGCAAGTTGAAGGGAGGTCTGCAGGCGAGTCGTCGACGACATCGTTGAACATTCTGGACCGTGTAAGCAACAAAATTATCAGTAACGTCGTGACTTTTTATGATGAAATAAACACCAGCAAGAGACCACTGAAGTCGATAGGGAGATTGCTGGACGATGATGACGACGAACATGATGACTACGACTACTATGACGAGGAGTTTTTTACGAACAAGAGACAGAAGCTGTCGCAGGCGATTGCCAAGGGGAAGGAAAATCTGAAGGAGTACAAGCTGAACATGTCGATCGAATCTAAGAAGAGACTTATTACGTGTTTGCACCTTTTAAAGCTGGCTAACAAGCAGCTTTCCGATAAAATCTCGTGTTTGCAGGACCTTGTAGAAAAGGAACAAGTGCACCCTGTGCACAAGCAAGATGGTGGTGCTGGGGCGACTGTGGGGGCCAGAGAAGATGAGACATCGTCTGATGAAGATGATGACGAGGAGGAGTTCTTTGATGCCTCAGAGCAGGTCAACGCCAGTGAACAGTCTATTGTGATGAAGATGGAGGTGGTGGGCACAGTCAAGAAAGTGTACTCACTAATATCAAAATTCACGGCAAACTCGCTGCCAGAGCCCGCAAGGTCCCAGGTTCGAGAGAGCCTATTGAAGCTTCCCACGAACTGGTTTGATAGTGTTCACAGTACTTCACTACCGCACCACGATCCGTCTCACGACACCAACTGTCATGAACAAAAAGTAGAACAACAGCAACTCTTGCAGCAGCAGCGGCAACAACAACAACAAATTCTACTGAAGCAGCAGCAGCAGCAGCAGCAGGAAAGGAGCGACGATGGAGACGAGACAGTCTCGCCGTCCTTTTCCGTCACCCCGAATGGGAAAGTACTTATTCTTGCCAAAGAGTCCCTGGAGATGGTGAGGAATGTCATGGGCGTGGTTGATTCCACTTTAGGCAAGGCTGAAGAATGGGTGAAGCAAAAACAGGAGGTGAAAGAAATGATCAGAGAGCGCTTTTTGCAGCAGCAGCAACAGTATAGACAGCGGCAACAGAGAGACGCTCATCGCGTAAGGCCCTTCAATGACCTCCCGGGAAGCAAGGAGTAAAAAAGATGAACCAAGGTCATGCATGACCACTAGTAATAATATTATACGGAATAATATAGTCTATATAACATCCACAGTCATAATCATAACCATAACCATAATCATAATAATAGTCATAATCATAATCATAATCATAATCATAATCATAATAATAATAATAATCATCATCATCATCATCATCATCATCATCACCATCATCATACTTGTCACCACACCCATCATCGCCATTACCCATGATATTCTATCAATCCCCCTGCTTCATATCCATTTTTCTTTCGAACATCAATTATCATGGGACCCTTCTCCTCTTACCTTTGAATGGCTCAGCAAGGACCTTTGCACAGCCGTAAGGGGGTCGGGAATACATTTCCGGGGTTAATCCTCGAGGAAAAGCGCCATCTATATAAAGAGAAACCTTTTTAGATCCAACGATCAGGGGTAATGCTTTGTAACTTGTCAGGAACATGTTCCAACTTAATAAAGAACAAATTTATCACAAACCAATCATCAATACAAAATGCTAAGATCACATATAGGCAGGGGGTCGCGAATCCTCTCCAAACTAATCACTACACCAAGAGCGTACACATCTGCGGCTGCCGCTGCCGCTGCAGATCGGGGACATATCATCAAGACGTACTTCAACAGAGATTCGACGACAATTACTTTTTCCATGGAGGAGTCCAGCAAACCGGTTTCCGTTTGCTTTAACAACGTCTTTCTCAGAGATGCGTCGCACAGTGCCAGCCTGGTCACCACGGGGGAACTATATCATAATGAGAAATTGACCGCTCCTAAAGATATTCAAATCTCTCAGGATGGGAAATCTCTAGTGGTAAAATGGCAAGACGGTGGTCATCACCAGTTCCCTTTACAATTTTTTGTCGACTATAAGGGATCCAGTTTTGTTTCTCCGGCAACAAGAAAGGAAGAATCTAGATACAAGCCTCAGCTATGGAACAAGCGTATTTTGAAGAATAACGTCAAGGACTTGCTCTCTGTGGATTACAAAGAGTTCATTGACCCTAAAGATGACACAAAGCTTTTTCAAACACTTGTCAATCTACAAAAATTCGGTATCGCTTTCGTTTCCGGTACACCTTCATCTTCTGTTGAGGGCCTTACTATACAAAAGATCTGTGAAAGGATCGGGCCTATTAGATCAACCGTACATGGTGAAGGTACATTTGATGTGAATGCGTCGCAGGCAACAAGTGTCAATACTCATTACGCTAATAAAGACTTACCACTGCATACGGATTTACCGTTTTTGGAAAATGTGCCAGGTTTCCAAATTTTACAGTCTTTGCCTGTTACCAAAGGGGAGGATCCCAGTACTAGACCCATGAATTATTTTGTGGATGCATTCTATGCCACACGTAACGTTAGGGAATCCGATTTTGAAGCCTACGAAGCTTTACAAATCGTGCCTGTCAATTATATTTATGAAAACGGTGATAAAAGGTACTACCAATCCAAACCTTTGATTGAACACCACGACATTAATGAGGACAACACTTTACTAGGTAATTATGAGACATTGATTAAATGCATCAACTACTCCCCTCCATATCAAGCACCTTTCACTTTTGGAATTTACGACAAGCCATCAGATTTAAACAACAATCCGGATTTGAATTTGATTACTACGCCGGCCAAGCTAACAGAGAGGTTTTTGTTTAAGTCCTTCGTCAGAGGGTTGAATCTCTTCGAAAGTCACATAAATGATTTCAACAATCAATTTAGATTACAGTTGCCCGAAAACTGCTGTGTCATTTTTAATAACAGGAGGATTTTGCACGCTAATTCTCTAACAAACTCAAATCAACAATGGTTGAAGGGTTGCTATTTCGATTCGGACACTTTTAAGAGTAAACTAAAGTTTTTGGAAGAAAAATATCCTCAAGAAAAATAGTTTTATATTTATTTATTATCTTTTCTTTTTATGTACTGCAAAATTTTCAAAGTTTCATGTTATGAACATTTAAAGAAAGTTCATATTTCGCAATTTTCTTGATAATGAAAAGAACAACTAAAACTAAAATTTTCAGAAAGAGAACGACATCAAGAATACATTCATCCAAGGAATAATCATTATCACCGACTTTATATTCAATTATTCCTTAGTTATTGAGCCACATATATTTATTTCACCGTCCGATAGTCAAAAGAGGCTTCAAGTTGTAACACCGCAATGGCTTTGGAAGAATTGAGAAAAAAACACAGAACCAGGCAAGAACTTGTCGAAGCACTTACTTCTAAAAGACGATCCATTCATCTGAACCCTAACGATCATTCAAATGAAACCACTAGTTCAAACGCAGAGGTGTTGGCTCATATCAAACAAATCCTGTCATTGGCGGCTAATTCATTAGAGCAACATCAGCAGCCAGTATCAATTGTTTTTCAAACCAAAAAAAAAAAAGGTGATACTAGCAACTCTAACATCTGTACAACTCTAGACTTTCCCCTAAATGGTCCGCATCTATCCACTCACCAGTTCAAAATGAGAAAATGCTCTATCCTTTTAACCTTATTGAAAATAGTTATGGAAAAATTACCCCTGGGTAAAAACACCACAGTGAGAGACATTTTCTACTCCAACGTAGAGTTGTTTCAAAGACAGGCAAACGTCGTTCAGTGGCTGGATGTAATACGGTTTAACTTCAAACTTTCCCCACGAAAATCCCTAAATATCATACCGGCTCAGAAAGGTTTAGTTTATTCGCCTTTCCCTATATACATTTACAATAACATCTCGGCAGGTAAGAATGAATTTCAAGTACAAAAGCAAACAGTTTCCCCTGGTAAGCCCTGCCTAATTCCATTTTTTCAAGATGACGCAATCATAAAGTTAGAAACAGCCGGCAAATGTAATCTTTTAATAGTGGAAAAAGAGGCCGTCTTTACTAAGTTAGTAAATAATTATCAAAAGTTAAATGAGAATACCGTGTTAATTACTGGCAAGGGGTTTCCTGATTTCTTGACAAGATTATTCCTCAAGAAACTAGAACAAAATTGCTCCAATATCATCTCTTGCTGTTCCATATTTACCGATGCTGACCCTTATGGCATTAGTATAGCTCTAAATTATACTCACTCGAGTGCAAACACCTTTTACAATTGTACGATGGCCAATTATAAAGGCATTCGTATTACTCAAGTTCTAACGCAGAATAATGGGGCACATGGAAAATCCATCCAATTATTGAGTTTAAACCAGCGAGACTATTCATTAGCCAAGAATTTAATAGTTTCACTAACCGTTAACAGTAAGGATATTGCAACATCACCATTAAGAAAATATATCATAGAGTGCCAACGAGAGATTTTTTTTCAAAAGAAAGCTGAAATGAACGAAATTGATGCCAGTATTTTTCGGTTACAGTGAATGGCAAAGAAGCATTTTGCTTTATAGAAAAATAGTGTGAAGAAGGAAACGCAAGAATGTTTTCAATACTAAATAATAGTAATTACTTTCATTACCTTCTCTTCTCGTTAAGAGAGAGAAAAAATATTATGCCATCTCCTAGAATCGAACCAGGGTTTCATCGGCCACAACGATGTGTACTAACCACTATACTAAGATGGCTTATAATTATATAGCTAATTAATATATTAGACTTTACACATTGATGAACCCTCTTTCCCTAACTAACTTTTTCGCTTGCGATAAAATTTAAACAGCATCAGAGTAAGATTCAGATAACTCATAAATACCCACAAGATTTCGAAAACAGCGAACAAATTGATATTTTGAAGGCATTTAGTAAGCTTCAATGGATGAATGTTTACCCAATTCATGTCTACTAGGTGTTCACCTCGTCATTTCAACTCATTCGGGGCCACAGATAGTTTATCATTATCCACCTTCCAATACTGCATTTCTGACAAATAATCCAACGAAACATCAGCACCTTTATGAAAACCATGAAGTACTGGGGAAAAACACAAATACAAGTAAGGGAGACAACCTGTTCAACCCCGGGTCTGTAAAGACAACGTCACAAATCCCTCGTAATGATTCAATGAATAATTTCAATAGCACTATCACGCCGTCTATGACTAATACAAATACTAATAGCGGGACAATGCCTTCCACAATGTCGCATGTTAACATGGTTGGATCACAAGGCTCTATTCCTACAGCTAGTAATGGTGTAAGCTATAGAGAAGCTGATATGGGGAACAACTCTCGGACTTTCCAATACTCGGAGCCTGAATCTGAATCGTCATCGTCGGGTTTGAGTGACAGCGAATTATCCACAGACTACTTGGATATTTCCGAAGATTCGTTTTCTATATCTTCTTCATTATCGTCGCCTTCTTCGTCTCCTTCTCCATCAGGTTCATCATCATTATCTCCTCTGCAGGATGGCTTATCAAGGACTAATTCAAGTTTCCAGTCTACCGATTCAATGTCTCCGACCTCTCCACAGTTAACCATCAGCAACGATGGAATTTCAGTAGCGGAATCACACGTAGATTCTGCAACAAATAATAAGCCAAGGGCCATTTCCAAGAGATCCCAGAATTTCTTTCATAAATTGAGTACCAAGAAGAGCACCGATTCGAAAACGCATTTTCCGATAACAAAACCTAAATCCAAACCCTCACAGAGTACAAACAAAGGCAACAAGTTGTTAAACAATACCTCCAATGAGAATGATGGAAGTACTTTTACAGGGAGTTATTCACTTTCTTCCAAGAAATCTGTGTCGAGTGCAGGAGAGCATAGCCAAGATTTTCGCAATAATAGCCTCACTGACACTCCTGGTCAATCACCTCATCATTACCACCATCGTTACCATCACTATCAAAAGACTGCTGCAAACAGCCAACGAAATTCTTATACTCAGTGTGACGTCGAAGAAGATCTAGAGGTTTCAGCAATGCTACAAGATGGTAGAATTTCTATGAATGAAATATTCTTCGAGGAAGAAAACTTCCAAGATATAAATAAAATCTTAGAATTCGATAATGATTTTGTTGCAGAATTTTGCAGTCCTGAGAGAGAGATGTGCAACACTAGATTCGAATTCACAGTGGATAACTTTTGCTTTTTAGGTTTACCCATCCATGTAGATTCACAAGGTAGATGGAGAAAATCTAAACATAAAAATAAAACTCGTTCTAAAAGATCTTCAAGTACCACAACAAACATTAGTAGAAAGAAATCCATTGCATCCAAGATTTCATCACTGAGCGAGAACACCCTAAAAAAAATAAACAGTGGCAACGCTGACGCTGATTACGACAGTAATGTCGGTAGTGAAGGTTATACTGATACGCCGGATTTAAGGATCGATACTGATATCCATGGGACCGAGTTTGAGAGAGAGAAGGAAGACTTGGGTAAAAACATGAATATGTTTCATGTATGCTTTGTGATGAATCCGCATTTAATTGAATATAACAAAAGAATTGATGATATGTATCAATTTGTTGTGACAAGATTATCATTATTGTTAAGATATGTGCAGTCAAAAACTTCATATATTTCTAGTGAATGCCATATAATACTGAAAGAAAGAGAAAGAGTATTGAAACATTCGAAGACATACCAATCGATAAGTGGTGCGGGAAACAAGGGGAAGTACTTGTACCAAAGAATTTTAGCCAAATCTTCGTTGGCTAGAGCATTGACAGAATGCGTTGATAAAATTCAACGAAACGAGATTGCATGTCTTGAGATCAGTGACGATAAAGTAATTTCTTTGCAAGTTCCGATTCAAAATGAGTTTGAAAAAATGCCAAAGATCAAATTACAACCTGTATTAAGAGGCTCATATCTGACATCCATTTTAAACATGAAATTTTTAGAGAAATCATCGTTAAGAATTGAGGGCCAAAATCGTCAAAGCAGCCAGGCCCAATTCGGCGATGTTAATAACAATGTATACAAGTTCGGCAATAATGTTAATAGCACCACTGGCCATTGTGGAGCCGCAAATATTGAAGACAGAGACGACAATGAAAGCAATTACTACTGTGACGATAATGATGACCTTCTGAATTATGCACTATTATTATTAGACGAACCAAATAATATTATTAGCTCCCTCGAAACCTTTTCATATCAAGACGATATTGGTACTATCATCTTGAAACATTTAATCAGAAATATTCAGCCAAATATCCCACTAAGATCGTATCGTTATTTAATAAATGAGTTACTAGATAACCCCTCTCCACAAGAAAACATTACTTCTGAGACAAACTCAGTAGAATCAAGCATTTTACGCTCTTGTGCATTGCATTTAATGTATTGGAGGCATGCGAGAATAGTAATTCCACTAAGTTCCAAGTACACGTATATCGTTTCGCCGTTAGCTCCAATTCAAGGTTATGCAATAGATGACTTTAAAAGTACTTCACAGAATGACGGGAAAACGAAAATAATGGAAAAAGGCGAAAATAATGAAGAGCGGAGTGACAAGATACCATTAATTTACCAAAATTCGATATTGTTTAGATCAAAATTTCCACTGTTGCCTACTCTACCTATTTTTTTAAGTTTGTTATCATCAGACAAACCTCAGGCATACAATAACATCATTCCGTCAAGAGAACACAAGCCAGTTTACTTGAATGCGTTAGCGTGGTTAATACAGTATGGATACGTAACCCAGTTATTGACATTTATTAGTATCCGCGTGGACAAACACATAAAGATGGCGGTGTATGAAGACCTAGAAAAGGAGGGATTCCGTAAGACTAATACTACTGGAAGGCTTGGTATGGACAGCAACAAGACTGATAAAAAAATGGATGACGAAAATGAGCAAAACAGAGATGCCAATGCCAACGAAGCGTGTCTAGGGGAATTAGAAGACGAGATATCCAAGGACAAAAACAAGAACGACAACAAAGATGAGAACGACAACGAAAACGAAGATGATGATGAAATAGCTGTGATCGATGAAGAGGAAATGCTACACTTCGAATATGATGATCCTGAGATGCAACATGACTATACTGTAATTTTGGAACCTGAAAGAGCTACAGCAATTGAAAAAAGATGGCTCTATAGGTGTATTCACGGTCAGCCTTCAGATATCCAGATTATTTTCAACAAACTACTGAAGTATTTCAATGGAAAAGTCCCTATGGAACTAGTTATCATCAAAGAGGAAATCAGCAGGCATGACTTGAAGAAATTGTTCAATGCTTTGGACAAATATTTAATAGAGGTACACCATTGGTGAATCCACTGATGCTATTCTCTGAACATAGAAAAGTCTCTTCGCAACAGAATATCAGTAAAACTGACATAACAAAAATTAAGGATAATATATAAGGATAATATATAAGGATAAACACAGAAAGAAGAATATATAAAAGGCGAAAACATTCGGGAAGATTGCAAACAGAACCCGATAATAACATGTATTGTAGATTGACCAAATAAGGACAAAATGAGAAAATAAAAGATAGAAACACAACCAAAAAAATAGACCCATAAAATAAAGGGAAGAACAAGGGAACGAATCTGAGCTTTTTTTATAATTGATATCGCCACTGAGTCACATGCATCTTTTGCAACTTTTTCCGCCATACGTTTTAGTAGTCTAAATTGTAGGAAGCTTTATTTTCTTCATTTATGTCACCGGCATCATTTGGCACAAATTCGTTTGCGTGAATATGAGTGCTGCTATGATTACCAGCATGAGATTGACTCACGTTTATTGGTGGGGGCATCATATTTCCATCCAACGCCGAGGGTGGGGGAGGTGGCATGGGATAAACCATCATATATGGATGGTGATTTCCGGCAGAGCCTTGAGAAGGATGCAACGGACTCATGGGCCCCATATGGTATTGCATTGGATGATAGTAATAAGGTTGGAAATAATATGGTTTTGGTGGTACTTCATTATATCCGTAACTTGACCTCCTTGTATAACGTTTCTTGTATAAGGATTTATTATTATTATTATTGGAGCTTCCTGCTGAGGAATTATTGTATGTGGTAAAGGAATTGGCTGCATTATATCTACCAGATGATTCAGGAATTTCGGAAGGCAGCTCAGAATTCTCATCGCCCCCATTAACACTTTCATTTTCTGAATGTATACTCTTGGAAGAAGGAGAAGACCAGGAATTGGGCATAGACTTACGTCTTAATGGCATCATTCCTTTCATAAACGTGGAGTAACTTGGCGGAAACATCTCAAAATCATTTAAATTAGCACCATTAGGCGGTGGAGGCCCCATAGGCATAGGCCCCATGGGCATATATGACATCATATTTTCGCTTTCCTGCTGGGACCCTCCACACATCTTCCTGTACATATTGATTGGTGGAGGTGCTAAGTTCAATTCTGGCCCCGTAAAAGTTTTACCAGATCTGGTACTGAAAAATTGGTGATGATTAAAGTTGCTACCGCCGTTCCTGCCAGAAAACTTTCTGTTGTGGCGGCCACCTACTTCCTTGTATTGAACATGCATTGTTTTGTTTAAGAAAATTGCATGGTTTTCACTTTCCAAAGCAGCAGCAGCAGCTTCCTCAGTTTCATACTTGATGAAAGCAAATATATTTGTTGGTTTGAAGATCAAATTAATATCTTGAATTGCACCATGAGTCGAAAATCTCCTATCCAATTCCTCCCTAGTAGTTTCTTTGTCTAGTTGACCAACAAAAATGGATTTTTTATCAATTGTGATCCCGGAATCTTTATCCTCGTCGTAATCAATACCGTCGCTTGTTAATTTTTCATCCAAATCACTCCCATTTCCACTTTCGCATTCTTCTATAATGGCGCCATTCCTCCTTGAATACTCGCTAGTATTATTATTATTATTATTATTATTATTATTATTATCGTTATTAATATTATCATTATCATCACTATTATCATCATCATTACCAACAGTATCATTGATTTGGTGATATTTAGAACTTTTGAATTTGCTTTTGTGTAAAAGGTTGTAATTTTTTGGCACGTTAATATTTTGGGCCCATTCAATTATCCAGTTTGGATCCGTTCGCAAATTGGCGTAGGCTCTAATTGCATCGTCTCTGTAAACGAATTGAACAAACCAAGAATTGGCCGAAGATATCGGGTAAGTATACCTTCTTGTATATTGATTATCAGTTCTATCGGGAACAATTTGTTCCAAACCACCAAATTTTTCACAAATTTGAGTGATTTCGTTAAAGTCAATACTTTGCCGGTTTTTTAAGTACAAAGTCCTGTTCACCTTTGCCGGTTCACAACGCAATCTTCTACCATTAAGTAGTGTGCCCTGAGCACGAATTAAAGCGTGTTTAGCGTCATGATCGTTATTGTATTGAACGAAAGCATAAGGCCTATTGGCGTTATCGCGCAATACTTTAACTCTAGCCAAATCACCATACATTTTGAAATTTTCTGTCACAGACAGACATAATTCGTCATCGGAGAGTGCTGCCGCCAGGCTTGCCACGAAGATACAAGAAGATGGACGGCCTCTTGACTCAGTGGATGTGGACATGGTAGTGACTGCATCTTTGCCAGCGGTTTCTTCATCCAAGTCGTCTTCAGGATCTTGCAAAAAGTTGTCACTATCAGTGTCTGAATCCTCACCGTCGTTTTGATGGTCTGAATCCATGGAAGATACTTCAGAAGGCAAAAATTGGTCAATATCCTCTCTGATAACCAGCTCAGAGTCGGATTTTAGCCCATTTGAGTGAGGATCACGAAGGGAATCCGCTGTGGTGATATCTGTTTTCATTATTTCAACAAGCTAAAAAAGACAATTTTTTTCTTTCTTTTTTCAATAGGCAAAACAAACAATAGAGAGTATGTATATAAAAATATATAGGAATGCAATTAGAATTTCTTCTTCTTCGTGATCTTATAGTCTCAAATCGCCTTCTCCTTCTTGTTCTTGCTCTTTTGTTGTTTAAATTAACCAAGAAAAACCACCAACATTAGAGAAAGGGAGAGAATGAAAGTGAGAGATAGAGTAAGACCATGAAGGGAAAAGGAAGAGAACTTATTCTAAGGGAGGATAGATAAGAAATTCAACGAACTTATATACTGTTTTCTTGCTCGCAGCCGCCGACATGTCAAGCGGGGATATAGAGTTTTACTGACTTGTTTGCCACCCGCAATGGGCGGCTAATCAAACGGAGTTTAGCCAATGCCCTAAATAATTCTAATCCAGAGTAATCATGCTGCATGATCCACAGTAATCGCGGGGGAGATTTTTCGGAGGTAGTTCGTACTGCTCTTTCACTAGATGGGAATGCAAAGGGAATGAAGCGGTGTTTACAACTGGCACATCTCGAGCTTTTCTGCACGCTTGAGCGTGGTGGCCCCCCGGGCAAAGGGGTAACAAAAGAGCCTACAAATCAAGCAAATGCCACATGACCTGACATTAACGTGCAGGCACAGCTGTTAAGAAAGGAAACGGCAGAAATCCGGCATTTACACAAAAAACGAAAAAGGCCCGACCTGATGTTAACTCTATATACACCCATACCTAAATATACTAAATATGGAAGAGAAATATACCTTTCCAAGAAGTAGCCGTTCATGCTCATCAGAAAAACACTGCATCAAGATCACCAAATTCATCATCGAAATTGGTATTGAAAGGTTCATTAGTATAATCTCCAAACATGTTCTCCAGCGGATCCTCCTCTACGGCGGGTACCCGTTCCTTCTGCGTTGCGGTTGAATGAGGACTTGACGGAGCAACCGTAGTAGATACCTGTTGCTGCTGCTGCGAATGTTGCTGCTGCAAGCTCGCTTCATCGTGCCCTTCGCTTGCAGTTGCCTCCTTTTGTCTGATGCGGTCCTTGGCTTCGTTATATTGTGCCAAAAATTCCCTGTAGGAATGTGTCCAGTAGTCCGCGGGCGCTTCCCGGAGATCGCCGCGAAGCGTGCCCACTAGGGCGGAATTATCACGATGCACGACAACGCTATCTCTCTGGTGCCTCAAACGGCTGCCTTGCTCAAAGACAAAGTCTATCAAGTCCTTTGTGCTATAGGTCCCGTTCTCTGCAGCGGCAATGTGATCGTTGTATTTAAGTGGTGCTGGTGGTTTTTCTTCCAGCTCTACGGCGTGTGATTTCAACTCGTGCTGTTTTTGCACGAGATATTTCATCGTTTGGTCACTGAAAACTCTAGACTTCTCAATTTTATCGCACGGTATCGTCGTCAAACTCAGCATATTGAATGCATCGTTCGAGCTTATAAAATTCTTCAGAAGATTTGATCGGAATGATATCGTGTCGCTCTCGTCATGTATGATGTTGCTGAGTTGTTCCGGTCTAAGTCGTACACGTTCGAAGTCCTGTCTTTGCTTGTTAAGCTGTTGCTGTGCGTAAGTAAGCGTCCTGCCATTCATGCTCGCGCTAGAGCTGCCGTATCCATACTGGTAGTTGTTTTCTTCGGCAAAACTCGTCAATGACGGGATATTATTGTTTATCGAGCCCATGCTGCTTACCCCCCCGGCCTGTACCCCGGTGTAGTATTGTTGGCGCGAAGCCTTGCTATGATGCGATCTTTTCTTCTTGACAACACCCATTATTTTCACTATGCTTGTAGATTTATGTTACACACTTTTCCTTCGCCTTTTTTCGCCTTTTGTCTCCCCTTTCTGCATCAAACCTTGTTTCGTTGCTTCTCAACCTCATGTTTTTCTTTCTCTCCCATCTTTTCCGCGTGTGTTTTCTAATCGTTTGACGGAACAACCGTGGTGCATGACCGAAGGCTAGCCGACACATTTTAGAACTTACATGGTCAAGCCGCTGCTACTTATCTTACTACGTGAAGCGCTTCAACTGCAAACGATGTTCGTGCTTCGTCAGGCTCTATTCTCGTTCTAAGATTCGAGTTTCGTTTACAAGCTTTTTTTGTTTGCATCTTGCCCTTTTCGGTAACGTAATTGATTTTAACGGATAAATTTCACTTTTTTTCGTTGCGGGTTTTCCCGCTTTCTTGATTCAATAATCTTCCTACACAAAAGTGAAAAAAAAGGAAAAAATAGTGCAGTCCATGCTAGCTAGCATCACCTCGACCGCATTCCTTAATTCTTCTGCTATAAACGATTTGCATCGGTTTCTGGAAAATTACTTTATCTGTCTTTGATCTATAATCAGCCTTTTTTTTCTTTCCAAATCATTTAAACCTTCTACCGACACTCATATATACCCATATATATGCAACAATATCCTTGAAAATAGACGCTCTTAACATACATGAAACCATCCGCGCCAGCGCCAGCGACCCCAGCTGGGGTCAGAAACTCCTTTTGGTTCATTTTATTCTACCTTTTTGTCATTCAAGCGCTAGGTTCAGCCATAATCTCAGGCGGCATCGAGTTTGTCATTGCATATGCCATGTACCATTCCCGCGTAGATCTCATCACTTTATGGGCATTTCCTCATACTATCTCGGGAGATTGTGCACTGAGTCTGTTCATCCAGGTCGGTCTCACATGGGCTAGCGAGGAAATTTTGGTTGGATTCGATGATTACAAGAGACCAGTTTTCAGATTGAATAAATGGATCGCGAAGCCATCGCCACTGGAAAACGAGTCTGACGAAGAGATACCGCCCCCCAAAAAGCATTTTATTGTAGATTACTTCGAATCTAAGGATAACGTGATTTTGAAACAGAATACTCTCTATAAGAATCATAATTGGCTCTTTGCCTATTTAGAGATAAACAGAGGAATTATTCCCAAGGGTAGTGAAGCTACGTTCAAAAATTTTCTCATGTCTCAGTTTGTTCATGATGACTCCCGTTCAAAATTCGTGAATTTTATCGAATGGTTTGTGCAGAAATTCATCAGATCCATGATCCTTGCAATTGCCATGTTTATTGTCATTTGGCCCGTTACTATGGGTATCCTTGCCGGTATAGGTCATAAAACCGGGTCTCATGATTACTACTTCAACGACTATCCGCTACCACAGGTTATGAAGCTGATTTATGCCGTTGTGATTGCATTCGTATCAACTCCAGTGACTATCGTTGTCATTGTGTTAAGGAATCAATTATATGAAGAGCTTTACTACGAAGGCTTGGAAAATGGTACTCTTCAACAAGATCAAGGAAATTTATATGCGGGTAACCATAGTTCGGGATCGACCGACCAAGATGTCAGCACTACCAAACAACTATCTGCAGAAGCGATAGCATAGAGAAAGTGAGATAGAAAACAAAACAAAAAAAAAGGCATGCACAACTCTAACTTAATATTTAATAAACCAATATTACTTTACAATTAGCAATCTATAATATCCCCCTCTTTAACAGATCTTTTTTTCTTTTTTTTCTCTCATTCATTTACCATAGCTTATAAACCCAATCCCAAATAAATCTAGTAGTAACAAATCCAACGATCCCTATCATACCAGGATTTTTGGATACCTGGTTAAAATACGTACTGGGTTCGTTCCCATTTGGCTCTGTAAACTCAACTTCTCTAACGATTCTCGTAAAATTGTGTCATCTTCATCTTCGTCCTCGCTTCCTTCGCCTTCAAAGTCTTCCATGACACAACATAACAAGTAGTCTTTGATGATATTCACTATACCTAATACCTCTACGAAATCATCCTCCATATCGCTTTCATTGTCTGATTCTTCACTCGCAAGTTTACTCATGATGATATCATTAGTACAACTTTTTTGATTCAAACTAAATTCCCAGTTCGGTTTGAACGGATTTTCATCCGCCATTGAATGACGCGATGGCAACATTGGTATCTTTGATTGTAGAGGCGGTAATACGGAACAGCCGGCAGAAGAATAGCTAGGCAGGGCACGAACAGGTGGATAGTGTGGTACGGCATGTTGTGGTTGGCGATTCAGAACACTACCCGTAGTGGTTGAATGCAAAGGTGGTAAATGTTCGGTGATCGAACTACCAGTTGGATACTTTATTAGTTGTGTTGGCGCATAACTTGCTGTGTTTGTGGGAGCGGAGACAGAGCAGCAAGCTTGAACAGGTTGGTATGGTGAAGCATTAGGTGGCTGGACATAACTTGTTTGTGTCATGGGGATGTGTGCAGGAGATGATGTAGACACAGCACAGCTACCGCTTTGTTGTAGAATATAGTTGTTCGTCATATTCCTAGATAGTTTAGTAAAGAATTGGGAAGCGCTTGCTATAGATTTCTTAGAACATCCGTCCTCATACATATGCATTCCCTGACCATTGGCACCTCGGTTTACCATCATGCCATTGTTGTAGTATAATGGCGGCAAGATTGTTTGCAATCTGGCACTCAATTGCGGAGAATAGACTGGTTTATATTGAGAAAGTTCGTCTGAGCACAACTGGCTCAGGGAAATTGGCTGTTGTTGCTGTTGTTGCTCATGCTGTGGAAGTAAACGTTGAGCCATACCCATCGGTATGGGGGGTAGTATTTGTGGAGAAGTTGAATGTGACTTAAAGCTACCATTTATGGTAGAGTGAAGCGATGCAGGACGAGACGACACTGAACCGTTTGCGTTTCTCTTGCTCTTCTTGGTGTTTCTCTTTGAGCCCAACTTGGGGCCTCTTTTCCGCTTTAAAATGCCACCATTCTCTAAATGAATTTTCAAATGCTTCTTCAAATCTTGCGGACGCTTGAACTTTTTAGAGCACGTGGAACAACCAAAAGGTTTCAACGGTACATGAACCCTCAAATGTGAAGTGATGTGGTCTCTTTTCTCCGTTTTTGTAGTACAATCGCTCCAATGGCAGTTCAACTGTAAATTTTTGTGTGATTTCCTACCGACATGATCATGGCATAGATGATTATAAAGCAGCTCCGGTTGGTTGAAAGTCATTCCACAATTTTCCCACTTGCAGTATAGCGTTATGTCTTCTGAATCACCATTGTTATCCATTTCATCTTCATCGTCTATCTGGTTATGCCCTTGTGTCAATGGCGAGAACGAGGACGAGTCAGATGAAGATGGTGTGTCGGGAGAACCCGTTGAAGCACCCAATAAATCGTACGGTGGCGTACTCAAGTGTGAAGCGCTATGAAAAGGCAAGCAAGATGAAGAAGTACTACCTGGTGACAACCGGTCATCTTCTTGCCCTTTCAATCCAATACTATCCGTGCTACATGAAATTCTGGGCTTCTTCGAATTGTCAGAGGACCTTTTAGATAGATTGGGACTGGGTAGCCCATCCTTCTTCGTGACATTGAAGAAGCTTATTCTATCATCTCTTAAGAGGTCCCGTTTTTCCTGGGGTGAGGCAGTGCTATTATCTTTATTAAGCAGATCTTCCAATGGCACCATCTTATTTTACTTTCAACAAATTTGAGTTTACGGTTTCAATTTCTCTCTCGCACTAGTATAGACACCTATGCTGCGATAGCGATATCAACTTTTTAATACAAATGACAACACGTTTGTAAAGAAGAAAACCTTATAGTTAAAGACTCTCTTATAATACATTTGGCTCTTCTACTGCTCTACGTTTTATCTTTATTTCCTCTTTTTTCAGCTCATAGATTAAGCCTCCTCAGCCGTTGGGAGTTACTTTTTAGCATCCATCATCTCGGACGTAATTTTAGAAACTCCGAAAAAGATAGCTAATTTTTTCTCTGCGAGAAAGTCTTTGAAGACACAGAATAGCCCGCACAAAATTAGCTTAATGTCTAATGCACTTGGTGTCGTCCCAGAGCATAGAAAAATACGTACAAGACAATGTGTTATAGTTCGTAAAACGTTCTTTATGGAACATTCGAAGAAAAAACAAAACTGGAAATTCGAATTATGTACGTCTTATCGTTCATGGAATATTTATTACGTATAGTAACTGCAGCCTTCATTCGTTCATTACACGCAGAACCCTTCTGGAGTAGTCTACGTTATCCGATAATGAGATTGCAGAGTGGTTTGTTGCATCATCATTCACTAAAGTGTTGAGCATTTTACTTGGATCCAGTCTCTGATCTACTAGTACTGTGTCTTCGCCGAGAGTGACGTTAGATTCCATTTTTTCATGATTTTTTTGGATGGGTGATTGGAAGAAAGTAGAAGCTCTTCTGGAGAGAGTAGGGTCACGAAATGGGCTTGCCAGCGCGCTTGGGTCGTTTAGTGGACTGCCTGCAGTCAACGAATGCGTAGATTGGCGTGGAGAAGGCGATTGGGACATAATTTGCCCCTTTTCATCGGTGTATATCAATCTCGGTGTAGAGAAAGTAGAATTCGACGATGGCGAAGGCGTGTGAAGTGTGGTAGTTGTCATTTCTTTTGGATACTTGGATTGGGAGAACTTACTCTGGTATTCGTTCTCGAAGTCTTGTGCCTTCCGTGCTGGCCTTGTTCTATAGTGGTATATCAAGTATATTAGTACGCATATAATTACCAAACATACCACCCCTACAACCACAAAAGTGGCGGCTATTTTCCCGGGGGAACGCCAATAACTCTTCTTATTTGTAGACTTGTTAGTCACTGTACTATTACTACCACTGTTACTGTTATTATTATTATTATTATTACTATTATTATTATTATTGTTGTTGTTCGTAATTCTACCACCGACACTGGCAGATGTAGTGGCAACTAGCGAGGTGGACGTTTCAGTGGAGGGAGAGGAATATATTTGTGTTATTATTTTCGTCATAGTGAGATATCTCGAAGTAATTTCCGAAACATTTCTATCCATAGTATGCACAGAAGTCACTGTTGTTACGGAATACTTAAGGGAAGTTTGCAGGTTCACCGAAGTTATAGTGGATGTTGTTGGAGACGCAGTAATGCTGGTATAAGTCACCGTCGTGCTTGGTACAGCTGCACTGGACGATGTCGTACTCATTGGCTTTGTAGTAGTAGAAGATGATGTACTCATCGTAGTAGGAGCAAATAAAGTTGTACTTGTCGTAGTAGGAACCGATGAAGCTGTGCTAGTTGTGGTCGATGAAGTGCTGGTTGTAGTCGATGAAGTTGTACTTGTTATAGTAGGAGCCAATGAAATTATACTTAATGTAATAGGAACCGATGAAGTTGTACTTGTGGTAGTAGAAGTAGATAACGTTGTGCTTGTCGACGTGGAAGCTGATGACGTTACACTTATTAAGGTAGGCGTCACTGACGTCGTACTGATTGATACGGGTGCCAATAAGTATGCACTTGTTGACGTTGGAGCCGGTGATGCTTTGGTTGACACCAAAATACTTGTAAGGCTACTAGTAGCACTACTACTGAAACTGTGCTCACTGGGAATTGTTGATGTTTCCATACTATCTAGCGAGCTTAAAGGCTCCTGTCCCAAGTATATGTAACCAAAGAGATCCTTATCCACATTACCACAGTCTTCATAGCCATACCCAGGGCATGTACCGCTACAATCATTTACAGATGTCTGAGTGCTGGGTTCTGTATCACTGCACCAGCACATGAACCCCTGTACGATGGCAAACTGATGACCCGCACAGTTATTTGAACACCACCCATTGCTCTGAAATTGATCTCGTACACCGTCAGTGGTCGCTGTATTCTGCGATGAACACACCGATTGTGAGGCCTGTACCACGCAAGCGCATATCACACTACATAGCAGCCATATATTCAGTTTTATACTCATTATTGACGTCTGCATGCGTTCTTGTTCTTGTGATTCCAAGTACGCAGCCTTTCTTTTCTTTAAAATGTATGTATGAATGAACTTGATACCGTGGGCTCCCCTAGTGCACTCGACCCCTGAAGCATGGTCAATCACACTAGCACAGAACATATATATATGAAACAACTTTACTTTTGCAACAAAAGGATTTGCTTACCTTAATCCATGCCACTATCCCTGCGTGGCCTAATGCGGAAATACCGTAACAGTACCATTGTCCTGCAGTAAACATTCGTCGCCCGAAAGGGAAACCAAAAAAAGCGTAATATGCAGGTACCGTGCCTCCTGATTCCCCTTTTTGACCGCGCCTGTTCCGTTCTGGGAACCACACTCAGGTCTCCCGCGGCCTCGTCTGTGTCTAACTGCCGCCATCAAGTCCGTGCAGAACGGTGCCTCGAGCCTTATCACTGCACGCCATATACCATAAACGTAAGCGCATAACGTCGTAGTAACAACTGTCTCTCATCGTGTTGATGTTGCTACTGTCGTTGCTGTTGATACTTTTTGCTTCTACATTATACGATGTACTTTCAATCATTCGAGACGGACGAGGGGAGACTAATTCGTGTGAAATGATGCACATTTTCCATTTTTTTCAGTTTTCTTGATAGCTTTTCAGTGAGAAGTTCGAAAATTGGTGATAGAAATTGGTAATAAGCTTAGACGCATCTGTAGATTATTGTTCAAATTTTTATATAGAGCAATTATATGATAAAGGGTCGGTACCAAATATGCATGACAAGAAGTCGCCTATGGCGAATTCTCACTACTTGAAAAATTTAAAACAGCAATTTCGCAACAAAAACCTGATTGAAACAACTATCCATCTGGTAAAATGTAATGACCATGATTCACTGGCATTTTTAGCGAGAACATACGGGATTCCACCGCAGTTGCGACACTTGGTTTGGCCGATCTTGTTGAAATACCATCCAATGTGTATTTCACCAAACATTACATCTAATACTATTTCTTGGGACCCTATAACCAATGACTTCATACTTAATGACCCTTTCCTGAAAAGTAAGAATGCCATTGATGTGCAAGATAAGAGTGGCGATGAAAACATTCTGCCGTATGACATCGAATCTGTCATTCTGCATGACTTGAAAAAGTACTTTCATTCCAGATCTAATCCTGCTGGCTCATCAAGCAATACCAATACCAACACTAACAACGTTGCCACTCCAACTCCCATATCATCTTCAGATGCTTCTACTGTTTCTTCTATGGAGGTTCTGTCTCCCTCATTGGACTATGAATTCCAGATCATCGAGACCTTGAAAAATGCCATCGTGAAATTTTTACTAAAGTGGTCCAAAATCTTCAAATACGAAAGCGGTCTTGCCTGGATTGCTCTGGGATTGGCCGAATGGTACCCTATCTATCCCTATGAAACGATGTCTTCTTGCAACGAGACTCGTTCATTTTATGACGTGGAGGACTATATAGTTTTGAGCGGTAGAAAGCACGCTCTTCTAAATACCAACACCAGCAATAACGGAAACAGCAAGAATTCTAACAATAACACGAACGGTAACAACACTAACATAACATCAGGCATGAACAACTTGAGCATCAACACGAATACCAGTTTGCACAACTCTCCATACATTTCTCATACGTTATCATACTTATATAAAGAGTATCCATTGCCTTTTGAACTGCGATCTAAATTACCTACAACACCAATTTTCTCATTTAGTGCTCTTTTTGAAAGGCTAGCTCTTGTCATTTTGCACTGTCCTGATACCATATTAGCACACAAACAACTGAAAAATGACTCCAATCCATCTTCTAGTTCGAAGACAAACTCTAACTCCAACACAAATTATTTCCCTATTATATCAGGTGGCGATCTCTCTTTTCAAACACAAGTTTTTTTCAAGGTTTTCTCCTCAATATTGCCTGAGCTTTACCAGCCTTTGACAGAAGAATCTTCATTACAACCTTCATCGTCGAGGAACTCCTGGCTTTACTGGTGGTTAAAGTGCTCTGGATCCAAGGCCTTACAAAGACAAGATAGAGGACGCGTATGGGATTTGCTGCTCGGTTGGAGGCCCAAACCAAACATGAACACCATAAATTTTTTTTTGAATTATAACGATAAAAAAATGGATCATCTTTACCATGATACACCACAGTGTGACAACGAGCAGTACTGGATGAAAGATTGGATAGCTCTGTACAATAATGATCCCTTTTGGTTCCCCGATCTGGATAGTATGGCACTCGGTTCCAAAAAATTTCCCTACGATTATAGTGTCTTCAAAGAATTACTTCTGAGGAATAGATACGGGGGTGCTCAAAGCAAAACCCAAACAGAAGATTCCGCGCCATCTTCTAACAGTGATTCAAACGATAAGTCGGAATTAAAACTACCGTTTTGTTCTATTGATCCTCATATGCAATTGATCTTTATCTTCATTGCAATTTTGCAATTCAATGAGTTTAAACTATTAGAGTTTGAAGAGGCGGAAATTTCAGAGTTTTTAAATAACGTTCCTTTATTGACAAAATTTGATGACTCTTCCTATAGGAAATTATACGAGAATACTGAATCCAGCATAGCCAGTCTGCCTTCATCACCAACTAGTTCCACTATGGCCTCATTGCAATCCAATTCCAACTCAAGCGCCCATATCTCCAATTATCACATGTTGATCGAAGTCGGTAATGATGCTAAAGCTTCGCATTGTTTTGATGATCTGTTAAACATGGCGGGGGATATCTGGAGAAAGTGGCTATGGAGAGAGTTAGAGGAAAGTTCGCTTTAAAAGCCCGTTTCTATTCTTTCCTTATATTATATAATTACTCCTACACAATTTTTAACACCTTGCATACAGATTTTTATCTCCAAATTAAACAATATTCTTCAAACACTTTCCTATAGTATTCAAGAAAAAAAATTTCTTTCAGTTTAATATTTAGTAATTAGAGAGAACATTATTTTACTGAATGTCTCTTTTGCTTATATTTTCTTAAATTTTTATAAATATTTATTAGATAGTTCTTTATTTATTAGCGTTACTAAAAGTTCATTTCAAAGCCATAGACCAATGTTTTTCAATTCCAGCTCGATTCTGCTCGTTGAATCGATACTGTTTAACAACCTTAAATTTTCTTCAATATTGTTTTGTAAACTTGGAATCTTTTGAATGATCAAACCACCAAATTTTATCATTTGTAATTTGACATTCTCAATGGTTTCCTTGCTACAATTTATTGAGAAAATTTGGTTCCAGAGTTTCTTCACATTTTGACTGAATTCGACGCTACTAATACTATTGAATTTTCCAACAAGTGAGATACCAATCTCACTGACAGCCAGTTGGGTCCTCCACGTGTAAATAATTTTGTCATTATGGAAAAGATATGCGATTTCATCTATCATGAACTCAAGCAAACTCATTGGATACATCGATTTACAGTTGTTACATATATTAGAGAAAACTTTTAACAAGTTGATCACATACTCTTCATTCTCGATATTCTGTTTGGATGATTTTTGTGTAATTTCAGTGTTGGGTTTGATTCTTTTTATCGTGGTCGCATCTGGGGTCTGCCTGGTGGAGTTTTCACTATCGTCAGACTCGCTACCTAATGATCGAATCATTTCTTTAGATTTTTCAGTTAACAATCTGATTGTCATTTCTTGTGGATTCACACTGACGTATCTAGCATATAACGGTAGTATCTTTTTGACATATTTCATGCTTTTCCTTGATACTTCAGTCCACAGTACATGATTGATTGACTCTTGTAAATCATTATCACCGGCTAAAGTTTGAGAAAACTTTTCTGTTAAAGAAACTAATGCGCCCACTATATGCTCTTTACCATCCCACGATCTACCGCTTAGTGCCTCCTTAGATATATCAAAGAGCTTAACGATCTGTGGATAAGGAATATTATCATTGATACTGCCACATAACTGAATAACCGATTTAGCACATGTTTTCCTAATCGAAAAATCGTTGGACTTAATATTTGTACCAAGTACGTTTAATATTTCTGGTAAGTACAGCTTAACAGTACCGGCGCCAGAACTGGAAGCTTCTGTCCAAATTTTGGAGTATAGGGATTCCAGATCTTTATCTTCATCGTTGCATGCTATGAAAACCAAAGGCATGAATATACTTGCTACATTATCGAATTCTGTCCTAGCATAATTCAAAATCGAGTCAATCGCCTTACCGACAATTTTCTTATTATTTTCTGCTGACATGGGCTCAAAATACTTCGTTATTAATTTTTCAGAGTATTTAATACACTTATCCAATGCAGAAACCTTAAATAGATATCCCATCGTTATCGCAAATGCAATATTCACAGACTCATTTCTATCCTCAAACATAGTCAGGCAAACTTTCAGTAGCTTTCCAGAATAGGGCTTTAACTTGATAGAGTAGCGTTTCACTAAGAGAATTATGACAAGTGAGGAAGCAACCTTTGATGGCAGACCGACAGATTTTCTAGTAGCTTTAATGACCACATTGATTATACCTCCCATCATAGAATCGTTAGAGTTGGAAATCAATTTCTCAATCGTCTGAAACAGTGGAGAATTGGTAACACCATTTTTTCTTTGCGTATCAATAACATTAGCATCAATGTTATAATTTGCAGCGTTTAATGCCAAATAATTAATTACCTGAGGTTCAATAGACGAAAAAAGTGTGATAAAATCATAAATTAAAGTTGATGTGAATGGTTTGATGGCACTGGTAGAGTGTTTCACTAAATCAATCAAAGTCGTGAGTGCGAAATTTCTAACCTCTTCCGCGTCACTATTTAAACCATGTGGCCCTAATAAGAATGGCAAAATATTATCTAATATTTCCTTAGACTTGAGCGGATTTACACCCTTTTCCACATCAATAGATTTTGCCAGAATTTTTGCAAGTACAGTGGTGAATTTGGTACCAGCCTCACGAACACTATCTTTTATATCATCCATGGTTCTAAATGCCATTGTCCATATTTTCAGCATTTGATCAGAGAATTTCTCTTGCGGTTGAGACTGAATTAATTGTAATAAAGCCGAAGTACTTGCCTCTCTGACTCTCCATTCTTTATTGGCCATTCCACTTAAAAGTTCGTCAAGAATAGCATCAAAGTAAAGGGAAATTGTCAGAGAAGAATCTGAAATCAATGTATTCCAAATGTCTGTCATTGAGCGTGAAACTGCTTGGAAGGGATCAAATCTATACCTATACAATTTTGGGATCAGTTTTTTCGCAGTTTGTTGATCCTTCACTAATAATTCTTCTAAAGAAGATTTAGACATGATAGCACCAAGGCCGAACGCAATACCTTTTCTAGATGACCATAAGGCAGAACTTTTGGCAAGAGACATGAATTTATAAACTAGCGCAGGATCACCAACTTCTGATGCCAGATTAAGAATATCTTTATAAGTGCTAATAGATCCATCACCAGTGTTTAAAACACCGGGCTCAAACAATTCGGTCTCTTCCGAAACTGAGCCGGAGATACCAGTAGCACTTGTGGATGAAGCTCCTGCAGTCGACTCTGTGAACGACTTAAGTAACCCTTTTACCATGCTTTCCTTCAAATCGGAACCACCAATTTCATAAATTAACGAAAGCCCCCTGGCAGCAGAATCCTGTATAAATTCATCTCTGTCAGCTAAAAATCTCATGAATCTCAAGTGGATATCATTACATTTGGAAATTATCTCTGGCAAGTGCCCCAAATACTGTATATACGACAATAGCCAGATACACGATGCCTTTCTCAGGGAGGGTTTTGTAGAGTCGCAGCCGGAAAGAATTTTATCAAGTACGGTTGTGATGTCTGTAGCGGGGAATTTTTGTTGCATAGTGGCAACATTAAAACTTGGAATATCGATCTGCTTGCTCAAATATTTACTTGACCATTTACCAGCCACTACAGTTAGGGATTCACCGACCGAAAATAAGAAATCGTTTTGCTTGGAAACGTGAGTTTCAAATAAGTTTTCTTGGAAAAGAAGGGAATTATCTAAATCTCTTGAGTATAATGATAAGTATGACCAGGTTTGGATGGCCATCGAATCATTTATTAAATTATCTTGTATAGTGTCCATGATTTGTTTCAAGAACTTCACTCTTTCTTGAACGCTTACATGGAGAAGTAAACCGTATTTTGTCACTTGACAAACCAAGCTTAGTATCATGTTTTTGTCGGAAGTGGAGTGTGATAAATGCGTTGTCAAATTGTTCAGTAGATTTACAGTACTATCATGCTGAATGTCTATTGTTTGATCTTTTAAATATAATCTCGGAACAACATAAGATGCAATATATGTTTCTGCAATTGCTTGTGACTTAGCTACATTTATAATTGGCTTGATATAATCAGAGTCTGGGATAGCAGTTGAAATGATACCAATGATGGTTGCACAGACTTCTTGATCATTAACACTTAACGATTGAAACTTCATAATTAGTAAATGAGATAAATCTGGTACAAGATTATCCAGTTTCCGTAAAACTTTATCGTTTACAAAATTCAATAATGTCAAGAGAACAGAACCAAAAATTGGATCCTGATATGGAGAAATTGCTACTCGGTTACCTTTACTGTCCGTAATTGTGAACTCGTTTGACAGGAGATTTAAATAGCGAATAAAGGTATCATCACTCATTCCTTGAACAATTTCGCTGACTCGAGACACAACTGTGTCATCAACTTCTAAAGCTTTGTCTACTCTAATCGACCAATCTTCATCTTGGAAGACCATTGTCTTTTTACGGTAAACTGCATTAGAGATGAGACATTGTCTACTAAACCTGACAATACTGTTTAGTGATTTCCGCGTAACTGGTGTAAGTTTGGAATCTAGCTCGCTGATAAAAGTCAGAAGAAACTCGCTAAATTGAGGAAATTCTGTCTCTGATAACTGAGAACCCAATAGATCCGATGTTTTAACAGTAGCAGATTTGTTAATAGAAGCGTTGTTGACCCTAAACCAAAAAGGATGTAGTCCCTTGAAAGATTCTTCAATAATGTCAAACCTGTTTGTTCTTGTAGTGCCCCAAAGATTGAGTAACCTTGCTTTTGGGTCATGAAAGGGAAAAGCGGCGTTGACGAATTTTATGGAAACAAATTTAAGTGCCATTATAGAATTGACGGTATCATTATTATCTTCTTGCTGTTGCTCGTCAATCGACAGGTTTTTCCTGAGCAAAGTTTTCAAATTTGATTTGGATTGAGGAGGTAGATTGGATAGATGACCGACTAGGGAAAGTAGAGATTCTTGAATACTAGAGCGGAATTGTGGTAAATCATTTTGTAAAGATTCAAATAAGAATTCAATATAGGATAAGTCGCTTACAAGACCAAAATCCTTTTTCAAGATATCACCCAAAGTTTCATACTGCAGTTGTCTCTGCAAAATTGCAGTATTGAAAGCCGGGGTCTGGGGCCCTAACTGTAATCTCGGCCAGCCTTCTGCATGAAGATTATTTCTGATTAAGGAAATAATATTAGTAGAAAAGTCTGCTGATGAGCGTGGTGACGAAGCAGGATGTAAATTTTGGTAGTTTAATTTTGCTACATGACGGATAAACGAGAGCGCCAAGGATCTTATTTTATACTCGGATGAATGCAATCCGACGGAGCAGATCAAAGAAACACGTTCCGCATTAGTGGTGGCGAACTGACTTCTGTTTAGAATGGTCAGTATTTTTTCTTGCAATACAGGTCTGACAGGCGGTCTTCCCTTTGAATTATCACCAATGTACAGCGACTGTAGGAACGTGATGAACTCTTCATTTTCATAAGGCATGGCAAACCGTTTCATAAATTGTGCTGCATTATCAGACAAAGAACTAGGGTCCGTAGACGCAACACACAGAAATTTCATCAACTCAATCATCCTTGGCGACTGCTCTGTGATTTGAATGACCGCCATACCGTGGCAAACAAATTCGAAAATCGCCTTTTTGAACTTCTGTAACTGATCTTTGTTAAACGTAACGCCTGCATCGTAAGTTAAGAACGCTACATCGCCCAGAGATAGACCTGGACATGTGTAACCTCTCGATAGAGGTTGTTGCGAAGAAGGCTGAACCGGCTTAGATGATATTAGCAAAAAGAACTTGGTAAATTGACGCATCAAAAACGAGAAGCCGTCGTCATCCAACTGTAGAAGCTGAACAAATTCATCCTGTTCAGGCGAATAGTCCTGGGGAGCAACCCACTCTAGGATAAGTTTTACCAGGATATGGAACATCCTGGCGGCTACCGTACCTGTAAGACTCGAGATGTTGGAAACTACTAGTGGTAACAACTGCTGTCTGTCTTGCGATGAAAGTCTATCAACCCCCTTGGATGCCAGCAGCAGACTGTAAAGTCGGACGTTGGTAGAGTCTTGATGAGCGGCTAAATTGGGTTCTTTTGCTTGGACAATAAGCGCCCTCACGGGAAGCTGGACTTGGGGCAACGTGTTAATCCTAGAGATAAGACTTCTCAGCGCAGAAAGTACTGCTGTTCTGACGGAAGCATGTGGAGAAGCCAGCTTTAATAGCAAGGGCGGCAAAAAAGTCTGCAGATTAGTTTCGAACTTTTGAGGGGAATTAGCCATGGCAAGGCGCAATTCTGCTTTCTCCACGAGCTCCTTCTCCTTTGTTTCATCAGGAGAAATGGACATATTAATATATGTTATAAAATAAAGTCTTGCTTGTTTTTAATGTGTTTATCAGTTCTGTCGACGTGTGGTTATTGAGAGCTCAATAGCTTCTTTATATTAGAAGAACCACCTTTTTTGCCACCAGAAATAGACCTGTTGAAATTCGGGTAATATGTGAATATCACATTTTGGCGGCTAAAGTAAGTAAAAGTAAATATGTATTAAGGTCGAATAAAATGTACACGAAAACCCTACAGAAGCACTAGCATAAACTCCCACAATGCAGCGATTACTGGCCAAATGTATATCTTCATGGACAAGAGACGTGTTTCTAACATTACGTCGGCCTCATTTCTTCCATTAAAGAGGGCGTTGTCCGTTTTACCTGTGAATTTTGCATCAACAAAAAAAAACAAACCTATTTCTGTTTATATTGCTGTCTTATCATTATTCTTTCCTCAGTAGTATAATGGTCATAATGGCAAGACTTTATAGGCCTTGTTGAAAAATGAAGACGAAAAACAGAAAAAAAAAGAGATAAAAAGGGCAGGGAAAAAAAAAACCAGAATATAGACGCGTATGGTATGGCTCGCAACTAGAAAGGCTGATTCCAAGCAAGTACACACCTCACATGAGCTCACAACCGTCTTTCGTAACAATAAGGGGCAAGGCCATCTCTCTAGAGACCCAAACGGAGTCACTTCTCTCTAAGTACTCCACTTTCGCGCAGACAACTAGTTCAGAACAAACTGGGCAAGAGAAGAAGATAGACAACCAATTGGAGGAGATCTTGAGTCAGAGACAGGACGTAATTGATTCGCTTACACAAATCTGCGATTCGAACCCGGCAATTTCCGCCTCAAAGCTTTCGCAGCTGCAGCGCCACAAGGAGATTTTGCAAGACCACTGGAAAAGCTTTCGCAATATCAGGTCCTCCATCCAGCAAGAACGTAACAGGCTCAACCTACTGTTCAGCGTGAAGAACGATATCGCCAACTCCACAACTGATGCACCAGCTCCTATAGGGGACGCTGACGAGTACATTCAGGACGAAACAAGGCGGATCGACCAATCCAACAACGTTGTCGATCGTCTCATCTCTCAGGCCTGGGAGACTCGTTCACAATTTCACTCGCAGAGCAATGTCTTGAACACAGCAAACAACAAGGTGCTGCAAACTTTACAAAGAATACCAGGCGTCAATCAGCTCATTATGAAGATTAACACGAGGAGGAAGAAGAACGCGTTTGTATTGGCCACTATAACTACCCTTTGTATACTGTTTCTGTTTTTCACATGGTAAATACTAAATCTAATAAGCAACATATGTAGAAACATGGTAAGAAAATTACTCACACACATACCATTTTGTATTCTTCCCTCCTAATTGGAGTAGAACCATCAATTAAAGGGCGTGGAGTAATGCAGTGAGGGGCTGATTGCATTGGCAAAAATTGAAAAAAGGAAAGGAAAGGAAAAAAAGACAACCAAAAGTTTTAGTACCGACAAAATGTAATAAAATGTGGGGGAATGCCTTGTTCTCGAACCATATATATAACTTGCGATTTGAGTTATGGCTGGGAATATACAAAAATTTATATGTTTCCCTCCCTCTTCTCTCTTGTAGCATCCTCCAAACGTTTCATATTACAATCACGCCAGCGCCTTTACACTAGTTTAACGCAAGAACAAGGCCGTATGTCAAAAATTATGGAAGATTTACACAGGGACTACGTTCCGCTTATCGCCAGTATCGACGTGGGGACCACATCGTCCAGGTGTATTCTGTTTAACAGGTGGGGTCAAGATGTTTCAAAACATCAAATTGAATACTCAACTTCAGCATCAAAGGGCAAAATTGGGGTTTCTGGGCTAAGAAGACCCTCTACGGCGCCAGCTCGCGAAACGCCAAGAGCCAGTGCTGTCAAAACTAACGGAAAGCCCATCTTCTCTGCAGAAGGCTATGCTATCCAAGAAACCAAATTCCTAAAGATTGAGGAATTGGAGCTGGATTTTCACAACGAGCCCACGTTGAAGTTCCCGAAGCCTGGTTGGGTAGAATGCCATCCACAGAAGATCCTGATGAACGTTGTTCAGTGTCTCGCCTCAAGTTTGCTCTCGTTGCATGCCATCAATTCTGAACGTACAGCTAACGGTCTTCCTCCCTACAAGGTAGTCTCTATGGGCGTGGCGAACATGAGAGAAACCACGATTCTGTGGTCCCGTCGAACCGGTAGACCAATTGTCAACTACGGTATTGTCTGGAATGACACCAGGACGATCAAGATTGTCAGAGAAAAGTGGCAGAACACCAGTGTCGACAGGCAGCTACAGCTAAGACAAAAGACTGGATTGCCGCTGCTATCCACATACTTTTCATGCTCCAAACTTCGGTGGTTCCTGGACAACGAACCTTTGTGTACTAAGGCATACGAAGAGAAAGACCTTATGTTTGGCACTGTGGATACATGGCTACTTTACCAACTAACCAAACAGAAGGCGTTTGTGTCTGACGTAACAAACGCCTCCAGAACAGGATTCATGAACCTGTCCACTTTGGAATACGATGAGGAATTGTTGGAATTTTGGGGTATTGACGGTAGCCTGATTCACATGCCTAAAATTGTGTCTTCATCTCAATACTATGGTGACTTTCACATTCCTGATTGGATAATGGACAAACTGCACGATTTACCAAAGACCGCACTACAAGATCTAGTCGAGAGCAACTTACCTATACAAGGTTGCTTGGGTGACCAAAGTGCTTCCATGGTGGGTCAGCTGGCGTACAAACCTGGTGCTGCAAAGTGTACTTATGGAACCGGTTGCTTCTTACTGTACAATACGGGGATTAAAAAATTAATCTCCCAACATGGTGCGTTGACAACTTTAGCATTCTGGTTCCCGAACTTACAAGAGTACGGCGGCCAAAAACCAGAACTGAACAAGCCTCATTTTGCTTTGGAAGGTTCCGTTGCAGTCGCTGGTGCTGTGGTTCAATGGTTGCGTGATAATTTACGACTAATCGATAAATCAGAGGACGTTGGTCCTATTGCGTCTACGGTACCTGATTCAGGTGGTGTCGTTTTCGTCCCTGCATTTAGTGGTCTGTTCGCTCCATACTGGGACCCCGATGCCAGGGCAACTATAATGGGTATGTCCCAATTTACGACTGCCTCTCACATCGCCAGAGCCGCTGTGGAAGGTGTTTGCTTTCAAGCTAGGGCCATCTTAAAGGCAATGAGTTCTGACGCTTTTGGAGAAGGGTCTAAGGACAGAGACTTTTTAGAAGAAATCTCCGACGTCACATACGAAAAGTCACCATTATCGGTTCTGGCTGTAGATGGTGGAATGTCAAGGTCTAATGAAGTCATGCAAATACAAGCGGATATTTTGGGACCCTGTGTCAAAGTTAGGAGATCTCCAACGGCAGAATGTACCGCTTTGGGAGCTGCCATTGCGGCAAACATGGCATTCAAAGACTCTAATTCACGCCCATTATGGAAAGATCTGCACGACGTGAAAAAATGGGTCTTTTACAATGGAATAGAGAAAAATGAACAAATATCACCAGAAGCACATCCCAACTTGAAGATATTCAGAAGCCAATCCGATGACTCTGAAAGAAGGAAGCATTGGAAATATTGGGAAGTTGCCGTTGAAAGATCCAAAGGTTGGCTGAAGGACATAGAAGGCGAGCACGAACAGGTTCTAGAAAACTTCTAATAGTAACAGAAGCCACAATCATTACTCTCTTCGCAGTCTAATCTAGGTTTAAAAATTTATATTCTTATTCACCGTGTATTATATATACTCTTCAAGTAACTGCAAAGCTAAAAATGTAAGGGTGCAACCCATACACTATTTGGATCCATTAATTTTTCGTATTTTCATTTCTCTCTTCAGAAAGAAATACCGACGCGGAGAGGGAACAATAAACTAACGCAAAAAAAACTTCCCATCATCGAGTTGCTTATAAAGCTAAGACAACTTTAATCTATTCGTTTCGACTCTTAGCGCTATACTTTTTGAACTAGCACCAAAAAGTTATTATCTCAAAGCAACCGAAGAAAGATGGCACCAGGTAAGAAAGTCGCTCCAGCTCCTTTTGGCGCTAAGTCCACCAAGTCTAACAAGACTAAGAACCCATTGACTCATTCCACTCCAAAGAACTTTGGTATTGGTCAAGCCGTCCAACCAAAGAGAAACTTGTCCAGATACGTCAAATGGCCAGAATACGTCAGATTGCAAAGACAAAAGAAGATCTTGTCCATCAGATTGAAGGTTCCTCCAACCATTGCTCAATTCCAATACACTTTGGACAGAAACACTGCTGCTGAAACCTTTAAGTTGTTTAACAAGTACAGACCAGAAACTGCTGCTGAAAAGAAGGAAAGATTGACCAAAGAAGCTGCCGCCATTGCTGAAGGTAAGTCCAAGCAAGACGCCTCTCCAAAGCCATACGCTGTCAAGTACGGTTTGAACCACGTCGTTGCCTTGGTCGAAAACAAGAAGGCTAAGTTGGTTTTGATTGCCAACGATGTCGACCCAATTGAATTGGTTGTTTTCTTACCAGCTTTGTGTAAGAAGATGGGTGTTCCATACGCTATTGTCAAGGGTAAGGCCAGATTAGGTACTTTAGTCAACCAAAAGACTTCCGCTGTCGCCGCTTTGACTGAAGTCAGAGCTGAAGACGAAGCTGCTTTGGCTAAGTTGGTTTCTACCATTGACGCTAACTTTGCCGACAAATACGACGAAGTCAAGAAGCACTGGGGTGGTGGTATTCTTGGTAACAAGGCTCAAGCCAAGTTAGACAAGAGAACTAAAACCTCCGAATCCGCTTAGGATTAAGAATGAAAATTGCATAAATTTTTTTAATAATATTAAGTTTCAAACGTTTTGTTATAATAATGACCTTAAATAACCTTTTAAGGTGGTTACTTTGTTGAAGCTTTGATGCTTGGTCCATGGGAAGTATCTCATTATAGGAAAATCATATCGACTTGTTTTGAAAAACCAAAAATTCTCTGCATGCTATAGTAGTTTAGAAATGACTAAGCTGTGTTGATCGCATCCGAGATTTTTTGCTATCCAGGTCAAAAAAAGGTCATAAATTTACTCATCCAAAAGCGATATGATTGTTCCATTGAAGTGAGTGAAAACCGTGGTTTCAAGACAAAGTTACAGAAGTAGTCACCATCGTATGTAAATATTGCCACTGCAGATTGATACCGGAAACGAATCAAACTTCGCAAACTCTTTTTGTTTTCGTGTGGGTGGCAATCTTGAAGTTGGCACGCCGTTAGTGTGTGGATATCAATTTTTTTAACGATGTTTCAAGTTTACTCTATCATTGGCCGAGTCAAGAATAAATGTAATGCCAATGGATATGTCGTCAGAAGACGTCCGTTACGTTTACTAAGACGCCTAGGTCATGTACTGAGAGTCAACTTATCACTTTTATAGATAAACGCATTGTACGCTCGCATTTTGTATAATAACCTTATTTAAACTATAGGCAAGGGAACGTGGGCGCTATTCAGAGAACTCGAGTACTTATTCTCGCTACGAAGATATAAGTAAACCTTCGATTTATCAGTTCTGTTTCCGAGCAGAAAATATCGCGAAGTAATCGAGTTCTACTCTTAGTAGTTTTGTTTATTTCACCCCACAAAAATTAACACCTCCTGCAGTCAATTGTCGCAATGATAACGTAGCAGAATAATACCTTAGGGACCGTCTCTGCATCTGATATTATTTTAGATTTGATGTGAATTTCTTCTTTATTATCTTCAAATTTCCGTCCCAGGTGACGCGTCGCCAAAGGGAAGGGGCAAAACTAGTCGGAAACCAGAGTAAAAATTTTCTATTTAGCCACCCTAGGTGCCACAGATTGTGGCCTAGAGGATACGCAATTGAAGTCAATATAATCATTCTGGAAATCTAAAGGAAGTTACTGAGTTATCACTACATAGAACAAAGAAGTTTTCCCCAACAGAAGAAGAAAACCCCCCAAACGAAGAAAAATATGTCTACTGAAATTGAAGAAGCTACTAATGCCGTAAACAACTTGAGCATCAATGACTCCGAACAGCAGCCAAGGGCTCCTACTCACAAGACAATAATTGATCCGGAAGACACAATCTTTATTGGTAACGTTGCTCACGAATGTACCGAAGACGACTTGAAGCAATTGTTTGTGGAGGAATTCGGGGATGAAGTCAGTGTAGAGATTCCAGTAAAGGAACACACCGACGGCCATATCCCAGCTAGTAAACACGCTCTCGTCAAGTTTCCAACTAAGATTGACTTCGAAGATATCAAGGGGAATTATGACACCAAAGTAGTTAAGGACAGAGAAATTCATATCAAGAGAGCCAGAACTCCTGGTCAAATGCAAAGAGGAGGTTTCAGAGGCAGAGGTGGTTTCAGAGGGAGAGGCGGTTTCAGAGGTGGTTTCAGAGGCGGTTTCAGAGGCGGCTTCAGAGGCAGAGGGAACTTCAGAGGCAGAGGTGGAGCTAGAGGAGGTTTTAATGGCCAAAAAAGGGAAAAAATTCCATTAGACCAAATGGAAAGATCAAAAGATACCTTGTACATTAATAATGTTCCATTCAAAGCCACCAGAGAGGAAGTTGCCGAATTTTTCGGTACTAATGCGGACTCCATTTCTTTACCAATGAGAAAAATGAGAGATCAACACACTGGTAGAATCTTCACATCTGATTCCGCCAATAGAGGTATGGCATTTGTCACTTTTGATGGTGAAAACATCGATATTGAAGCTAAAGCTGAAGAGTTTAAAGGCAAGATTTTCGGTGACAGAGAATTAACTGTTGACGTTGCTGTTATTAGACCAGAAAACGATGAAGAAGAGGCTGAACAAGAAACTGTTTCTGAAGAAAAACAAGAATAATTATTACGTTTATCCTTCGTCCACAATTTTTAACTTGAGTTTTTGCTAGAGTTTTGTATTTTTCTGTTCACCTTTCCTGCAAAAGAAATATGTATATTTATATATGCGTGTATACCTATATATGATATGTAAAAATAAGATGCCGCTGTTTTATTTTAACACTTTCCTTTTTAATTCTCTTAATGACACCATTTTAACTACTATGATGCAATTTGTTTGTATTACTGCGATAAGTTACATAATGATGTTCCGAAAAGGGTGCACTTTTAGAAACTACAAGTGCCTTTCGAATGTTTCCTTAATGCTTCAAAGAAAAAGAATTCCATAAATATGTACAAAATGTCAAACCGTTAACTTCTACTTCTGTTTCTGCCGATGGATTTTCAGTAATGAGCTATCATCTTGAAAAATGGCGATGAATGTGTCTATTATCCGAAACAATGGTTCATTTTGGGAGGTTGACGATTTTAGTCGACTCGGAAGAACACAGTTATTGAACTGTTATTTTCCATTAGCTATTATAGCATCAATTGTCATTCTTGAGTTTTACCAGTATGTCCTGTCTCGTACTGAAAAACTTGCTGAGCCCGATGTAGTAAAGGATTATCTTTTTGGCCCACAAGGAGAAGGAAAAGAAGATTTTAGTGTCGAAAGGCTTTTACCACACCTAAGTACCCAAACTAACTATGTTGACGTCAAAAAGCAAGGGGAGCTTTTGCAACTGAGACACTTTGACATAGGAGATATAGATGTCAAAAAAATTGATGATAAAAACCGAGGTGGGCTAACATTTAAGGAACCCTCTACTTCTGACCATTTGAAGAAGCTGCTCGAAATTGTACTATTGTCATTGCAAGTAATTGTTCTTCTCTCTTTAAGAGCAACAAATATCAGTACTGAATTAACCAACAGAGACTTATCAGTTTTACTTTTGTTCTGGTTGACATTATTTTCTTTAACAACATTGAGAGCTCATAAGCGCTCAAAGAACCTTTGGACCATTTGCTTTAGCGCTTATACAGCTATTTGGCTTTCAACTTGGTTCTCACTACGGTCAATATATATTGGCAATATCAATGATCTTCCCTCACGAGTATTCTACATCTTTGAATTCGTGGTTACTTCAAGTCTAGAGCTAGTACTGCTTACTTCACCACTCAAAGGCAGCTTACCCAGCATCTATGTAAGGGATGTGTTTATGACTCCTTCAAGAGAACACTCATCTTCTATTTTGAGTTGTATCACTTGGAGTTGGATTACTGATTTCATATGGCAGGCCCAGAACACCACTATCACATTAAGTGATATTTGGGGCTTATCGATGGAAGACTACTGCATTTTCATCTCAAAAAGGTACACAAAGGATAGCAATACTACCAACGGTTTGACGGTACCCTTACTCGGATTTTTCAAAAGGTATTTAATCATTGAAATGTTATGGATCTCGGTGAACAGCATAGTGACCCTTTTTCCAACGATCCTAATGAAAAAACTTTTAGAAATTGTGGATAACCCAGACCGTTCCTCATCATGTATGAATTTGGCATGGCTCTATATTATGGCTATGTTCCTTTGTAGGATAACAGCAGCGATTTGTAATTCACAAGGGCAATTTATCTCTAATAAAATTTCTTTAAGGATAAGAGCCATTCTTATCGGAGAAATTTATTCGAAGGGCTTACGCAGGAAGCTATTTGCATCACACAGAACTAGCTATGATAGAGAAAGTGTTTCTGAAAACCTCGGTACCATTATTAGTTTAATTTCCATAGATGCATTCAAAGTATCCGAAGTTTCAAATTATCTTTATATGACGGTGCAAGCGACTATCATGATAATCATTGTCGTATACCTACTTTTCAAGTTTCTAGGTGTTTCTGCCTTTGCAGGTATCTCAATCATCTTGGTGATGTTCCCATTAAATATCTTGTTGGCCGATTTGTTGGGCAAGTTTCAAAAACTAGCCCTACAATGTACCGATCAAAGAAATGCCAAATTGAACGAGTGCTTACAAAACATACGAATTATCAAATATTTTGCGTGGGAAAATAACATCTGCAATGTTATTGAACTAACAAGACAAAAAGAATTAAGATACTTATTCAAAAAATCCATACTATGGTCTTTATCTTCTTTTCTTTGGTTCATGACACCAACCTTAGTAACTGGTGTTACGTTTGCCATTTATATATTTGTTCAGAAACAAGAATTAAATGCCCCGCTTGCTTTTACTACTTTGTCACTCTTTACTTTATTGAAGACACCCCTGGATCAATTATCAAATATGTTAAGTTTCATGAATCAATCGAAAATCTCCTTACAACGAATCATCGATTTTCTAGACATGGATGATACAGAAAAATATCATCAGCTAACCATATCTCCGGATAGAAATAAAATTGAATTCAAAAAGGCAACTTTAGTCTGGAATAGAAATGACAATGATATTAGTAGATTCAAATTATGTGATTTGAATATTGAATTTTCAATTGGAAAGCTGAACTTAGTCTTAGGTTCGACAGGTTCCGGTAAAAGTGCATTATTAATGAGTTTATTGGGAGAACTAGATTTAGTTAGTGGCTCTATAATTGTTCCTGGTTTAGAGCCAAGGCACGATTTAATTCCTGACCATGATAAGTTAACCAATTCCTTCGCATACTGTTCGCAAAGCGCGTGGCTATTAAATGACACAGTAAAAAATAATATCATCTTTAATGGTTCCTATGACGAAAGTAGGTACAAAAAAGTCATTGATGCATGTGGACTGAAAAGAGATATGAGTATTTTACCAGCTGGTGATTCAACTGAAATTGGTGAAAAAGGTATAACACTATCAGGAGGGCAAAAACAAAGAATTTCTTTGGCAAGAGCTGTTTATTCCCACGCCAAACATGTGTTGCTAGATGATTGCTTGAGTGCTGTCGATTCCCACACTGCCATATGGATATATGATAATTGTATAACAGGCCAATTGATGAAGAATAGAACATGTATTTTAGTTACACACAATGTTTCGCTTGCTATTAGAAATGCACATTTTGCAATTATATTAGAGGATGGAAAAGTAAAGAATCAAGGAACTATTAAGGAGCTACAGAAGAATGGAACCTTTAAAGAAGAACTTACTCAATTTTCTTATCAGAATAACATCACCAAAGAAACGATGGACAGATTGAAAGATCTGGATGAGAATAACGTCCAAAGAACCAAGTGCGTTATGGATAACATGGAATATGACGTAAATTTAGTTAATGATGGTCACCTAATAGAAGAAGAACAAAAGTCGAGTGGTGCCATAGGCTTTGATGTTTATAAGTGGTATCTGAAGTTTTTTGGAGGTTATAAAGCTTTAACAGCCTTGTTTACTCTTTACATCACAGCGCAAGTATTGTTCATCAGCCAATCTTGGTGGATACGACACTGGATAAATCATACCAAGCTACATATAGAAGCTTTTGGTTTTACAATTGATAACCTATCTTTAGAGGGAATAACCTCAAAAAGGCCAGACCCTTCGGAAAGAAAATCTACAGCGTTTTATTATTTGAGTTTATATTTCGTAATCGGTATTATTCAAGCACTATTAGGAGGACTTAAAACTATGGCGACTTTTTTGTCTGGTATGCAAGCTTCCAGGAAGGTCTTTAACAGCATGCTAGATCTTGTCCTACATGCCAAGATAAGATTTTTTGACGTGACGCCAGTTGGTAGGATCATGAACCGTTTCTCAAAGGACATTGAAGGTATTGACCAAGAGCTAATTCCATATTTGGAAGTTACCGTATTCTGCCTAATTCAATGTACATCAATTTTATTGCTCATTATTGTAATTACTCCTCGCTTCTTTTCTGTCGCGGTTATCGTTTTCATTTTATATTACTTTGTGGGGAAATGGTATTTAAAAGCGAGTAGAGAATTGAAAAGAATTGATTCAATAACAAAATCTCCCATTTTCCAGCATTTCTCAGAGACTTTGATAGGCGTTTGCACTATCCGTGCCTTTGGTGACGAGAAGAGATTCATTTTGGGGAATATGGATAAAATCGACCAGAATAATAGGGCCTTCTTTTACTTATCAGTTGCTGTTAAATGGTTTGCTTTTAGAGTTGACATAATTGGGGCATTGATTGTTTTAGGATCAGGCTCTTTTATTTTGTTCAATATTGATAATATCGACTCGGGTCTTGCCGGAATTTCCCTGACATATGCGATTCTATTTACAGATAGTGCCTTGTGGCTCGTTCAACTGTACTCGACATTTGAAATGAATATGAACTCTGTTGAAAGATTAAAAGAATACTCTAGCATTGCACAGGAAAAGTATTTTGGCTATGATGAAGACCATATACAAACCCTCAATAACTCCTCCTGGCCAAAACATGGTAAAATAGAAGTTGAGAATTTATCTTTGCGTTATGCGTCAAACTTACCGCTTGTCTTAAAAAAAGTTAGCTTCAAAGTAGATCCTCAAAGTAAGGTCGGAATTGTAGGAAGAACTGGCGCAGGCAAATCTACTATAATCACGGCATTATTCAGATTACTGGAACCAGAAACTGGGTGTATCAAAATAGATGGCCAGGACATAAGTAAGATTGATCTGGTGACTTTACGCCGCTGCATTACAATCATTCCTCAGGACCCTGTTTTATTCGCAGGCACAATTAAAAGCAATATTGACCCACATGATGAATATGAGGAAAGAAGAATATTCAAAGTGCTTTTGCAAGTAAATTTGATTTCCTCACGTGAACTTAAACAAAAGTTCAACTTGAAAGAAAACTTCAATGTTCATAATAAATTCTTGAACCTTCAATCAGAAATAGTTGAAGGAGGCTTAAACCTCTCCCAAGGTGAAAGGCAATTACTTTTCATAGCACGATCACTATTGCGAGAATCCAAAATTATTCTTTTAGATGAGGCTACTTCGTCTATTGATTACAATTCTGACCATCTAATTCAGGGTATAATAAGAAGCGAGTTTAATAAGAGCACAATCCTCACTATAGCGCATCGCTTGAGGTCGGTTATTGATTATGATAAGATACTTGTGATGGATGCTGGTGAGATAAAAGAGTATGGCTCTCCATATGAACTGCTCAAAAATGAGAAGAGTACGTTTTATAGTATGTGTCGCGATAGTGGAGATCTGGAGCTTTTGAAACAAGTAGCCGGGCAATAAATATAGTAAGGGTTTTTCTATTATTTAGATGTAATGGCGAATATTATTTAGTAAAAATGCAATATAGTCTATAAGAGATGTAATAAAAACGAGAAATTAATACAAAGATGGCTTTTTTACCCATTCCGTGACAACGAGCCCATCGTGCAAATAAGTGATTCTGGGTAGAAGTTTGTAATGGAAAATTTTAGGTAGCAGAACAAACTTAATTAACCAAAAAAAGAAGCATGAAAGTATCACTAGTAATGACATGATTTGGTAAGGCGGTAAGAACCCAACTCTGTTTAGACTAGCGTCGGCCAGAAATGGTGCCACCAACATGTACAATGATAATGTTACAACAGCTAAAACGCCAAAAGTAGGTGCACGAATCTCTGGCGCTTCGTGCTTATGTTTGAATCTCCAAATAAAGAGACCAATAGCAACCAATAGTAAGAAAAACTGATTTCCATAACCATCCATTGATACTAGATAGTTGAAGGATTCGCCCTCTTTAGGTAAGATCAATATCCATGCAATGGTTATGAAGCCACATAAAGAAATGGATGGTAAAGGCGCATTGAAGGGCCAATTTTTGGACATATGTGTACTGAACGGTAAGTAACCTTCCTTAAAAATTTCTTGGTTGACCCTTGATATACCATAAATAACAACTAAGATATTAGAAGCTGCTGAAATGGCAATGGAAAAGGCGATGAATTTGCCACCAATCTGTGGTCCAAAAAGTTTGGTAAACAGCACCGAACCGACAAGCGGACCTGCATTAACAATTTCCTCATATGTCAAAACTTTCAAGTATGCAATGTTCATCAATGTGTAACAAACAAAACAAATTATCAGCGATAAGGGGCCTGATACTTTCAACGTTTTTACCGGATTCTTAATCTCTGATGTAACCGTATGGACTGTATCCCAACCTGAAAAACAGAAGAATGCACTAATAAAAGCAGTAGCAATAGAAGAAACAGATAGGAAAGAGTCTTTCTCGACTTGGGTTACAGGTAGTTCCCAGGCGACTTGGTTGGCGCTCTTATAAAATAATAGGGTGTACAATCCAGCAAAGCACATCAGGACAATCATGAGCAGTTTCAAGCCACCCAGAGCATTTTGTATTAACACTCCGTGTCTTACAGAGATACCATGAATGAGAACTGCAAGGATAATAAACGATATGCTGACGTACTTGGACCACGAGTCATCTGTGACTCCAAATGCGCTTAACACATATTTACCAAATACAATAGAACCAGTCAACGCATAGCCAGTCAAAATACTATAGCAGGAGAAAACCACACTAATCAATAGTTTGGGCTTTTCAAAGCTACGTTCGAGGAAGTTTTTACGTCCTCCTGACTTCGGTATCCATGAACCAAACTCTAGAAAAAGATACAATCCTGCAAATGCAATCATGGCGCTGAAAACCCAAATCGCAAAATATATCAGCTTATTACCGCCCGTATTCATTAGAATCACACTGGGTACTGCAAAGATACCAGATCCCATTATTCTCGAAACAAACAAAACAACCGTAGAAAATACACCCAAATGTCTACCCTGTGGTACTTCCACGAACCTCGTCGTCTGTGCCTTTATCGCCTGCGCTTCCATTGTATCCATTGAACTAAACGATCCTGTATTCGTAGAACCATATTTTGTGGTAATATCACCAACTTCTACATCTATAAAAACATCTTGTGAGGGATTTGCTTTCCCACTATTAAAGACTAGTGGTTCCATTCTTACTTTTATGAGTATTGTACTCCTACGTTTGTCTTCACAACTTTGGCTACAAACAATATCCGATCATCAATGAGCATTCTGGTCTTTATATGCGCATGATCTGGCCCTTGACCCAGGCAGGGTCTATCTAATCTATATCTTTAATTTGTCATACAGAAGCAACAACGCCACAGTTTTTTTCGGCAAGAGTCGCGTGATCTTTATTTAACGCGAACTGTGGATATATTGGAGGAAAGTTCTACAATTTTTACCCCAGATTAGCATTATCAACACTTTTCACCGGAGCTGTTGTGGCACCAAGTGACATGAACTCTTGCTTCGTAGCTTTTTTAGGGAAGAAACCCGGCTATTTGCATATGTAATTAGCATATGTACTATGTAAAAGTAAAAGAGGAAACATCGTATGATAACGACTAGCGTAGCTTTTCTGTGATCAGTGTACGTCCTGGCAGAGAAAGAAGTTAACCCGCAAGGTGGCTGTAGAAGTGTTGATGGTTCCATCAGAGGTAAAGTTTGGGGAACTAAAGGTGGAATGAGAACAAGAAACTGGAGGAAAGAGAAGTGTTTGCCGCCGAGGCGATTCCTAAGTCGGCGTGTATGGGTGTGTTGAGCGAAAGTTCTATTGCATAGTTGATGAGAAATTATGGTAAGAAGGACGCATGATGAAGATATCTTTTGGAGAATCAAGAGAGAGATCTGAAGAAAAAGTTCGAGACAAAATTGGTAGAGTGGGCAAAATGGTGAATTGGCAAACGTTGTTCATGGTGTCGCTAAGGCGACAGGGTAGTTCCTTTCGTTACAAATACAAGTTTAATATGGAAAATATCACCCACCGGGCATTCCCTCGTTGTAAGCAGGCCTTTAAGAAGAAGAACTTAACCTATGAGTATTGTGATCTTGGGGGGACACTGTACAACATTTCGCTTATAGACCTACAAAAGCTGTTACTGCGAGATATAAATGCCCCCCATGATCATATATTCAAGATTGTTAGAACAGATTTGGCCGAGAAACCTCCAAAGAATAGGATCCAACATTGGGAACAGATCGCACCTATCTTTGACCATCCGCTAAGTCTCTACGAAGCGACGTTAAACCAAATGGACAAGGATTTTAAACCTTCTTTTGACTGGCAACAACTAATAAGGGTACGATCCAAAGATGATAAGTTGAAATTACAACGCGTAATTTGGCCCAAATCTGTATTTACAAACTTCTGTAGAGGGATAGGGGTTAAGAAAAGTACTTATGACAAACTCGTAGAAGAAAATAATGGAGAAGCTCCCGTGTTTGTCAATCCTGCTAATGAAAAACCTTTACCTCTTTTCCAGATCACTGATTATGCCGCAATCGGAGAATTTGATGGAATTGGTATCTTCCCTTATTTTGTAGATACGCACAAAGAATTGTTTGTTACTGAGATAGATAAGCTGAAAACTAAGATAGTCTCGCCACTTTGTAACTTGAATGAACAAAAGCGTACCGATAAAGCTAACGCAGGTCGGTTGCTGGAGAATGAAATGGGTAAACCGTTTTATCTGGATTCAAAGAGCGGTACGAGTGGGGCCGTAGATGGAAATATTACTACTTTAAAGCGACTTTTGGAAAGATCCGTTAGTCACAAGACACTATGGAGCAAACAAAAAAACAAAGATAGAACGTGCCCTGGTGATATTCTGAGAGCCACGGTGTTATCTAATGACTTTTCCATTAGACAGTTGAGAGCTGAATTTTGCAAACATTTCATCCTCTACAATATATTCACGATTTTACAACGTAACAAGAAGAGTATCCATGCTTTCTCTTCTGACAGTGATCTCTCTTCTTTTCATTTTGATTGGAAAGTTTGGGATTCATGTCTGTGGAAGCACTATCAAGAGGCCGAGTCCATGCCATTACCCACGGACCAAGCTTCTCTTATCAGCTACAAAACAAAGTACGATTTATTTCTTCAAGACCTACAAACATATTCCACACTAGTAGTTTCGGAGATGAAATGGAATCAATCTTCTATTTTTCAGAATGACGAATCATCTCTATCAAGATTTGAACACATTGCATTAGTTTTGCAGACCATACTGACAAAATCTCGAATGATAAAAATTTTTCAGCCAAACTTGTACAAGTTTATGCAAGACGATTTAGGATCAGTAACTCTAATGGAATCAGCAAACTTCGTTGACTCAATTAATAAAACAATATTACCTGGTTTTGCGAGCGAACAGTCGCTGCAATCTGCAAATGCGTTGAAGAAATTGGCCAACAAACTGTTATATTTTGAACAAAAAGTATACGCTGAAGATTTTCGTGTAAACAGACCCATCAAAGTTCGTCCATTGACGTTATCAGAAAACTACAAAGTTGTGATTTTGGATAAACAAAATTCTATACCCGAGATATTCAAGTCGTTATTGAAGTTCTTGACGCAAATAAAGACATATTTTGTGAAGGATTTGACCGAGGTCGAACTTCATGGGCATATGCACTGCATTGATAAAAAGATGTTAGACAAGTCAACATTCATGTATTTGTATGAATTGAAATACAATGAAGCTCTTAGAGCAGCTCCTCCTCAAAAGGAGAAAATCGTAGATAATATCATTGGCTTGTTATCAAATAATGAAGAGCATTGAATCGAAAGAAAAGAGATTTTCATGTAAATATAGACATATGTAAAATTAGATACGGGTTATAAACTAAATTTAAATCTGTAATTCGTATGCCTTTTTTATTAGAAAAATAGGTTCTTTATTTGATTTTCTGATCCAAACTAATCTATCAATGACGGTATCTGCCACAATGAATTGTCTTATCCCCCAATCGCCGACGTTGTATATTTCTGGGATCCTTTCTGATAAATTAGGGAAATATTTCTTGTAGAATGGTAGATACTCCATAACATCTTGTTTCTCAATGACAATTGAACCACTAACTTCTTTGAACGCTCGTTCGATAAAACTGTCTTGTTTATTACTTTTATCGTTGATGGTCTTGACTATCCAGAGCAACAATGCATCATTGAGACAATCCTTTGTGATTAAGTCTTCGTAATTTATAGCGCCAAATATCAATAAGAGAGAATTAGCAAAGATTTTGTCATTCTTAAAAATTGTCTTGAATGATAGAGAAAACTCCTTGTTAGCATTGAATATTTTTTTTTGTAAAACAGATAGTTTCTCAACTGTGGAATGAAGAATTTTTTTGTTGTCTTGATAGTACAGTTTTATTAGTTTGATAATGTGAGGACGTATTTTTTGAGAAGGAGTTCTGGCCTTGAAATTTTTAAAGAACAGTAATCTCTGGGATACTACAGACGTTAGTTGATCAATTCCCTCCAATACACTCCTTACGGTGGGGGTTGCCTCGGATTTCAGTTTACTTAAGTAGGCAAATAAAGCTATTAAGGTGGGGGGCAGCGGTTCTAAAGGTCTCAAATTAAACTGTAGAATGGCAGTGTGTCCATCGTCACTGACGCAATTTCCTGATTTATTGAAATCTATCGGTGAACTGTTAGGTAAGGCGGAAGGTAGTTTCAAAGTTAATCTGGAAAAATCATATTTATTCGAGGAATCCCAAAACCCGTAGTTCAACAAACATTTTTCATTAGAGATATTACCATAATTATTAAACAATTCTTCTTGAGCATTAAATAAAGTTGATTGCGACATGAAACAGAGCTCATTATTTTCATTCATCTCCCATTTCACCGGCACATCATTTTTATGGTTCAATAAGTCTACTATTGGATACAAAAAACCTTCGTTAAGATTACTGCTATCTGTATCAGCCTTATTCAAAACAACTCGAGGAAATGCCCTAGAGTTAAAGATACAGTATGACCAGAGATATCCTACAAATGAGTTCCACTCCGAAGCTTCTAACTCACATGCTTTGATATATTCAGAAAACTGTTCCAGTGGCACCACAGCGGAGTCGCCACCCTCATAAAATTGAGATAAAAACTGCATATCTTGCGCAGTATGTTCAATGGATAAAACTTGAAATAACTCCTTCCACTCTTTTAATAGTTGGTTTAAAGTATTTCTCATAGTTAAGTACACATCTGTGCCATGTAAGTTTATGACTTCATCTGTAAACCAAAAATACGGTTGTGGAAGACGTAAGGGTAGTACATCTAAATATGGTTGATAAAAGGACTTGAGATGTACATTATCGGGGCCAAATCTTAACTTTGACAAGTACAATTGAGTGACAGAATTCAAAATTTTCTTCTCATTATCGGCCTGGGGAAATTCTGATAAAGCTTGTTGAGAAGTGACTAGCAAACTTTCGGGTACTCTAATCAAAGCTTCATCGGGTTTAGGAGAGAAATTTTCATTCACAAAGGCAGCAACACCTGCCTCTTGTGTAATTTTGAAAGATACTTTCGGATCGATGAAGGCCCCGTTATTTTGAGCCCATTGTAAGCAGTTTTGCAATTCAATTTGGGTAACCATCCAGAATGAAAATATACTGTAGATAAATTAAATACTAGAACGACGCAAAGTTTCTTAGTCTTGACGGTTTAATTCTTATTCAACTCGTCTCTTTTTCACACTTGCGATCGTAACAAGAATGGAAAATTTTCTTTTTTCACTGAGAGCTCATCGCTGTCAAATCCGCCTTGAACAAACAGAACAACTTACAACATTCCAATACAATAAGACGCAAGCAAGACAGACAAGCAGGATAGGGTGACCAGTAGCTTCTGCTGACTAATGGTACATGTTATCTGAACCGGAGCTGCTGAAAAACTCCAAGTACCACATACGTAAGTGACTGCAATGGAGCATAACGTAGCTTTATCGAGAAACGGTGAAAAAAAATGCACCTGAGAACGAAAACTCAGCAGCAGAGAGAACAAAATAATCGTATTATTATTGGTCTTCACACTTTTTAGAATCTGTCTTCCTATAAATTTTGTGTGCCTGTACACTTTTTTGAGAGCCTTAAAAATGTCTTGGCCTTTCACTTTCTTTCCTCTTTAGGCTAGTAAATTCGTTAGAATGCACCCATAAAAGCAGGTGTGATATCTCAAGCGCACATAGTTAGCAAAATAGTGTCAAAAAAAAAGCCAAGCAAATCGGAGTACAATTTACATGAAAGCAATACAAGATGCATAGAAGTAGATATTTACTAAAGAGCTGTATATAGAGATAGGGAGAACATTCGCTGGCTTCTTTTGTTGTTAGTTCCATGTAATTTTACCATTTCTCATTCTTCTTGCAATTAAATGAACGATATTACATATTGTTGCATAGAAAAACACTGACAATGGTATCTGCTAACTCTCACGATTATGTTAGTAGGGAGAAAATGCATTCATTGATGGACGTGGAACATGAGTTGAATCCAGAAGCTCATACCGATTCCAACTCCATCTCATATGGGCTCCCTCAACTGTCGGAAAAATACGATGCCTTGAGACAAAACAGGAGCTTGATTATTCAGCAGACTGAAATATTTAGTGCCGCCTACAATAAATGGTACTTACAAGCGTTCCTGCTTCTCAGTGCTTTTATATGTGGCTACGGTTACGGGCTGGATGGAAACGTCCGTTATATTTATACTGGTTACGCCACATCTTCTTATAGCGAGCATTCTCTTTTATCTACCATCAATGTCATTAATGCGGTGGTCAGTGCTGCCTCACAAATCATCTATGCCAGATTGTCCGATGTTTTTGGTAGACTCTACCTTTTCATCAGTGCCGTTATTTTATATGTAGTTGGTACAATTATTCAATCCCAGGCTTATGACGTACAAAGGTATGCTGCCGGTGCTATCTTCTACAATGCTGGTTATGTAGGTGTAATACTGATTCTTTTGATTATTCTATCCGATTTTTCTTCCTTAAAATGGAGACTGCTATACCAATTTGCACCCACTTGGCCTTTTATCATTAACACATGGATTGCTGGTAATATCACCTCTAGAGCTAACCCTGTTGTGAACTGGTCTTGGGATGTGGGTATGTGGGCTTTCATATTCCCCCTGTCGTGTATTCCAATCGTGTTGTGTATGTTACACATGCAATGGATGGCCAGAAAGACTCCTGAATGGCACGCCTTGAAAGATCAAAAGTCTTATTATGAAGAACATGGCTTTATCAAGATAATAAAACAATTGTTCTGGATGTTAGATATCATTGGTGTCCTCTTGATGGGTTGCTCCCTTGGTTGTATACTAGTCCCATTGACCTTGGCTGGTGGCGTTAAAACTACCTGGAATGACTCAAGATTGATCGGTCCTTTTGTCCTTGGTTTCGTTTTGATTCCAATCTTATGGATTTGGGAATATAGGTTCGCCAGAGATCCGATTCTTCCATACAAATTGGTCAAAGATAGGGCTGTATGGTCGTCCATGGGTATTTCTTTCTTAATCGATTTCATCTACTATATGGCTGCTGATTATTTATACACTGTAATGATTGTCGCTGTTAATGAATCCGTTAAATCTGCAACAAGAATTTCCACTTTATCCTCTTTTGTATCTACCGTAGCTTCTCCATTTTTTGCTTTACTTGTTACGAGATGCACTAGACTAAAACCATTCATCATGTTCGGTTGTTCATTGTGGATGGTGGCTATGGGTTTATTGTACCACTTTAGAGGTGGCAGTCAATCACATTCTGGTATTATTGGTGCATTATGTGTTTGGGGCGTGGGTACTACCTTGTTCACTTACCCAGTTACTGTTTCTGTACAATCTGCCGTCTCCCACGAAAACATGGCAACAGTTACTGCTTTAAATTATACCCTCTATAGAATTGGCTCTGCAGTTGGTTCTGCAGTTTCTGGTGCTATTTGGACTCAAACTTTATACAAGCAAATTTTGAAGAGAATGGGTGATGTCGCTTTGGCCACAGACGCTTACAATTCCCCGTATACTTTTATCGAAACCTATACTTGGGGTACCCCACAAAGGGTTGCCTTGATGAACGCTTATAAGTATGTTCAAAGATTGGAAACTATAGTAGCTTTGGTGTTCTGTGTCCCATTGATCGCACTTTCGTTATGTTTAAGAGATCCCAAATTGACCAATGCAGTAGCTGTGGAATATATTGAAGATGGTGAATACGTTGACACCAAAGACAATGATCCAATCTTAGAATGGTTCGAAAAGATTCCATCTAAACTCACCTCTAAACGGGACTAGGTTGACTCTGCATAACAAGATTGTTCAAGGCTCTTACAATGCATACATTGTTCGATTAGACAAGTTGTCCTCTAGTTGTTTCTTTCCCGTTAGACTCTCCGATACCAATCAATTATAAACGAAAAGAAGGATTGATATCTTGTTCCTTGCCTTTTCCGTCTATCGTAGCAATTTATGTATATATACACGTATAATGTAGTATCACCCTATATCACGTAACAGAGCAAAATTTTAACCCTGTTCTGAGTGTTTAAAAAGTTAGTTGACTGATTGCTCTAGCGCTTAATTCTTAGCAAATAGGTAATAGAGGTTTCATAACATGAACATGTTTCGAGTGCGAAGCCAATCATCGTAAGTACTTGGGCAAGAGGCTCATGAACACAACTATAAAAAAGTATTGTAAGAAAAAAGGCAAAATTGGTGGTCATAACATTACAAGCGAGAGGGGTTTGCCTGATATCTAATTGTTCCATCCTCTTTTTTCCTCACAAAAACATTCTTGTAGTACGGCTAGACCTTACCATCCGCTTGTGTTTTTAGATAAACATTACAACTCATGTGCAACACCAGTAGTTATGAGAATAAGATAATAGCAACTACTAGAACTTGTTGCGCGTGTTTCCTAATTACCATATGATTACTGACGTATTGCTTGGCGCATCAGTGCTTTTGCAAAAAAGGAAAATTAGCTTCTACACAACACTTATACTAATTTCACTTCGTGCTTCCCTTGCTTGTAGCAGAGAAAGGAGCAAGTTACACACAAAGCATGAATACTTTCGTTTTGGAAAAGAGGTAACTTACTATGAATGACGAGGTGCAATGCTCACGTCACCAGCGGCATCTTTATAAACTCATAATAACTAATTAAACTTTTGAACATTCTTCCCTACAAGCCCACTCCATAACCTGTAAAATACAACGCCCGTAAGAACAAACCGTTAAAAATGAAGGAACTAGTGACCTTATAGATTGCCTGCCTCTAATAATAATATACGGTGGCTTGTCACCACTTTAAGATAATCTCAAAGATTCTATTCTATGGCGTTGCTGTTTCAAATTGGGGAAGCCGCAACCACTTTTGCATAAACACAAAAGCTTAATAAACTTCCTGTCCAGAAACAGAAATGAAAACAGTAAAAGTAGCCCTTTTTTTTCTATATCTGGACATGCGCCAATTCTCCGGTTTTTCAATGAAAGAATGGGAAATCCGGTATCTTGATAAGCAAATTATTCGCTCTATGAAGCGAGTCCGTTGAAATAAAGTTTCCACTATGCGCAAATGATAGGCCGCATTGGTACGTAGCTATGCATGAGTACAATTTTTCATAACAAATATTGCCTCTTTCATCACTTTTTGATGATTGTGCTAACGATCGCATGTCATCTATTTCTCGTTTTGGAAGAGAGGAGCAAATTAGAACAATACTCAACGACAGTTTCTGTGAAGCGGTGGAAACCTAAGAAATGTTACTTATCATTTTGCTTGGCTGAGATTACTGCGCAGACAAGGCAGTCAACTGCGGGGTTTTCGCTTTGCGTTGAAAAACATTCTCACATCTTTTTTAGCTTAGAGAATTTATTTCATGCTAATGGATAAAGTGAGCAAAGAGATGAAAAGCGGCAATAAAATATGCCTCAAAAACGGGAGTGATGTTGCACTGACTATACACGGCCGTCCTTACTCCATCTGCGCCCCTCTATTTGTCGAAGAATGTCTGCTATATGTTGCCTTAAATAACTTTTATTACTATTCTTAAAGCAATTCTTAATTTCTATGCGAGGCATATTGTCATCTACAACATGTTTCGAAGCTTCATACGCGCCTCGATGCATATTTCACATGTCAATTCTCCATATATTCGACATAGTAGCGGACATTCTTCTGAGTATTACGTAATAATTCATTTATCATCGACGAAAAGAAATGAGATGGTCATTTATTTCTGCTAAATTCGACAACTTCAAGGTTTCAATGTGTAGAATAATATTTAGGAAAACCTTGTATACCGCAAAAGCAACAGCCACATTGAGCCTTGAACTAACACTTTTCCCACGTCACTGAATGTAGTCATAGTTTATATTACTCGCCCGTAGCGTCACTAAATCGAGGCCGATGTTGTACTTTTAGTATCACAGTTCCTGCAAGATAGCTTGTACTGAAACTATCAGCACGACGGGCTTATTGTTTGACTTGGATTTCTACTACTGCTTAATGCGCATAGGGATGACCTACATTATGTTCTACGTTTAAGAAAACAGGCAATAAAAATAGCACGTTACCAATCTATGCAATTAGAATTAAGACCCAAAAATTCATAACATATGTGCTTAATATGGTTCACTTAAGTGATTTGTTGCTACGTAATGGAATTTTCCCTGATACATCAAACTCGGACCGAATATTACAGCATATCTTGGGTGAAGATAGGCGGAAATTATCTTTTGCAAACTGTAGAAAACCAAATTTATGACGTTCAGATTAAAAAGTGAGAGATGGTACCAGTTGCTACGAAAAAAAGAAATTGTGGGCCCATCCAGTTTTACATGCACAGGCACAAAAAAAATTTCATACTTTCTATGATCTAAACGAACATGGTAGCAAGAAACAACAGAATTCACTAACCTGGCTGTCGCGTTTAGTTTATTATCAACTATTATTTTTGAACTAGTCGCACGATATTATTTATTGTTACTCAAATTAGCACTATTGACAATGTGCATGGCAGATAGATTAACACGCTTAATTAAATGCGCATACTAATATTCATGCTGCTTACGTGTTATCCAAGGCAGATTGCGCGTTCTCAATATATGGGAACAATTCAGCATTTGGTTTTTTATGCCAGAAAGATTTTGTTGGAGGTAGATAGCTGAGAAAATAATCGTCGAAAATGTGCACAATCATTCCCATTAAAGAGAAACACGTCTAGGCTCCAAATTTCTGCTCACACAAGCAAATATTCATCTTCTCCACAATTAAATCCCAGCCATTTACATCATACTCCCCTATTTCACCTATATTACTTGACAGATACTGCATCTTATGTTTCACTTCCAATGAAGAAAATCTCTATGAGTCGAAGAAGTGGTATTCAGTGAAACTATGCCATACGAAAAAAAGAGAAAAGAAAAGAAATTCGTTATAATGTGAAGGGAAGATAGTGAAGGAGCAACTAAAAATAGTTAACGGCTGAAATCCATGTTCCTTTAATAGTTTTTTTTAAACTAGAAGGGTTTTAAACTGTATGAATATCCGGGAAGCTGAATGTTCTCTACAGCAATACTACCCAAGTATCCTTCAGAATGGATCTAATTCCATTGTTTATCCACTTCGGTAAAATAGACACTCAGAGCCTCTCCAATATAAGGATGTTTATTGAATGCTTTTAATTTTGTGCCGTTACTTGTTGAAGAAATCCATATGAGGTTTTTATAAATACTACGTGTCACCTGGGGCCATCAGAAAAGAAATATTTGGTGTTCCAAAGTTTATTTTCATGCAAAAATAAGAGTTAAAGGTCACTGCAACACTTTCCCAGCTTTAGATTTCTGTGCCTGCTGTATTTTAACGATTTCTTTGGCAAACTGATCGAGTTGTTTTGCGAAGATACGTTCTCTGACTAAACCTATACCTTCCCGTGAAAAAGACACTATCAATGATATAGGAAGAAGAAAGATGAACGAATGACGCATTCTTTGACGAACCATCCACATATTGATGAGTGATATGGATAACAATAGCCAAATACTGAATGTTAAGGCGTTGAATTTCTCATAGCAAGACCAAGTGAAAAAACTTCTGAATACATTCTTGGGTAGGGAGTGGAATTGTAGCAATCAAATATTTTAGATGATTAAGAACTTACGCTCTTTTAATATTTGGTTTTTGCCATGTTTGTGGCGATATGGTTCTGGAGACATTGTTTTGCAGTGACGATTTCCCAGTAGTTGGCTTATTATTCAACTCGCGAAATCATCATCTGTCTTTGTAGGCCAAAGAATGCCGCCCAAAGCACGCGCACATTGTACAACAGTTGGCCCTATGATTGAAATGTAACAATTGGTAGAGACAGACTTAAGTAGGCAAAGCGTGTTGAATTTTTGGTCCAAAAAATAAGATATCGTTGAAACGTTAATCTAGCTCGTGCGTTGCATGAGATGCTAACCATTGTAACGGTAAAACTCGGAAGACTCCTTGCAGCTCTGCGGCAAGCGACGACCTAGAAGCCGTCGCTTTGCTACATAAAAAATGCAACGTCGTTTAGAAAAGGCACTAAGTGATATATCAACAATAGAGTTAGGTGAGTATCCTCTAAACAAGCACTTATCGATTGCTTCTTTGTGACCTACTAATTTTAAATAGCAACAGTAATATTATAATGGTATATTATAATAGTCTCCATATAGTAGTTTATATCCTGCAACAGTAAACGTCACTTGTAAGACTCAAAGGTTGCACATATGGCTTCCCACACAAAATTTAAATCCTTTTGTGTCATGAATCTAACTATCTTCACGTATGTCCACATGGGAAAGAGTTCGCCCTATAAATAACAGGGTGCATAAAGCCATATGGTTGATTGTTCTTCCAAATCAAAATACCCGCGACATATAGTGAATGCCACTGTAAAAACTGAAATGAAACTAGAAGTACTTTCCTGCTCCAACCGTTACCTCTGGATACTTATCTGTCCAGCATCTATAAACGACCATTGCTTTTAGAATACAAGTCTTTAATTTGAAGCGTACCTTGTTATTACCAAGCTCAGTCCTCTGACTATTTCTCATTTCCAGATCGGTATTCATCCTGTTTTCGTTAGAGCTTTGGTGGTACGGGGCGATCGCTAACCTCATAAAAGCTAGGCTAGAAAGAATTGCCATTATGGAAAAGAGGCTTGTCAGGACATACACCACAATCATATGCAGAATCATTCACGTCATATGCAATGGGGTCCTCATGTACGTGTGTTTACATTAAACCTTCGGTTGATAGCCTCTACTAATGCCTCATTTTACAATCCTTACCAAAAAAAAATCTAGCTCAAGCTCTGCTGCACTAACGGTCTAGAGAATAGGCACGTAGATAAGTAAAAGGTCATAAATTCTATGACCATCATGGAAACAACTGAAACATTTTGATATTGAGTCCGAGGCGCCACCACTAGAGTATTTGTTTCATCATTTTGAAGTTCAGGACTAACAAAAGGTGAAATACATGGAACAATGAAGTGCGAAGGGCCCTTTCTTTAGGCGCGCCTGTATTTTCTGAATTGACAAGCAAAACGGGTAACCACAAAGTCCTGTGGATCAGCGTAAATCCCCATCACGTGATGATAATATAGTCAAAGTTACTTACACCTAGTGTATGGGAAGTGGGACGTGATCATTATCTGGTGGCATCCGTGTGGGCATGCAATGCTATGATCACAACACATAAGATCATGGGATGGTAATATAGAGTGATTTTGCATGGTGCGTATTGATAGAAGTAATTAGTGAGAATGTGGTGAATTTAGAGACAATTGATGGGATTCCATTGTTGATAAAGGCAATATAATTAGGTATATAAAATATACTAGAAGTTCTCCTCGAGGATATAGAAATCCGCAAAAGGTAATCGGTAATTCTATACAATAATGTACTTGTTTGTTCTCCTGTTTTATATTATCATTCATTATCCTATTACATTATCAATCCTCGCATTTCAGCTTCCTCTAGTTTCGATGACAGCTACTCATAACTTATGTCATCTTCTTACACTGTATGTGATAATACACTAGTAGTATGACTTCTAGTTAGTAGATAATAGTTGGTTTTCATTCCAACAGATATATCCCAGTTGCGAACCCCATACCTTCGACCAAAGGAATTTCCAGATAGTTTGATGAATCATAAGATTCTGATAGTACGACCCTTGTTGAAGACAGAGTCATTTAATCGACTTGCCTAGTCATACTTGAATCAAAATTCGAAGCCGAAAAGACAACATGAGCAACTCCTAAGGGATTAACCAAATATTCTGAGCTACCGGAACTGTTGTAATTACTGTAAGAATATTGGTCTACTGTTGTGTGTTGAACAGCAAACCCATACGCATCCGAGAATGTGAATTTCCACAATGAATACGGATATACAAAAGTGGGAGATTCTTGACATCCAACAATCAAATTCGTGTAAAACTTGTTTGTTTCAATGGGTCCGTTGTTTCAGACCCAATTAGATAATGACATTGGATTTGGAGATCTTCCAAAAACGGTTGGGGGTTCATCTGCCGAAACGGCATTAGAAAGATCAACAAAAGTTGTAGTTGCGGTATTCTCCGTTGTGCTAGCCGTGATGCTAATCGAAGTTGATATAGAAGATGGGAAAGTTTTTGCTTGTTCTGAAGATGATGACAAAGAGATAGTGGCTTGTGCAGAAGAAGAGATGTAAATTGTATCCAATGTCGAAGGTAGCCGTGAGAGAGAAGAAAATACCATAGACGATAGTGAGGGGGAAAGAGTGCTTCGGGTTGCACTTAATGGATAGACTGCACTAACGGTCGAAGTTAGTGATAGTGACGACGAAGAAAAGATGCACTCTGTTGACAGTAACTGTTGTTGAGCTTATGCTGACTGAAAGCGTGTATGTTTTCTTATTGAATAACAATTAACAAGGAACTATTTTTGTTTCTTAAAATGAATAGAAGTGCATATAAGCTGCCAATGGATCAATTTTACCTATTGAGATAAAAGTCGATAAAGTTCCATTTAGCTTGTTCCTGGCATAGACAAAGAAGAAGAAAACAGAGTTGATGTCGAGGAGGAAGCAGTTTGAGATAGTAGCGTGGTAATTTTACGCATTGTTGGAGCAGTAGAAATAGCTGAGGCCATATCTGAAACAAAACTTAGACAGCCTACTGTAAAGTGAGTAATTATTTTCCTTCAACAGACAGACTTATCATGGTAAGTTATTTATAGTATGTATTTTCATTTAATGAGTACATAAGAATTAGATTTAGTATGTGAGATATTTTTATGTTTGGGTGATTTTGGAGGCTATATTTTAGGATTATGATAAATATATGTATATAATGAGTAAACAGAATGTGGAAGAATACGTTATATTAGATGCAAGTAAGTGCATATATATGATATTCAGATACGTAGAATATATTATAAACTCTAAAATGGGCGTAAATGTGGGTTTTACGGGCAAATGGCACAGGGTGTAAAGCGCTGAGGTAAGTGCCGTGTATAATGACGTAGAGTGGTAACCATGACAACTGAGTGAGAGGTGGAGGATAAGGAGCAGTGTGGTAGTAGGGTAAGATGGGAGTAGGACATTCTTAGCATCCGTAGGGGTATGTGGTACGGTATTACGAATAAAGAAGGTGTGGTGGGTGTTCATGTGAGATGGGGTGTAGTCATGGAGAGGTAGTGATGGGGTAGGGCAGGTGGTGGGCGTGATGTTAGGTATGGTTGTTACGTTTGATTGTTTACATACGATTGTTGGCATGTGATTGTTTACATGTGATTGTTTACATATGATTGTTTACATATGATTGTTTACATATGATTGTTGACATGTGATTGTTGACATGTGATTGTTGACATGTGATTGTTGACATGTGATTGTTGACATGTGATTGTTGACATGTGATTGTTGACATATAGTAGATGGTAGATGGTAGATGGTGTGGTAGTTCGGGAGTAGTGGTGAGATGTGAAGGATGGCAGGTGGAGAGGGTGGGCATTAGAGAAGCAGGTAGGGATGGGAGATAGAGAGGTAGGGTTAGTCAGAGAGACAGGGCTTGAGGTAGGGTTGGATCAGGGTTGGGAGCATAATCAGGGTAAGAGATACTGTGATAATCAGGGTTAGTGTTAGAGCAAGTGAGAGTGTTAGAGTGAGTGTTAGAGTGAGTGTTAGTGTGTGGGTGTGGGTGTGG